>CAVLJG010000009.1:4868426-5280953 GCA_963669975.1 Acanthoscelides obtectus | reverse complement strand
TTTTTGAATTTTGGTCATAAATTTAGCATTTATTTTTTTGTGTTTAACGAAATTTGGCATATATTCATCCCGTCAGGCACCGCCTACTTAAAAATATCTTAAATTAGGAAAATAAAATTTTATCTTGAGCGCATTGAAAACTTAAATATCTCGAAACTGGTGAATCACAGCGAGATTTTTAAGGTTTATCTTTTTAGTTTATCATATTGTCTTTGTGCCTTTGATTTTTGGATTAAGAAAATTTACATTGATCCCAATGTTTCCTGAAAGGAATAAGCTGTTAAATTTTTACCATTACTTATGGGACTCCCTGTATATTTAATATTATTCGTTGGTTTTGGGGTTGTTAGGCAGTCGTAAAACACTTGATGTTTGTCAACACGAGTGGTTGGCGTCTTCAGATGTTCACAGTCGACTGTGGGAAACCCAAAACCAACCAAATAATAATGGATGGCCGCGAAGCCTTTCGCATTGCATATATATTTAATATCTGAATATATCTTCAAAAGCTATGACCTTACTTTAGCACTGTTCTATACACTTCATTCGCAAGGGTGTCAGACTGGAGATGCTCAAGTGGACGGTTTTTGGCAGAAAGGAACCATCCCAGAAATACAATTATTGAGCAACTAGGCTTAAGTTTTGACAATGATAAAAAATTCAATTTAGACGAAAGAACGATTTTAATTAATGGCATACTAAAGGCTTTAAATATGTGTAATCAATATAACACTAATTATAAGTTATATGCTCGTAATAGAGATTTTTCATATTTAATGGGTTGGTTCCTTTCTGCAAAAAGCCATCCAAGTAAAAGTCTGACAGTCGGTTGGGGTTAAATGGGGTGAAACTACGTGGCTACGAAATGAAACAACCGAATATCGAGAGTTGAAGATCACCCGTTTATTAACTCTCAACATAAAAAGATTACTAGAGAAAAGAAAAGACTGGGATGTTTAGTTGAGTTACTCTGTCAGCCAAATGAAGATGAAATTGAACTGATTTTGTTATGATTAATTAAAAATTCACACTTCAATTCAAAGGATTAGCTCATCGATTGGAAGAAGAACTAGATATGAATTAGATAAGTTGTATTAGATCGAGAGATTGAGGTAGTTTCATTAGAAAAAATATTAATAAGATGTTGGAAGATGCTAAATTGATCCATAATGAAGTCATAATTATGTCACCAGGAATCTAAATAGCCAAAAGAAGGAAATTGAGAATTTAAGCGCTAAAGAACAGAAAACTTACGAGGTCTATTACCTCGAAACCCAAGCAAAGAAAGAAAATCGTCTTGGACCGAGAGTCAGACAGATTCAGTGGTGTCGTATTTAAAGTGGACAATTTCAGAATACGAACAATCAGATCAAGAACGATTTTTTCCATATTATTTGACGAGCTATCCTATCAAACACCTACCAATTCGACAGGCGGGAGAGTTGACAGTCGTTACGTTAAAGTGAAAGCAAGCCGATATCCGAGGAAAACTCTACCAAAAAACCTCTTTCGGCTGTATTTACTTGATGTTTTGAATCCCTATTACAGTTCATATTTCATTTTATTAAATATCTTGAACAAATGTTTAACTTCTACGGGCTCCCCTTTTTGGCGTTTATGTGCTCCTATACGAAGCTTCGCCCATTGCTGTGGTCGTTCATTTTCTTATAAAATGCACAGATGTGTCTCCATGTTACACTGCTAAGATTAATTGTATCAGGTGAAGAAACCAAGTCGTTTCAACAATTCTGGGTTCATTTGTACAATCGAAAAACTGTAATCCGCCAGTATGCCACAGTTATTAACCTAAAAAAAAGAAGCATTTTTATACGAGGTTTATACGAGGGTCATTTTTTAAGTAAGAACCGTTTTGTAATCGAGTCAGAGATATTTTATTTATGAATGTAAATACTAAAATATGAACACTTCATTTTTTAACATAGCCACCATAAATCTTCAACACAAGTCAAGTCCGAGGCACCAGTTTTGGTTAATCTGAAACTTATCATTGTGGTTTTCATGTCGATAGTCCCCCTCATTGATACTTTACCCTCGTCCATAGTCCCGAAGACGCCAAAAACCCGCCCCAAAAGACGCGAAAAACTCAGAACTGTTGTCGTAACACACGGTTAATTGTTACTAAAATATTGCAACCTCAAAATTAGCATAGGAGTAAATGGAATGAAGTTTCAATACCACACAATGGTAACAATTACAAAGGAATGTAAAGGAATCAGCCCATATAAATTTACCAATAATGTCTTTCTAGTTCTTCTGGCGTAGTGAGAGACTGACCAAGAGTGTCTGAGCTAGAACGGTTTTCATGTTACAGAATGCGTGATTGGTTCTTACTTAAAAACGCCCCTCGAAGTTCATCGACATCTTTCTGATAAGTTGTTAGAAAAATGAAATTTGCTGAAAGCTTTCTTCTAGGGCGCAATAGGTTTCAGAATTATATTTCTGATAAGCTTGACGTATCGGGTTAAGACGTTAGTGAATCATAAACAAATGAGTTCAAGATTATGTAAAAAATACTACCTCTTCATTATTTCAATTATCAATTTAATTGATGTTCAATCTGCATGTACCAGGTCGTAATCATCTTCAAGAGTGTGAAGAAGTATAACTTTTGACCTCAGAGTGTTAGTTTTCCAATTATGTCTCTGAATTTCTTCAAAGTTGTATGAAAACACTTTTAGAAGATTTTGCTTGGAACCTGGCTATAAGTATTTCGTAAATCTTCATCAATATATTGATAGTAGACCATACTACTATTATCCACAGATTCATCTACAAAGAGAGATCACATAAGTACTCCGATTTAAATAATATCTCTCCTTATTTTGAAACATCAAGTAGGTTGACTCTGCATTTCATTGGTAATAGCATATAGTTTTAGTAGACAGCTTTTGGTCTCCTTATGGTAAATTTTGAAAATATATCTAATGGAAACGTTTCCAAGATCCTCAACAGTAGCTTCTATACTTCAGTGGCCCTTGAAGTTCAAACCAACCTTCTTGATGCCATACTCTCGAATGCTTACCCTGTAAAAATGTTGATGTTTGATGTTTTCTTGTATTGCAGCATACTATAAGTCGGGACTTTAATCATTCTTAACATGTTTCTATTGTTCCTATTCAACCTCTACCTTTATCCATAAACATTCATCCAGCTATCCAGGCAGAACATTTTTTGGAACAGCTATCTATTATATCACGTTTATCACTCTCGGGAGGTCTATAACTTGGGCCAATCCTGAAATTGGGAGTCTCCTCCCTCAAAAGCTTGATAAAAATATTTGGACAGTGATTTTGAAAGAAAACCTAAATTTTCCGGACAGCAGTTCTGTAAAATACGTAAAACGAGGAAAGTGCAATCACATCTTAGCTAAAAATAGATATGTTCATAAAACATGTACCCAACAGAAATAGCAAATACAGAATGTAATTCAAATTGAAGTTATAATAAATATATCACTATCATAATATTTATCACAGTTCATCACCATTCCTGGAATACGGAATGGCCTCACCCTCACCTAAAAGCTGAAACAAACTAAGAAAAACACTTTTCCTACGATTTTAAGACGTAATAATCATAGGCAACATACTTATGAAATACGAAATAAGAATTGTGGTAACCCATTGTGGTTGTAAATATATTTTCTCGATAAGTTGAGCTGGCGATAGTAAAATATAAATAATTAATACCAAATATAATTAAAAAACGTAATAAATATAGTTTGGAGACCATCGGGGGCCTCAGCCTGCCTGCTGGGGCATCTTGCCTTATACCTGTAATGATCCTACTACTAGCCCTACTATCGCTAAGTATTACCAGTACTACTGCTACTACTACTACTACTACTACTGCTACTACTACTGCTACTACTACTAATACTACTACTACTACTACTACTACTACTACTACTACTACTACTACTACCTTGTTATCTAGTTAATTAGCATTTACGAAGACACGAAACCTGAACTTTTCACATCCCTGGAACATTGGACGATTTGATGTTCATTCTGCATGTATCAGCCTGTAATCATTTTCAAGAGCGCGAAGTAGTATAACTTTTGGCCTCAGAATGTTAGCTTTCCAGATATGTCGCTGAATTTCGTCAAAAGCTGTATGAAAATCGTGAACATTTTTAGAAGCTTTTGTTTGGAACCTGGCTGTAAATATTTCGTGAAGCTTCATCAAGATGTTGACAGTAGACCATACTATTATTATCCACAGGTTTATCTACAAAGAGAATTCACATAAGTACTCCCATTTAAATAATACCTCTGCTTATTTTGAAACATCAAGTAGGTTGAATCTTTATTTCATGGATAATAAAATACGAGTATAATTTGAGTGGAAATCTTCGGGTAAGTTTTGAAGATATATCTCTTGGGAACGATTCCAAGATCCTATCTATACTTCAGTGGTTCGACAAATTTAAAACCAACCTTCTTGATGTCATACTCTCCGATGCTTACCCTGTAAAAATGTTGATGTTTGTTTGATTGTGATTTTCATGTATTGTAGCATACTTTGATCATTCCTAGCATTTTTTCTATTGTTCCTATTCAACCTCTATCTTTATCCATCAACATTCATCCTGCTTATCCATTTTTTGAAACAGCTGCGTATACAAATCATTATCATCAATATTCATTATATCACGCTCGAGAGCGCCTATAACTTGTGCCATTTCTGAAATTGGTAGTGTCCTCTTTCCAAAGCTGTATAAAAATGTTTGGGCTATGATTCTGAAAGGAAGTCTGAACGTTTTCCTAGAGCAGTTCTGTAAAATATATAAAACTAAGAAATGTGCAATCACAGCTAGCTAAAAATAGATGTTCGTAAAGTATGTACCTAATAGAAATAGTAAATACCAAATGTAATTTAAAATTATAATATGTCATTATCATCAGTATTTAGCATAGTTCATCACCATTCCTGGAATACGGAATGTCCTCACTCTCACCTAAAAGATCAAAAAACCAAGAAAGACGCGCTACGATTTTAAAGCATAAATAATCATAGCCAACAGACCTATGAGATTGATATTGATACTTAGCAGTATCCTTTTAAATTCTGAATCCTTGTTTAACAGCTCGGCCTTGGACCTAAGGGAAATTCTTTCCCTCACTTTCCCTCTCTGCAAGGGTATGATGATGAGTTATCTGTATCTCTTGACGTGCCCCCACATCGCAGAGTGCCCAAACAAGATTCCGTAACATTTTCCCTAGCTACTCGCTACTCGCTACTCCCGACCACTTGATTGGAGTTCTCTGATGCAAACCTTTTTGTTGAAGCTTATGTATTATATGACAATTCCGATTCTCTCTACTTTTAAAATTTGCAACCGTTATATTTTTCCTAACTTCTCAACTGAACTGTCGCTTTTTCCTAGTGATCCTTAACTATCTAAGTGGGGCACCCTGTCCGGGGAGGGCAGTATGATGAGTCGTCCGCCACATTTGTCAACCATGCTCGCTCTTCGCATTGGGCAAAATTAGTCAGTAGCGACAAGCGAGATAGATCGATGAAGTCGATCGATCTTACAAGTCAAGATCCGGCTCCCCAAAGTCTTCTTCCAACCCCGAAAAAGACGATGGTTCTACAGACCAAAAAAGCCCTCCGCCCTTTCATCGCTTGTTGTGTCCAGCTATCCTAAGGTAGTGTAGAAACCGAAGGAACATTGAAGATGCCCCTTCCAATTCTATCCTGTCGATCATGGACCTAAATTTTTCCGAAGCTATGTGCAATGCCCCGATAAATTCAAGACATAATCGACAGCCTACCGAGGATAAAGGGGCTAGTCAACCTCTTTCGCAAAATGTCTCAATTCACACTAACAAACTGGTTGTATAAGGGAGTTGAACCTTAAACAGCCAGTAGGTTTATCAATCTCTCATCTCTCGCTCTGTTCGGCTGAAAACCCTACACCAATAAGAAAACCCTAAATGCACTTACATTTCAGCAAACTACTGTTGTCCATGTGCTCCTACATGCTCTGCGCAAGAGCATAATAAGTGTCGGAACCTCTCGATGTGCCCTGCTTTTTCGCAGCAAGGCAAGGTGAAGAGTTGTCTCTATCTCTTGACGTGCCCCCACATCGCAGAGTGCCCAAACAAATTCCCTAACATTTCCCTAGCTACATGCTACTCCCGACCACTTGATTGGAGTTCTATGATGCAAACCTTTTTGTTGAAGCTTATCTATTATATACGATTCCGATTCTCTCTACTTTTAAAATTTGCCACCGTTATATTTTTCCTAACTTCTCAACTGAACTGACGCTTTTTCCTAGTGATCCCTAACTATCTAAGTGGGGCACCCTGTCCGGGGAGGGCAGTATGATGAGTCGTCCGCCACATTTGTCAACCATGCTCGCTCTTCGCATTGGGCAAAATTAGTCAGTAGCGACAAGCGAGATAGATCGATGAAGTCGATCGATCTTACAAGTCAAGATCCGGCTCCCCAAAGTCTTCTTCCAACCCCGAAAAAGACGATGGTTCTACAGACCAAAAAAGCCCTCCGCCCTTTCATCGCTTGTTGTGTCCATCTATCCTAAGGTAGTGTAGAAACCGAAGGAACATTGAAGATGCCCCTTCCAATTCTATCCTGTCGATCATGGACCTAAATTTTTCCGAAGCTATGTGCAATGCCCCGATAAATTCAAGACATAATCGACAGCCTACCGAGGATAAAGGGGCTAGTCAACCTCTTTCGCAAAATGTCTCAATTCACACTAACAAACTGGTTGTATAAGGGAGTTGAACCTTAAACAGCCAGTAGGTTTATCAATCTCTCATCTCTCGCTCTGTTCGGCTGAAAACCCTACACCAATAAGAAAACCCTAAATGCACTTACATTTCAGCAAACTACTGTTGTCCCTGTGCTCCTACATGCTCTGCGCAAGAGCATAATAAGTGTCGGAACCTCTCGATGTGCCCTGCTTTTTCGCAGCAAGGCAAGGTGAAGAGTTGTCTCTATCTCTTGACGTGCCCCCACATCGCAGAGTGCCCAAACAAATTCCCTAACATTTCCCTAGCTACATGCTACTCCCGACCACTTGATTGGAGTTCTATGATGCAAACCTTTTTGTTGAAGCTTATCTATTATATACGATTCCGATTCTCTCTACTTTTAAAATTTGCCACCGTTATATTTTTCCTAACTTCTCAACTGAACTGACGCTTTTTCCTAGTGATCCCTAACTATCTAAGTGGGGCACCCTGTCCGGGGAGGGCAGTATGAAGAGTCGTCCGCCACATTTGTCAACCATGCTCGCTCTTCGCATTGGGCAAAATTAGTCAGTAGCGACAAGCGAGATAGATCGATGAAGTCGATCGATCTTACAAGTCAAGATCCGGCTCCCCAAAGTCTTCTTCCAACCCCGAAAAAGACGATGGTTCTACAGACCAAAAAAGCCCTCCGCCCTTTCATCGCTTGTTGTGTCCAGCTATCCTAAGATAGTGTAGAAACCGAAGGAACATTGAAGATGCCCCTTCCAATTCTATCCTGTCGTTCATGGACCTAAATTTTTTCGAAGCTATGTGCAATGCCCCGATAAATTCAAGACATAATCGACAGCCTACCGAGGATAAAGGGGCTAGTCAACCTCTTTCGCACACTGTCTCAATTCACGCTAACAAACTGGGTGTATAAGGGAATTGAACCTCATACAGCCAGTAGGTTTATCAATCTCTCATCTCTCGCTCTGTTCGGCTGAAAACCCTACACCAATAAGAAAACCCTAAATGCACTTACATTTCAGCAAACTGCTCTAGTCCCTGGAACAAGGAGAAGCAGCATGAGTATACAAGTACTATACTCTCACACTTCGGGAAGAAAGGCGGATGGAAGAATTCGAGCGAGCGCTTCGGCGTGCGAACGACTATAGAATCTGTTTCATGTCAGAAAAAGTTACGCTCGTACTATTTTCGTACATAGTTTTTTTTTATTGTATAATACTCTTGTTTTCTAATATCTGTTTAAATAAATGAATATAAATTAAACAGTTCGCTATAATATACTGAACACCTTTTATAAAAGCTGCATCGCACCCCTTGCACGTCTAGCCACTGCCAGTAACTTATCAAAATATGACGAAAAATTTTCGTTAGACAATAAATAATCGCTCTATTTTCCTATATTTGTGAACCTGTCCTTACGAAGCATTTTTGCAAAAGAAAAATTTTAAAATATTTCAGAAACCACTATCTTGCAACAACGTCATAGAAAGCTGTATCTTTATTGTTTTACAGTTTTAATTATAAAAACAGGTGGTTCCATTAAGAAACAAATACTTTTGAGTTTTTTAAAGCTTAATTTTTACTATGTACTCTTTTTCACATTAATTATCCTAATATCGAATGAAGTCTACTAAAGTTTCCGTGAGATAACCATTTCAATTACGTGGCAAGAAAACAAATATAATAAGATTGAAGTGTTGCGTTACGTTTCCAAAATTTTTATTCGCCTTGTATCATCGAAACGAAGGCGTTTTTCGAAGACGATTTAAGGACAAAGTAACCTTCGAATAGACTAAAGTCCTTGATTCCTTAGTGAACATACTGCCACAAGAAAATATTTCCACTCAGTGAATTAAAGAGTGATGGGTAATATCAGAATTTTTGAAAATAAAGATCTGGAATTTTGGGCTTGGTGCCAACGATGAACAACGTGCCCTGGTATTATATAAAAACCCTAAAAAACGTCAAAAAACCGACAAAATGTCATATTGCTGTTCGCTGACGTTTAAACAACACGTACAGCTACAACACGAGTTCACAAGTGAACAACAGCTTGTGCTATGTTAAAACAAAATGTAAAAAAAAATCGACGAAATGTCAATTTTTAAGATACGTGATACCCATGCAGGACTAGGGCAAAAAACTCCCTTCTAGTTCGTACTTTCGCTGCTACGTTGTGTATGCAAGTCCATATGAAGATAAATGGAAATAGGTCAATTAATGGCAAACCTTCAAAATTCGTTAGATCATTAAAAAATTACTGAAAAGGCTAAATAGAGTGCATAGCCTTCCTTGTTAGTTGTGTGTTGCTCCTTTTTCGGCGAAATATAATTGATTCAGAGTATAAATTACAGGGCACTTAAAATACAAGCAAATAAGAAAGCTGAATCCGATCCTGAAAATGAATTCCCAAAACATCTTTTGTTCAATTTTAAGCATTATTTTGTAAAACATTGATGAAACCAAGATTATAATACTTAAAATTTTGAATTTTGTGTCACATAATCCGTTAAAAATAAGGTATAAAAAATCTTTGAGCTTTTACAGAAAAGTTCAAATTTATTCAGAATATCCAAGAACTGGCCCTCAGCACTAACCTCTTTACTACCGTATTTCCAATTGTTTTTATTTATATCTCAACAATCATCTTATCACTACGATATTTTTTTTGCAGCAACCCCTTTTCTTTCATATGTCTGAATTTCTTTATAGCTAAAAAAATTATTTATCACTATTAATGGTTTAGAGTTTCATTTGAAACATAAGATATTCAAATAAAAGCGGTTACCTAGTTTACCGTTCTGTTGCGCCTTCAGCTATAACTGGACCTGAAACAAATAAAAAAATATTTTGAAATTGCCTTTCAAACTGAAGCTATTAGAATGAACGAAAAATTCTCGGTTTGGAGTTTGAAACATGTGAAATACATCACTAAGATTCTTTCAAGCACACTGCACTTCTTGCTGATTGTTATTTTTACATTTTGCTCTAGAAAAGTTTAGTCTATACAAATGAAAACAAAACCCACCTAGTTCTGCTAAGTTTTCCATCTCAACTGGACCCTGGACCTGAAACAAATAGAAACATATTTTTGAATCCGACATTTTTTCCGAAATGTAGAACTTGAATCAAAATGCTTGAGAAATATAGGAAAAAGTCAAGTAGTTTTTAAATATAATGTTTATCAAGTGTCCACAAGAACTTATGTAAGTTGAAAAAATCCAATCACAGAAGCATTGAAAAAATTCAATAATGTACCTCATTGTATAAAATATTTAAGTAACCATAGACGTTTTTTTAGAGAATTTAAAGATTAAAAAAGTTAATTAAATCGTTTGTTGAAATTATGAGCAAAATTGCAGTGTATATTTTATTAATATTGATTGTTTTGTTATTCTCGGAACTAGCGTTTGCAAGCACTGATTGGAGAATTATTGTTAAAACTGTATTACTGTGTTTAAATAAATTATTTAAAAAAAATTGAATAGTTTATTCAAAAAACAATATACATGGTGTCCCAGAAATAACACGCCTGAGTGACACGGGAGGTAGATTGATTTCAGATCAATCAGATAAAATCGACATGACCTCAGTGAAAGTTTTCTAGTTTTCGAGATATTGCCAATTCCAAGTTTTTTTCAAAAAACCCCAACTTCTAACATGATTTTTTTTCCTGGGCTACAATTAATAGTTGGTTGAGACAACCGAGTATCCATTTCATAAAAAACTAGCATGGTATCCACCTCCCGTGTTATTTCTGGGACACCCTGTATACACACAAGTACTAAATCTCCCTAAGCAAGTAAAACGTACTTACCATCACACGTCGCCTCATGATAGAGAAAACTTCACTAACAGCACAAAGAAAACGCGTGGTGTTACGCGACTTGGTAGCACCAACTGACCGCCGACGCGCTACCCCGATAACTGAAGCCGCGCAGTACCTTGCCGCAGAACTACTAATTTCCCCTCATTCTCCTACTCTCCCTACCGCCGCTTGGCTAGCGTCGTTCTTGTTTACGCTGGAAAAATTGCTGTTTTTTTTACACATGTACGACGATTTTACTACACAACCGAATCTGTATTTTTGGATATCATATACAGGGCGTTCGGACCGAAGCGATAGGATGGTTTTAATAATGAAATTCTAAAAATTACTAAAATATGTATGTTTAACTTCACAAACATTCTAGGATTATTGGCAGTGGAAAGATATGAATCTGTCATTGCAATGACTTTGCGAGTCCCACATTTTGAATTCTTCGTTAGACAATAAAAATTGTATCATCGACAAAAAACAGTTCTAAAGTACTTTTTGGGCTTAATATAGTACTCGAGTTCTGAAAGATTGAAATTTGGAATATCCATTACAGTTTATTATTAATAATGGAAAAACGGTAGACAAACTGTTATAAACTTCCTTTGTCAGGAGATAAGGTTAGTGGCAAGCAAAGAAATCATCATATTTTTCATTGGTTATTATTGAGAATTACACTTGAACAGTGACTTATCAGAATGTCAAATGTTTCAATTGTGCATGTTAGAATATTTTTAAGAGACATACGGGAAGCCCGGAAAGCCTGGGAAAATCGAATTTCCCGTTTCACTGAAAACCTAATTTCTCAACATACTTTTGAAACTGAGCAGCAACGCAGCAGTTACGAGAATGTGTAAAAGGAAGCTTTTAGTATGATTACACCAGAAATGTTACGTGATGTTTTCAAACCTGAAGATCATATTGATATTTAAAAAATAATGGCAACCTATTGTGAATTGTTTGCAATGCCTACTTAAATAAAATAAAAAAAAGAAAAAAACACATTTTTTTTCATAACTAAGAAAACCAATGTAACATCGTTGAATTCGTAGAAAAATATGCTATCAGATGGGCGTACTTTTTTTCGGACCATATAAAAAATAAACTTGGACTCTCAAAAACGAAAATTTTAAAACACCATTATGTAGCGCCTAAAAAGTGCCAATGAAAAAGTTCCATCAGTTTTTTGATATTTAGTAATAAAAATAGAAACGATTTGACCAAATTTTAGTTTTAAAAAAAAACTCGATACGCCATGAAATGTTTACTTCTCAACGGCATATAAATACTTGAGACAAGAATGATGTGGTTTCAGCTGATTATCTAGTGATATGCAAATCATCCCATATCGTCAGGTGATCTAACTGACCGATCTGAAGACAAAATTTTAATAAGAAGAGATGGTCTTCTGTGGCCATGTTTTTGTAGCTTTTTGTAATTCGTATACAGATAAATCCACATCGTAATGTGTACCAGAGAGAATCATGCAAAATGCCTGTTGGAAACAAATAGAAACACCACGTTGCCTAGCAACCCGAAGGACAAGGCCGCGGACGCTTCTGTCTCGTACACATGACGACGACAGTGATATTCGGATTTCTCTGTATATTATTGTCAAATCTGACAGTCAGCGGAAGTATGTGATCAGCTGTTTCGTTCGAAGACGTCACACGTGATAAAGGATCATGAAAAAATATACAGTGTGATCCACAAGTCGTGACCAAAAATAAACATTACAAAGATACGGGGTGTTGAAGTTTAAAAATTAAAAACAATTTTTTTATAGTACGCCACACATTTTTTCGTTTTTTACGCCAGTATTTCGTCACGTAGGGGAGACTGTTGTACCTTGGGCATAGTGTACCTTGGACCACATACCATTTTTTCATAGTTCTGACATCTAGCGGCCGGAAAATAAATTTCCTAAATTAGATTACCGTTACAGATCCCTTACAATAATTTGAGCTTTCTACTGATCACCCCGTGGTTTTTGTGAGTAAATATTATTTTTCAGAGACAGAAGTAAAAATTTTTAATTTCAAATTCGTTTTCTTTAATCGAAGGTGCTAGTCGGATTGTGGACTTTATTAGAATAATAGAAGTCCTTGTAATGTGGTGAGTAGATTCATCCTCTTAAACAATCAGTTTACGACAGTTTGTAGGTTAGGAAGCGATTTTGTTTCGGCAAGGTCCCTTCCT
Organism: Acanthoscelides obtectus; assembly: GCA_963669975.1. Classification (NCBI taxonomy): domain Eukaryota; kingdom Metazoa; phylum Arthropoda; class Insecta; order Coleoptera; family Chrysomelidae; genus Acanthoscelides; species Acanthoscelides obtectus. The sequence goes on along the minus strand of CAVLJG010000009.1, from coordinate 5,268,179 downwards.
GTACCTTGGAACATAAAACAGCTTGTACCTTGGAACACGTTTCATGGTACATGACGATACTTTTTATCGAGTTTTTCTCTTGTTTTAGGTAAAATGCCTCGCAGCAAATTGAACGTCAAAAGACCTCCTGTTAATTCTACTGCATTAGAAAATGCTGTTAAGGCAGTTTTGGATCCAGAAAATATATCTTTAAGAGAAGCATGTAAAATATTTGGTGTTAAGTTAACAACTTTGTCAAGACATCTTTCTCGGTTTCGAAAATCAGAGAGTCAAACTTTCGAATATAAACCAAGACTGGATAACAAAAAAGTATTCACTGATTATGAAGAGAATTGTTTGCTCCTTTATATAAAAAAGGTGGCAAAAATGAATTATGGCTTGACGAAAAAAAGTGTAAGAGAACTCGCTTTCAAGTTTGCTGCAGCAAATAATAAAGCTTCTCCAGATACATGGCACCAGAATCAAATTGCAGGTGAGGAATGGATGAGGGCTTTTATGAAACGTCACCCAGACTTATCCATAAGGACACCTGAGGCTACTAGCTTAAGTAGGGCAAGTAGTTTCAATAAAACCAATGTCAGTGCTTTCTTTGATAATATTGAAAGTGTGCATAACCGCTTTGGACCTATTCCAGCTGAGCGGATTTGGAACATTGATGAGACTGGCATGAGCACTGTCCAAACCCCTGGAAAAATTGTGGCACCAAAAGGAATAAGACAGGTTGGTAGTGTGACTTCTGCTGAACGTGGCAATTTAGTTACATTGATAACAGCAGTCAGTGCAAGTGGAAATCACATAAGTCCTATGTTGATTTTTCCCCGTGTACACTTCAAAGAGAGGATGTTATTTGGCGCTCCACCGGGATCGGTTGGGGCTGCTACACAGACAGGGTGGTCAAATGAAGATACTTTCTTACAATTCATGAATCATTTCATAAAAAGTGTAAGGCCATCCAAGTCAGATCGTGTACTTTTAGTTATGGACAATCATGAAACCCACTTAAACTTAAAAACTCTTAATTTGGCTTCAGACAATGGCGTTGTCATTGTGACATTCCCCCCACACACTTCTCATAAATTGCAACCCCTAGACTTGTCAGTCTACGGATCTTTTAAATGCCATTACAACCAGTTAGTGACGGAATGGTTGTTTAACAACCCTGGACAGACTTTTGACATTTATGCTGTTGGACAAGTAGTTGGCAAGGCATATCCACGTGCGTTCTGTCCAATAAACATTTGCAATGGATTCCGGAAAGCCGGTATTTTCCCTCTTGACAGAAACATTTTTTCTGCAGAAGACTTTTTACCAGCATATGCTACTGATAGGCCAGATCCAAAATCTATTGGCCCAAATGATGCAAAGGAAGGCTCAATCACTCTTCATAATTTCGAAAAGGAATCTGAGAATAGGCCTAAAGCAGTGTTTCCTGGAACCAGTGTGGACTTTAATTTACAAGGGCCATATCAACCAAATTTGAACATATCAAAAGAGACACTTAGTAAACCAGGTCCTTCCGAAATCAAAATAAATACTGACTCAAATCAGTTCCCCATACTAACAGAAAGAAAATCATCAACGGACATTGTAAACTTACTACCTGAAGACGTTGTACCTTACCCAAAAGCAAAACCAAGAAAAGCTACCAATAAAGGAAGAAAGCGTGGCAAAACCATGATTGCAACAGACACTCCGGAAAAAGAACGGTTAAAAAATGAAAAGAAAGTCTCCTTTAAACGTCGTATAAATATAGAAGAAACAAATGAACAAAATAAAGACAAATCAAAAAAATTAAAAGTAAGGAGGCAGAAGAAGAATCAGCAAAGGAAACAAGTTCAATATTCATCTTCTGAAGAGGAGGACGATATAGTTCATCTTGTAGAAACTGATGATGAGGACAGCAATGACGAGGAGTGCCTTTTTTGCAATGAATCGTTCAAAAATGACATTCATGGAGAGCAATGGATCCGATGCATGTCCTGCTTAGGATGGGCCCACGAACTCGGTGATGCAACTAAAGAAGGGTGCAAAATATATATTTGTGATTTTTGTGTTAAACGCTGAAACAAATCTTTTCTTATATTTTTTTTTTCACTAATGTTTGTTGTTTTAGTTATTTGTAAGGTTTTATTATTTGTGAGTCATTTGGAACATGATTTATTAAAAATAATACTCTGGACATCTCTCTTTTTGCATTCCATTTACCAAAGTACCTGGGATTTATTATGTTCCAAGGTACAAGAGTACATGTTCCATGGTACATTACGGTTGTGTACCATGGAGCATTTGACATGCCAGTAAAAATATCAATTTTATTACTATTTTAAATTCTAATAATTGATAACTCTTACAAAAATATAAAGCCAACACCTAAACGAACACATTGGCATACATTTTTTATTAAATAAACAGTTACAAAAAATTAAAAAAATTAAAACATAAAAAATGTTCCATGGTACAACAGTCTCCCCTACTAATGCGACCAGAAAAACATCTTGACGTTTATGATCCTACCATAATTTTGGACATAGGGAGGGGGAATGTTTTTCTGAAGAAATACAAGTTTTCTTAACAAATTTTACTTTATTACAAACCATTATAGGTGTGTACAAATGAAATATAAAACGAAACAAATGAAATGTTAGTGATATGTTGTTAAAATAGATCAGTATATTATTTACAAAATTCTAACACACGCCCTATCCAGCATACATTGATTTTCAAGAACTTCAGACTATCCTCTGTCTCAGGATCATACTGACTAGCCCTAACAAGGACGAAACAGCATATAATCTAAAAATCTATGCATACTGAAAAGTGGGCGGCAGATACGTTTTCAAAACAGACATGAAATAAGCAATCTGTTTCAAACCCATATCTAAACCGCAAGGAGCTCAAACTATACACAAGATGCAAAAAATATGACTGTAAATATTGCTATATTCGCTATAAGGGTCGAATCGCCAGTCGTTCCTAAGATTGTAGGACGCCTTTGTGGCCTCCTTGATTTTCATGGTGTTTCCTGTCCTTCAAAAAAGCGCTCTAACTTTGAAAAGTATTAGAAAGAAAAAAGGCGGACCCCCCGAAAAAAAAAAGGAGAAAAATGAGTGATTTGGAACGGAAAATGAGTAAAAAATGAGCGGTTTGGAAGCTTTTCTCTATTCAAGCCATTGATATGAATAAAAATGCTTCATGCTTAACCAAATAACGACTTTTCGACTCACTGATACACTTTATAGACCTGAGCGCCTACAGGACGCTCATTGAATTGAAAAAAATCCCCAAAAAAATGAGCAAAAAAAACGGGAGCAAAAATTAGCAGCCAACAAAATAATGAGTAAAAATGAGAAAAATCAGTCCGTGGACACCCTGTTGATAATTTTCATGCATCTTTTGGAAAATGCTTCCATTCCGGATAGTTATGCAAAAAAATAAATCGGAATATTTTTTGTACACCTTGTACATAGCAGCGCTCCTATAAGACATATTAACTAAAGTCGTTAGATCGCGATAAAATTAAATGTGGAAAGCACCGAATTAAAAGAATACTAAGAAGTATTTTTGAACATTCAGAGGTAGAAAATGGTAGAATTATAATAAACATGATAAACGAAAATACATACATCCATCAACTAAATAAAATGGCAAGATGTATCTCAACGAGGGCAAGAAAGATGTACCATAACACAAAAGTTGCGCAACTTTTAATTAATCAAAATTTCTAATATCCGTTTTGGAGTCAGCAATAGTAAGAGAAATGTTGATCAGATGCATGCGCACTAGCAAAACTGCCGAGGTCTTGTATTAAAATCAATCAGTTCGATTTTTCATGTAACTTTTTCTGCAATTCTGATGCAATAGTTTGCAACTTACAAATTCATTCAAATACCCCTAGAAAGGTCCTGTGGGTGTGTGGCTATATTTAAATGTTTACAGATACCTTGCAACTGCAAGAGATTGCATGCAATGATCTTGCAGACTGTAAAACGCTTTTAAGAGACTCGGGTTATTTGCCTTTTGTTGTGCGAACATTAAAGATCGACCTGATCTTCTTGGAGAACCGCCTGATCTTTTATTTTCAAGTCAAAAATGCTACTGAAGTTTTGAAAGTTCAAAATCACTATTACTTCTATGTTTTCGTACATCTAACTCACCCCGTAGAGAATTAGTGGATAGTATATTGTATCGGAACCTGAGGGGAGTCCATTTCTCAAATAAAAAATGTATACAAGGTGATAATACAGAAGAAATTACGATTTGAGCTTATATCTACCCTGAACTGTATGAAAATTAACCTATTGTTCACAACACCATTCTATTGTACAACAATGTGTATTTACAAAAAAACGCTATTATATATAAATATTATATTTCAATTATTTAACTATATAACCTAAGAACTTGTATTTTGCACCCAAAAATTTCATCTAGGGATGACCACAGCCGAGTGACAAATATTGAAATGACTCGTGTAGCAATCCATGGAATCCTACCTTCAATTTTTTGAAGCGGAAGTTCGCTTATGGGAAATTAAAGAATCAAAAATATGATCTGATCTGATGATTTCATCCCAAGACAAAAAAGCATTAAAATGTCTTATTTGCAAGCTTTGTACGCCAATTTTCGATTATAATTCAAGAAACGTGTAAGATCTCACCTTTGATGAAGTCTCATCTCAATGTACAAGATTTTCAAAATGACATGACCTTGAGAGGTTAACTAAAAAAATGTATAACAAAGGATCGTACGTTTTTGAAGCTGTAGAAGAAAAGATAACCTTAATTTTGGAAATAACCTTGACCGAGTCCTTGAACACAACATCAAGGTCATTGAGACGTTACCTTAAAACTTTTATAACAAGGAATCGTAAATTGAAAGAGGAGCAGAAAATCTTACGTTTAGTAATGACCTTGAAAATGCCCTTCAAGTTCATTAATAGGCTAACTTGAAAATCGTATAACATGAACTCATGTTTTTGATCTCTCAGACTGAAAGATCAGAAAATATTACGTTTGAAGGTGACCTGAACAGTGACCTTAAAAATGTCCTTCAAGGTCACTCATAGATTAACTTGAAAATCGTATAACATGAGATCGCAGAATGAAAGATCAGAAAATCTTACGTTTGGGGGTGACCTTGACAATGACCTTGACAACGACCTTCAGTCGCTTTGGAACTCCAAATGGAACCACAGGTGGAAACGATCAATGTCGTTTCTTAACGTAAAAGTTTAAGTTGACCTTGAGAGTCATTAAATAGTATTTCTTGTGCAGCGTGTGTACTACAAAAAATGATTTTTTTTACGGAATATGCCCTAGGACAAACTAAAACTACCTGTAAGTTTCTCCCGGCCATTTCGAAACTCCAACTCCAAAAAATTGAATATAGGTCAGCTGTTAGACGTATTTAAGATAAATTCATAATTATTTGTTTATAGACGTTTTCTTTTATTCAGTGGTCCAGGTATACCGCACTCACTATAAAGAGGATGAATTTTACACCCTATATTCAATAACATTTTTCTTAGTGTAACACTTATATTTTTACTATGTTTACATTTTATCACCCCGTATACGTATGTGAGCAACCCAAAGATCAGTGTGTGTAGAACTACGAAAAAATCAGCTGCCTTCATAGAAATAACATGAAAAACTATCCGTTTAGACTTAAAATTGCAAACTGCGGTTTTTGGAAAATGAAGCAACACACACAACTGCAAATTACTGTAATGAAACTAAAGTCCGTTTGAATGACAATAACCCTAAATCGTTGCTGTGGTTACTGAGATTACATGACGATAAAAAGAAAGCGTCAAAGTCAGCGAACTGAAAAATCTTCTCGATGTCGCAGAACTTTAGATCAAGTTTAAATGGATAGTGTTTACGTAAAAATTCTCTTATAAAATACTCTGTACTATAGATTCCTAAACCGTTTGTTAACACTTATAAATGGAAGAAGTAAAATAACTAGATGCTAAAAAGTTAAATCTTAAAGCAGGTTAGGTTATTCTTTTTTTTTTTTTCGAATGAATAATACGATTATTTCTGTTAATATGTCCAATTTCAGTCTCACAAATTCCTAAAAAGATCGCTGAACAGCTTCAATGCGTCAAAGTCGGTTACCACTATTTAGAAGTAGGGGATTTCGGTCATTGCACTTTGGGATTTTTATAATCACCAGACTTGTTTTTAATCTAAAAGTATTGAAAATTCTCTGAAGTCCAATTGGATAAAGGAACAGACGACAGTGATGTTGAAACTAAAAAAAACAACGTTCTGGTTTCGATCGAACAACAGATAATTCTTGTCTCGTCCACCAAGTAATTCTGGAAAAATCATAGTCCAAGTCCAAAATTGAGCCCACCCTCTTATCCAAAAACCACAGTATACTTTTCAGAAGATTTTTTGGAAAGTATACTCTAGTTTCTGGGTAAAAACTTTGTGTAATTTACATTTTCGTACTTTCAATCCTAGCCTACGAATTCTGCAGGTCAGACTTTCGTCACTGAAACTTTGATACAATGGAACTGTTCAGCTCCTCAAATGTGTATATTATATTCTCCAAAACGTATGTAGACAAAGTAAATACAGTACCATAATAAGATATTTTTTTTCATAGAAAATATTCATGCTTTGAATATTTCTTTTCTATATAATTTAGACCAATCCTATAAGTTTAAAAACTGAAAAATCCAAGTTCAGGTATCGTAGGTTCTGTCTCAACAATTAAAAAAATATTCTCATATTTCCTTTCAACATTACGTTACGTCTCTTTCAATATTTTCTGCAAAATATCGTATTCATTAAAAATATACCATCCTGATTTTCCCTACAAACATAATATTCTTCTCGTCTGATCTAAATGTAACAGTTATACAATTAATTTTATGAAGGAAAATAATCCGACTTGTAGGTATGTTTATTATTTTTTTGTGGGTTGTAGCGTTCATCTGAATTTCTTCTAAAAAAGTGGCCGTACACAAAAACAGGTTTTTCGAGACGTCGTGTTGTGTGTGCACAGAAGTATAATCTTTTAATATCACATCTAATATACAGGGTGATTCAGCTGCATTACTGTGTTATTGTATATAAAATGAAGACGTCTATTATTACTATTATTATAACAAGAAAACAGGCGGTGCACGGAGAATCTAATAAATTATTAAAATATGTAATAGATGTTCCCAAAAAGTTAGTGACGTGGAAAATGATTTTCTTTCTGTGGGGCATTGAATTTTCCAATTTCCACGCTACTGTCACAACTTCAGCCACGAAAATTTTTGGTCATCACTGTTTCTACGTCAAGTCAATACCGTTTTGCTAGACGTATTAATATTTGACTTCTACAAAAAAAAACTGAAAAGGTTCCAGAAGAGTGAAAACTGCCCCCACCCCTACTTAAATTACAGCAAATTTTTTTCACAACTCTCCCAACGACTCTAATTTTTTTTCATGTAAAAGACCTCATTTTTTCCTCTCATAAAAACAGGACATCTCGCATAGTTTTCGCAAAAAGCGCTTCTGTTTTCTGAATCACCCTGTATAAACAACAAATACTGAATATACCAGTAGTCGATTTATTTTCCCTAACTTTTTAGCACAATGTTCCCGTACAACAAATATTATATTAAATAGACGTTTCTCGTTAATATAAAAAATATATACAATTCAAATTTCACGAATTCATGTAGAATTGATATGTAACTTCTAAAAAAATGCATGCGTACACGAATTTTGTCAATCAAGAGCGTTCATCTGAAATTTTAAATATTCCGAAAAAATGTGAACCGTTTCCCAGGCATATCATACTTCCATCCGCATCATTGTACTAACCCTAAGACATCTGTATATTTTTCTACAACACCGTACAAAAAGAAATACTCAAAATGTTAGACGCGACGCAAAATACGGTAAAAACGTCCGTCGCGTCACAGAAAATTTGTTTAATAGCACGTGTCTATGCCCTCCGAAAAAAATAGCAAACAAGTCGTGTCAGACAAGCCGTATCAATTCCAGCGTCCTCCTTACGGTAAATCTTGCTCAAACTTTGGGGAAAACCTCTCCAGAGTACCTTGATCAAAAGTTCTCATGGGCTCTTAAAGCGTTTCCATGATATACAGGGTCTCAAGCATGCGAGAACGGAGTATTTCTACTAAACAAAAACTCGTCAAAGACCAAGATGGTTATTATACATGGTACCCAAGGACACATTTCTCAAATACTCACAATTATACAGCGTGTTCCAATTTTGCTCGACCTTATTTTTTTAATTGCAAGTTTGTACGTTTTATTACACATTCGGATAGGCCCTTTTAAAAGAGGAAGATTGAAATGACTTATTTATGGTTTATTAGTTATTGCCTGTTGGGTTTTTTATCTAAGAAACACCACAGTTTGACAGCCTGCATATTTGTCAGCTTGCATTAGTGTATTGATGAAACGGACCATAACATTCAAGGTCATAGAGCTAAATTCCGAAGTTTGAGCTAGATTCACCGTGAGGTCTGTGCCCCCTCCTTTAATACTCAAAGCCCGGAGGAATTCAGGAAGAATTCGAGATTTACCTACTGTAATTCTTTTGGGCTTTCGCGTTCTGAATTAGCAAAGAGCTGAGTCAAGAGTCAACCTGTGTCAGCCTTTTAACGATCGCACTCCTGCCTGTTGTTTTTTTTTTATGAAAGCAAAGATACACATTCGTACACATTTCTTATATTGGTTATTCACCACACATAAAAACGATTATGGTCAGTCTGGTTAAAAACAGAGAGATTCCCTCTATTTAACTATTGTTGGCACATGGAATGGTGAGGTTCACGAATCGAACCTTTTTGGCATTACTTATGAAAAATGTTTACGTGTATCTGATATAGTTTTAATTCCAAATTTATCTCGCCTAAATAAAATACATCTTCGTTCATTGCCATCAAATGACGTGAAACGCTCTAGAATCAATCACGTTTCAGCTGACCAAATGTTTGACATGATTTGGAATATAAAACTATTTTTCAATATGAAAATCTAGTGTGGCAACGAGCTGCTTCGTTTTACAGGTACTCCTTTCAATGCAATTGCAGGTACAATACCCTCCTAGCTTCTGTCTGCTGAAAAAAAAACGAAATGACATCACAAAGATATTAGACCGCCTAGAAACACGAAAAATAAAAACACAAATCCCGTGGTTTTCATGTTGATAAAACTGTCTTTCTGACTAAATGAAACCACGTATACACGGTGTCCCAATTGAATCTGTCCACCTAAATACTGCGAAAACTGATAATGACTTTGACAATGACCTTGACTACGACATTCAATGTCAAGTGAATATTTTCAAATGGAACGCCCTCTTTTCACGCCGGAATTGAAACGAGTAGAAAAATTCACGTGAGAACGTCACCTGACATGACAATGACCATTGCCTTTAAGGTCACATCAAGGTCAAATCAAGATATAAGAAACAATTTTCTCCAGCAACAATGTTCGGCAGCACAGCTGTGAGGTCACCGAAATGTGTCATCGAGCATGACCTTGACCTTCAAGGTTAAGTCAAAATTCCCGAGAGACACCTCTCTATTCCGCAAACGAAAATTTCTGAATGAATGCGACTATGACTCCAAATAAAGTTCAAGATCGACACAACCTTGACTTTAAGGTCAAGGGTTAAGATCACATTTGGACGTGAAATTTCTGCATATTCTATTTCCAGTATGAAAATAAGAGGTTTTCTTAGGAAATTTTGACTTGACCTCAAATAACGTTCAAGCTTGACACAATCTTGACTTTAAGGTCAACGTCGCATTCGGACGTGAAATTTTCTGCATTTTCCATTCCCAGTATAAAAATAAGAGGCTTCCTTAGGAAATTTTGACTTGACAAATAGCGTCAAATAACGTTCAAGCTTGACACAACCTTGACTTTAAGGTCAAGATCACATTCAAACGTGAAATTTTCTGCAATTTCCATTTCCAGTATGAAAATAAGAGGTTTTCTTAGGAAATTTTGACTTGACCTCAAATAACGTTCAAGCTTGACACAATCTTGACTTTAAGGTCAAGGTCGCATTCGGACGTGAAATTTTCTGCATTTTCCATTTCTAGTATAAAAATAAGAGGTTTCCTTAGGAAATTTTGACTTGACAAATAGCGTCAAATAACGTTCAAGCTTGACACAACCTTGACTTTAAGGTCAAGATCACATTCCAACGTGACATTTTCTGCATTTTCCATTTCCAGTATAAAAATAAGAGGTTTCCTTGGGAAATTTTCACTTGACCTCAAATAACGTTCAAGGTTGTGTCACCTTGATTTTAAGGTCATAAAGTATATAAAATAAAATAAGTATATAAAAAGTCTTTCTATTCAAAAATGTATGTTTTGGCCATCACGTAGTTATGAATCACCCCATAGAAATAAAAATATTTCCAAAGTAAGGAGCATACTGTTGACTACATTTTTCGTATTTAACTTTTTTAGTAACCGCGCAAAATAATGAAATTATCGTCCAAGCCCGCACTAGAAACTCACCCTGTAAGTGGCTTCATTTGGCCAAAAACCATGGAATTTTACACACCTTTAACTATAATTATAATCAAGGACAATTCTCAAAGTATAGTGCAAGACTAAGTTGGAATAGAGAGCATAAGCCTGAAAAGTTCAACTAGTAGGCTCAAAACGCAACGGGTAAGAAGTCATAGTAGAAATGCAAGACAATTTATTTTCGTGAAAAATATATTACCTTAATTCTACATGCTGATACTGAAGTCTTTGGGGGGCGCGTTAGGCGTTTCGTTTTCTATCCTCCAGCCGCCCAAAGCGGATTGTTGGTACTTGGACTGCAACATGACTCTTTCCATGACGCAAGACGCTGAAAGTCTCGCTTCAGCGTCGTGGTCCCAGCATTCTTCCATCGTGTCGCACATTGAAGCTAAGCCCTGTAAATAAATGGAATCATTTTAAAGTATAAGTAAATCAAAAATTAATTTATTTTATGGCACAGAGAGTATGTAAATTAAATCATTGTACATGTAACAAATGCTTTATTATTATTACCCCAAATATGGCTTAGCGCCAAAATCCTTACCGCGTGGTGCCTCCAATGCTTCTGTATGTGCGGCCGCACTTTTCTCTGCACCACAGCCTCCTGCATGTCCTCCAAGGTGGGGTGCTGCCCCACCTCCTCTTCGAAAGGCAGCCTGTACTCTGGAACAGGTCCGTCCTGCGCCGTGCACCGAGACGCGAGCTCCCACAGGACGAGACCGCAAGCGTACATGTCGATGCGCAGGAATGCGTCCGAGGTGAAGTTTATCGCGCCTTCTAGGACTTCCGGGGCCATGTATCTGAGAGAAAATGTCACAGTTACAAACATTAGAGTAACCAAGCGTTGGCTGACGTAGTCTAGTTGAAAATAGCCAACCTAATGACATATTCGCGCGTCCAAAAAATCATTCGAGATAAAATGAGGTACCGTATCGTCATCCATGAGAATTTCTCACAGCTATTTACTAGAGGAGCCACGTACGATCCAAAAAAACGTATCTCTAACTCAACATTTTTTAGATAATCATGGAACAGGTCCGCCCTGCGCCGGGTACCGAGACGCGAGCTCCCACAGGACGAGACCGCAAGCGTACATGTCGATGCGCAGGAATGCGTCCGAGGTGAAATTTATCGCGCCTTCTAGGACTTCCGGGGCCATGTATCTGAGAGAAAATGTCACAGTTACAAACATTAGAGTAACCAAGCATTGATTAACGTAGTCTAGTTGAAAATAGCCAACCGGATGCCATATTCGCGCGTTCAAAAAATCATCCGTGATAAAATGAGGTACCGTATCGTCATCCATGAGAATTTCTCACAGCTATTTACTATAGGAGCCACGTACCATCCAAAAAACGTATCTCTAACTCAACATTTTTTAGATAATCATGGAACAGGTCCGTCCTGCGCCGTGTAACGAGACGCGAGCTCCCACAGGACGAGACCGCAAGCGTACATGTCGATGCGCAGGAATGCGTCCTGGGTGAAATTTATCGCGCCTTCTAGGACTTCCGGGGCCATGTATCTGCGAGAAAATGTCACAGTTACAAACATTAGAGTAACCAAGCATTGACTGACGTAGTCTAGTTGAAAATAGGCGACACAATGCCATATTCGCGCGCCCAATAAATCAGCCGAGATAAAATGAGGTACCGTATCGTCATCCATGAGAATTTCTCACAGCTATTTACTAGAGGAGCCACGTACGATCCAAAAAAACGTATCTCTAACTCAAAATTTTTTAGATAATTATGGAACAGGTCCGTCCTGCGCCGGGTACCGAGACGCGAGCTCCCACAGGACGAGACCGCAAGCGTACATGTCGATGCGCAGGAATGCGTCCGAGGTGAAATTTATCGCGCCTTCTAGGACTTCCGGAGCCATGTATCTGAGAGAAAATGTCACAGTTACAAACATTAGAGTAACCAAGCGTTGACTAACGTAGTCTAGTTGAAAATAGGCAACACAATGCCATATTCGCGCGCCCAATAAATCAGCCGAGATGAAATGAGGTACCGTATCGTCATCCATGAGAATTTCTAACAGCTATTTACTATAGGAGCCACGTACCATCCAAAAAACGTATCTCTAACTCAACATTTTTTAGATAATCATGGAACAGGTCCGCCCTGCGCCGGGTACCGAGACGCGAGCTCCCACAGGACGAGACCGCAAGCGTACATGTCGATGCGCAGGAATGCGTCCGAGGTGAAATTTATCGCGCCTTCTAGGACTTCCGGAGCCATGTATCTCAGAGAAAATGTCACAGTTACAAACATTAGAGTAACCAAGCGTTGACTAACGTAGTCTAGTTGAAAATAGGCAACACAATGCCATATTCGCGCGCCCAATAAATCAGCCGAGATAAAATGAGGTACCGTATCGCCATCCATGAGAATTTCTAACAGCTATTTACTATAGGAGCCACGTACCATCCAAAAAACGTATCTCTAACTCAACATTTTTTAGATAATCATGGAACAGGTCCGCCCTGCGCCGGGTACCGAGACGCGAGCTCCCACAGGACGAGACCGCAAGCGTACATGTCGATGCGCAGGAATGCGTCCGAGGTGAAATTTATCGCGCCTTCTAGGACTTCCGGAGCCATGTATCTCAGAGAAAATGTCACAGTTACAAACATTAGAGTAACCAAGCGTTGACTAACGTAGTCTAGTTGAAAATAGGCAACACAATGCCATATTCGCGCGCCCAATAAATCAGCCGTGATAAAATGAGGTACCGTATCGTCATCCATGAGAATTTCTAACAGCTATTTACTATAGGAGCCACGCACCATCCAAAAAACGTATCTCTAACTCAACATTTTTTAGATTATCATGGAACAGGTCCGTCCTGCGCCGGGTACCGAGACGCGAGCTCCCACAGGACGAGACCGCAAGCGTACATGTCGATGCGCAGGAATGCGTCCGAGGTGAAATTTATCGCGCCTTCTAGGACTTCCGGGGCCATGTATCTGAGAGAAAATGTCACAGTTACAAACATTAGAGTAACCAAGCATTGACTAACGTAGTCTAGTTGAAAATAGCCAACCTGATGCCATATTCGCGCGTCCAAAAAATCATCCGTGATAAAATGAGGTACCGTATCGTCATCCATGAGAATTTCTCACAGCTATTTACTATAGGAGCCACGCACCATCCAAAAAACGTATCTCTAACTCAACATTTTTTAGATAATCATGGAACAGGTCCGTCCTGCGCCGGGTACCGAGACGCGAGCTCCCACAGGACGAGACCGCAAGCGTACATGTCGATGCGCAGGAATGCGTCCGAGGTGAAATTTATCGCGCCTTCTAGGACTTCCGGGGCCATGTATCTGCGAGAAAATGTCACAGTTACAAACATTAGAGTAACCAAGCATTGACTGACGTAGTCTAGTTGAAAATAGGCGACACAATGCCATATTCGCGCGCCCAATAAATCAGCCGAGATAAAATGAGGTACCGTATCGCCATCCATGAGAATTTCTCACAGCTATTTACTAGAGGAGCCACGTACGATCCAAAAAAACGTATCTCTAACTCAACATTTTTTAGATAATCATGGAACAGGTCCGTCCTGCGCCGGGTACCGAGACGCGAGCTCCCACAGGACGAGACCGCAAGCGTACATGTCGATGCGCAGGAATGCGTCCGAGGTGAAATTTATCGCGCCTTCTAGGACTTCCGGGGCCATGTATCTGCGAGAAAATGTCACAGTTACAAACATTAGAGTAACCAAGCATTGACTGACGTAGTCTAGTTGAAAATAGGCGACACAATGCCATATTCGCGCGCCCAATAAATCAGCCGAGATAAAATGAGGTACCGTATCGCCATCCATGAGAATTTCTCACAGCTATTTACTAGAGGAGCCACGTACGATCCAAAAAACGTATCTCTAACTCAAAATTTTTTAGATAATTATGGAACAGGTCCGTCCTGCGCCGGGTACCGAGACGCGAGCTCCCACAGGACGAGTCCGCAAGCGTACATGTCGATGCGCAGGAATGCGTCCGAGGTGAAATTTATCGCGCCTTCTAGGACTTCCGGAGCCATGTATCTGAGAGAAAATGTCACAGTTACAAACATTAGAGTAACCAAGCGTTAACTAACGTAGTCTAGTTGAAAATAGGCAACACAATGCCATATTCGCGCGCCCAATAAATCAGCCGAGATAAAATGAGGTACCGTATCGTCATCCATGAGAATTTCTAACAGCTATTTACTATAGGAGCCACGCACCATCCAAAAAACGTATCTCTAACTCAACATTTTTTAGATAATCATGGAACAGGTCCGCCCTGCGCCGGGTACCGAGACGCGAGCTCCCACAGGACGAGACCGCAAGCGTACATGTCGATGCGCAGGAATGCGTCCGAGGTGAAATTTATCGCGCCTTCTAGGACTTCCGGAGCCATGTATCTCAGAGAAAATGTCACAGTTACAAACATTAGAGTAACCAAGCGTTGACTAACGTAGTCTAGTTGAAAATAGGCAACACAATGCCATATTCGCGCGCCCAATAAATCAGCCGTGATAAAATGAGGTACCGTATCGTCATCCATGAGAATTTCTAACAGCTATTTACTATAGGAGCCACGCACCATCCAAAAAACGTATCTCTAACTTAACATTTTTTAGATAATCATGGAACAGGTCCGTCCTGCGCCGGGTACCGAGACGCGAGCTCCCACAGGACGAGACCGCAAGCGTACATGTCGATGCGCAGGAATGCGTCCGAGGTGAAATTTATCGCGCCTTCTAGGACTTCCGGGGCCATGTATCTGAGAGAAAATGTC
Organism: Acanthoscelides obtectus; assembly: GCA_963669975.1. Taxonomy (NCBI): domain Eukaryota; kingdom Metazoa; phylum Arthropoda; class Insecta; order Coleoptera; family Chrysomelidae; genus Acanthoscelides; species Acanthoscelides obtectus. Next base: position 5,252,848 of record CAVLJG010000009.1, on the reverse strand, counting down.
ACAGTTACAAACATTAGAGTAACCAAGCATGGACTAACGTAGTCTAGTTGAAAATAGCCAACCTAATGACATATTCGCGCGTCCAAAAAATCATCCGAGATAAAATGAGGTACCGTATCGTCATCCATGAGAATTTCTCACAGCTATTTACTATAGGAGCCACGTACCATCCAAAAAACGTATCTCTAACTCAACATTTTTTAAATAATCATGGAACAGGTCCGCCCTGCGCCGGGTACCGAGACGCGAGCTCCCACAGGACGAGACCGCAAGCGTACATGTCGATGCGCAGGAATGCGTCCGAGGTGAAATTTATCGCGCCTTCTAGGACTTCCGGAGCCATGTATCTGAGAGAAAATGTCACAGTTACAAACATTAGAGTAACCAAGCATGGACTAACGTAGTCTAGTTGAAAATAGCCAACCTAATGACATATTCGCGCGTCCAAAAAATCATCCGAGATAAAATGAGGTACCGTATCGTCATCCATGAGAATTTCTCACAGCTATTTACTATAGGAGCCACGCACCATCCAAAAAACGTATCTCTAACTCAACATTTTTTAGATAATCATGGAACAGGTCCGCCCTGCGCCGGGTACCGAGACGCGAGCTCCCACAGGACGAGACCGCAAGCGTACATGTCGATGCGCAGGAATGCGTCCTGGGTGAAATTTATCGCGCCTTCTAGGACTTCCGGGGCCATGTATCTGCGAGAAAATGTCACAGTTACAAACATTAGAGTAACCAAGCATTGACTGACGTAGTCTAGTTGAAAATAGGCGACACAATGCCATATTCGCGCGCCCAATAAATCAGCCGAGATAAAATGAGGTACCGTATCGTCATCCATGAGAATTTCTCACAGCTATTTACTATAGGAGCCACGCACCATCCAAAAAACGTATCTCTAACTCAACATTTTTTAGATAATCATGGAACAGGTCCGCCCTGCGCCGGGTACCGAGACGCGAGCTCCCACAGGACGAGACCGCAAGCGTACATGTCGATGCGCAGGAATGCGTCCGAGGTGAAATTTATCGCGCCTTCTAGGACTTCCGGAGCCATGTATCTGAGAGAAAATGTCACAGTTACAAACATTAGAGTAACCAAGCGTTGACTAACGTAGTCTAGTTGAAAATAGGCAACACAATGCCATATTCGCGCGCCCAATAAATCAGCCGAGATAAAATGAGGTACCGTATCGTCATCCATGAGAACTTCTAACAGCTATTTACTATAGGAGCCACGCACCATCCAAAAAACGTATCTCTAACTCAACATTTTTTAGATAATCATGGAACAGGTCCGCCCTGCGCCGGGTACCGAGACGCGAGCTCCCACAGGACGAGACCGCAAGCGTACATGTCGATGCGCAGGAATGCGTCCGAGGTGAAATTTATCGCGCCTTCTAGGACTTCCGGAGCCATGTATCTCAGAGAAAATGTCACAGTTACAAACATTAGAGTAACCAAGCGTTGACTAACGTAGTCTAGTTGAAAATAGGCAACACAATGCCATATTCGCGCGCCCAATAAATCAGCCGTGATAAAATGAGGTACCGTATCGTCATCCATGAGAATTTCTAACAGCTATTTACTATAGGAGCCACGCACCATCCAAAAAACGTATCTCTAACTTAACATTTTTTAGATAATCATGGAACAGGTCCGTCCTGCGCCGGGTACCGAGACGCGAGCTCCCACAGGACGAGACCGCAAGCGTACATGTCGATGCGCAGGAATGCGTCCGAGGTGAAATTTATCGCGCCTTCTAGGACTTCCGGGGCCATGTATCTGAGAGAAAATGTCACAGTTACAAACATTAGAGTAACCAAGCATGGACTAACGTAGTCTAGTTGAAAATAGCCAACCTAATGACATATTCGCGCGTCCAAAAAATCATCCGAGATAAAATGAGGTACCGTATCGTCATCCATGAGAATTTCTCACAGCTATTTACTATAGGAGCCACGTACCATCCAAAAAACGTATCTCTAACTCAACATTTTTTAAATAATCATGGAACAGGTCCGCCCTGCGCCGGGTACCGAGACGCGAGCTCCCACAGGACGAGACCGCAAGCGTACATGTCGATGCGCAGGAATGCGTCCGAGGTGAAATTTATCGCGCCTTCTAGGACTTCCGGGGCCATGTATCTGAGAGAATATGTCACAGTTACAAACATTAGAGTAACCAAGCGTTGACTAACGTAGTCTAGTTGAAAATAGCCAACCTAATGACATATTCGCGCGTCCAAAAAATCATCCGAGATAAAATGAGGTACCGTATCGTCATCCATGAGAATTTCTCACAGCTATTTACTATAGGAGCCACGTACCATCCAAAAAACGTATCTCTAACTCAACATTTTTTAAATAATCATGGAACAGGTCCGCCCTGCGCCGGGTACCGAGACGCGAGCTCCCACAGGACGAGACCGCAAGCGTACATGTCGATGCGCAGGAATGCGTCCGAGGTGAAATTTATCGCGCCTTCTAGGACTTCCGGAGCCATGTATCTGAGAGAAAATGTCACAGTTACAAACATTAGAGTAACCAAGCGTTGACTAACGTAGTCTAGTTGAAAATAGGCAACACAATGCCATATTCGCGCGCCCAATAAATCAGCCGAGATAAAATGAGGTACCGTATCGTCATCCATGAGAATTTCTAACAGCTATTTACTATAGGAGCCACGTACCATCCAAAAAACGTATCTCTAACTCAACATTTTTTAGATAATCATGGAACAGGTCCGTCCTGCGCCGGGTACCGAGACGCGAGCTCCCACAGGACGAGACCGCAAGCGTACATGTCGATGCGCAGGAATGCGTCCGAGGTGAAATTTATCGCGCCTTCTAGGACTTCCGGAGCCATGTATCTGAGAGAAAATGTCACAGTTACAAACATTAGAGTAACCAAGCGTTGACTAACGTAGTCTAGTTGAAAATAGCCAACCTGATGCCATATTCGCGCGTCCAAAAAATCATCCGAGATAAAATGAGGTACCGTATCGTCATCCATGAGAATTTCTAACAGCTATTTACTATAGGAGTCACGTACGATCCAAAAAACGTATCTTTAACTCAACATTTTCTAGATAGTCATGGAACAGGTCCGTCCTGCGCCGTGCACCGAGACGCGAGCTCCCACAGGACGAGACCGCAAGCGTACATGTCGATGCGCAGGAATGCGTCCGAGGTGAAATTTATCGCGCCTTGTAGGACTTCCGGGGCCATGTATCTGAGAGAAAATGTCACAGTTACAAACATTAGAGTAACCAAGCATTGACTGACGTAGTCTAGTTGAAAATAGCCAACACAATGCCATATTCGCGCGTCCAAAAAATCATCCGAGATAAAATGAGGTACCGTATCGTCATCCATGAGAATTTCTCTCAGCTATATACTATAGGAGCTACGTACCATCCAAAAAAACGTATCTCTAACTCAACATTTTTTAGATAATCATGGAACAGGTCCGTCCTGCGCCGGGTACCGAGACGCGAGCTCCCACAGGACGAGACCGCAAGCGTACATGTCGATGCGCAGGAATGCGTCCGAGGTGAAATTTATCGCGCCTTCTAGGACTTCCGGGGCCATGTATCTGAGAGAAAATGTCACAGTTACAAACATTAGAGTAACCAAGCGTTGACTGACGTAGTCTAGTTGAAAATAGCCAACCTGATGCCATATTCGCGCGCCCAATAAATCAGCTGAGATAAAATGAGGTACCGTATCGTCATCCATGAGAATTTCTCACAGCTATATACTATAGGAGCTACGTACCATCCAAAAAAACGTATCTCTAACTCAACATTTTTTAGATAATCATGGAACAGGTCCGTCCTGCGCCGTGTAACGAGACGCGAGCTCCCACAGGACGAGACCGCAAGCGTACATGTCGATGCGCAGGAATGCGTCCTGGGTGAAATTTATCGCGCCTTCTAGGACTTCCGGGGCCATGTATCTGCGAGAAAATGTCACAGTTACAAACATTAGAGTAACCAAGCATTGACTGACGTAGTCTAGTTGAAAATAGGCGACACAATGCCATATTCGCGCGCCCAATAAATCAGCCGAGATAAAATGAGGTACCGTATCGTCATCCATGAGAATTTCTCACAGCTATTTACTAGAGGAGCCACGTACGATCCAAAAAAACGTATCTCTAACTCAACATTTTTTAGATAATCATGGAACAGGTCCGCCCTGCGCCGGGTACCGAGACGCGAGCTCCCACAGGACGAGACCGCAAGCGTACATGTCGATGCGCAGGAATGCGTCCGAGGTGAAATTTATCGCGCCTTCTAGGACTTCCGGGGCCATGTATCTGAGAGAAAATGTCACAGTTACAAACATTAGAGTAACCAAGCATTGATTAACGTAGTCTAGTTGAAAATAGCCAACCGGATGCCATATTCGCGCGTTCAAAAAATCATCCGTGATAAAATGAGGTACCGTATCGTCATCCATGAGAATTTCTCACAGCTATTTACTATAGGAGCCACGTACCATCCAAAAAACGTATCTCTAACTCAACATTTTTTAGATAATCATGGAACAGGTCCGTCCTGCGCCGTGTAACGAGACGCGAGCTCCCACAGGACGAGACTGCAAGCGTACATGTCGATGCGCAGGAATGCGTCCTGGGTGAAATTTATCGCGCCTTCTAGGACTTCCGGGTCCATGTATCTGCGAGAAAATGTCACAGTTACAAACATTAGAGTAACCAAGCATTGACTGACGTAGTCTAGTTGAAAATAGGCGACACAATGCCATATTCGCGCGCCCAATAAATCAGCCGTGATAAAATGAGGTACCGTATCGTCATCCATGAGAATTTCTAACAGCTATTTACTATAGGAGCCACGCACCATCCAAAAAACGTATCTCTAACTCAACATTTTTTAGATAATCATGGAACAGGTCCGTCCTGCGCCGGGTACCGAGACGCGAGCTCCCACAGGACGAGACCGCAAGCGTACATGTCGATGCGCAGGAATGCGTCCGAGGTGAAATTTATCGCGCCTTCTAGGACTTCCGGGGCCATGTATCTGAGAGAAAATGTCACAGTTACAAACATTAGAGTAACCAAGCGTTGACTGACGTAGTCTAGTTGAAAATAGCCAACCTGATGCCATATTCGCGCGCCCAATAAATCAGCTGAGATAAAATGAGGTACCGTATCGTCATCCATGAGAATTTCTCACAGCTATATACTATAGGAGCTACGTACCATCCAAAAAAACGTATCTCTAACTCAACATTTTTTAGATAATCATGGAACAGGTCCGTCCTGCGCCGTGTAACGAGACGCGAGCTCCCACAGGACGAGACCGCAAGCGTACATGTCGATGCGCAGGAATGCGTCCGAGGTGAAATTTATCGCGCCTTGTAGGACTTCCGGGGCCATGTATCTGCGAGAAAATGTCACAGTTACAAACATTAGAGTAACCAAGCATTGACTGACGTAGTCTAGTTGAAAATAGGCGACACAATGCCATATTCGCGCGCCCAATAAATCAGCCGAGATAAAATGAGGTACCGTATCGTCATCCATGAGAATTTCTCACAGCTATTTACTAGAGGAGCCACGTACGATCCAAAAAAACGTATCTCTAATTCAAAATTTTTTAGATAATTATGGAACAGGTCCGTCCTGCGCCGGGTACCGAGACGCGAGCTCCCACAGGACGAGACCGCAAGCGTACATGTCGATGCGCAGGAATGCGTCCGAGGTGAAATTTATCGCGCCTTCTAGGACTTCCGGAGCCATGTATCTGAGAGAAAATGTCACAGTTACAAACATTAGAGTAACCAAGCGTTGACTAACGTAGTCTAGTTGAAAATAGGCAACACAATGCCATATTCGCGCGCCCAATAAATCAGCCGAGATAAAATGAGGTACCGTATCGTCATCCATGAGAATTTCTAACAGCTATTTACTATAGGAGCCACGTACCATCCAAAAAACGTATCTCTAACTCAACATTTTTTAGATAATCATGGAACAGGTCCGCCCTGCGCCGGGTACCGAGACGCGAGCTCCCACAGGACGAGACCGCAAGCGTACATGTCGATGCGCAGGAATGCGTCCGAGGTGAAATTTATCGCGCCTTCTAGGACTTCCGGAGCGATGTATCTGAGAGAAAATGTCACAGTTACAAACATTAGAGTAGCCAAGCGTTGACTAACGTAGTCTAGTTGAAAATAGGCAACACAATGCCATATTCGCGCGCCCAATAAATCAGCCGAGATAAAATGAGGTACCGTATCGTCGTCCATGAGAATTTCTAACAGCTATTTACTATAGGAGCCACGTACCATCCAAAAAACGTATCTCTAACTCAACATTTTTTAGATAATCATGGAACAGGTCCGTCCTGCGCCGGATACCGAGACGCGAGCTCCCACAGGACGAGACCGCAAGCGTACATGTCGATGCGCAGGAAAGCGTCCGAGGTGAAATTTATCGCGCCTTCTAGGACTTCCGGAGCCATGTATCTGAGAGAAAATGTCACAGTTACAAACATTAGAGTAACCAAGCGTTGACTAACGTAGTCTAGTTGAAAATAGCCAACCTGATGCCATATTCGCGCGTCCAAAAAATCATCCGAGATAAAATGAGGTACCGTATCGTCATCCATGAGAATTTCTAACAGCTATTTACTATAGGAGTCACGTACGATCCAAAAAACGTATCTCTAACTCAACATTTTCTAGATAGTCATGGAACAGGTCCGTCCTGCGCCGTGCACCGAGACGCGAGCTCCCACAGGACGAGACCGCAAGCGTACATGTCGATGCGCAGGAATGCGTCCGAGGTGAAATTTATCGCGCCTTGTAGGACTTCCGGGGCCATGTATCTGAGAGAAAATGTCACAGTTACAAACATTAGAGTAACCAAGCATTGACTGACGTAGTCTAGTTGAAAATAGCCAACACAATGCCATATTCGCGCGTCCAAAAAATCATCCGAGATAAAATGAGGTACCGTATCGTCATCCATGAGAATTTCTCTCAGCTATTTACTATAGGAGCTACGTACCATCCAAAAAAACGTATCTCTAACTCAACATTTTTTAGATAATCATGGAACAGGTCCGTCCTGCGCCGGGTACCGAGACGCGAGCTCCCACAGGACGAGACCGCAAGCGTACATGTCGATGCGCAGGAATGCGTCCGAGGTGAAATTTATCGCGCCTTCTAGGACTTCCGGGGCCATGTATCTGAGAGAAAATGTCACAGTTACAAACATTAGAGTAACCAAGCGTTGACTGACGTAGTCTAGTTGAAAATAGCCAACCTGATGCCATATTCGCGCGCCCAATAAATCAGCCGAGATAAAATGAGGTACCGTATCGTCATCCATGAGAATTTCTCACAGCTATTTACTATAAGAGTCACTTGCCCTCCAAAAACGTAACTCTAACTCAACATTTTTTAGATAATCATGGAACAGGTCCGTCCTGCGCTGGGTACCGAGACGCGAGCTCCCACAGGACGAGACCGCAAGCGTACATGTCGATGCGCAGGAATGCGTCCGAGGTGAAATTTATCGCGCCTTCTAGGACTTCCGGGGCCATGTATCTGAGAGAAAATGTCACAGTTACAAACTTTAGAGTAACCAAGCATTGACTAACGTAGGCTAGTTGAAAATAGCCAAACTAATGACATATTCGCGCGTCCACAAAATTATCAGAGATAAAATGAGGTACCGTATCGTCATCCACGAGAATTTCTCACAGCGTTTACTATAAGAGTCACGTACCATCCAAAAACGTATCTCTGACTCAAAAATTGTTTAGATAATCATGGAGCAGGTCCGTCCTGCGCCGGGTACCGAGACGCGAGCTCCCACAGGACGAGACCGCAAGCGTAAATGTCGATGCGCAGGAATGCGTCCGAGGTGAAATTTATCGCGCCTTCTAGGACTTCCGGGGCCATGTATCTGAGAGAAAATGTCACAGTTACAAACATTAGAGTAACCAAGCGTTGACTGACGTAGTCTAGTTGAAAATAGCCTACCTAATGACATATTCGCGCGTCTAAAAAATCATCCGAGATAAAATGAGGTATCGTATCGTCATCCATGAGAATTTCTCACAGCTATTTACTATAGGAGCCACGTACCATCCAAAAAACGTATCTCTAACTCAACATTTTTTAGATAATCATGGAACAGGTTCGTCCTGCGTCGGGTACCGAGACTCGAGCTCCCACAGGACGAGACCGCAAGCGTACATGTCAATGCGCAGGAATGCGTCCGAGGTGAAGTTTATCGCGCCTTCTAGGACTTCCGGGGCCATGTATCTGAGAGAAAATGTCACAGTTACAAACATTAGAGTAACCAAGCATGGACTAACGTAGTCTAGTTGAAAATAGCCAACCTAATGACATATTCGCGCGTCCAAAAAATCATCCGAGATAAAATGAGGTACCGTATCGTCATCCATGAGAATTTCTCACAGCTATTTACTATAGGAGCCACGTACCATCCAAAAAACGTATCTCTAACTCAACATTTTTTAGATAATCATGGAACAGGTCCGTCCTGCGCCGGGTACCGAGACGCGAGCTCCCACAGGACGAGACCGCAAGCGTACATGTCGATGCGCAGGAATGCGTCCGAAGTGAAGTTTATCGCGCCTTCTAGGACTTCCGGGGCCATGTATCTGAGAGAAAATGTCACAGTTACAAACATTAGAGTAACCAAGCGTTGACTAACGTAGTCTAGTTGAAAATAGCCAACCTAATGACATATTTGCGCGTCCAAAAACTCATCCGAGATAAAATGAGGTACCGTATCGTCATCCATGAGAATTTCTCACAGCTATTTACTATAGGAGCCCCGTACCATCCAAAAAACGTATCTCTAACTCAAAATTCTTTAGATAATCATGGAACAGGTGCGTCCTGCGCCGGGTACCGAGACGCGAGCTCCCACAGGACGAGACCGCAAGCGTACATGTCGATGCGCAGGAATGCGTCCGAGGTGAAATATATCGCGCCTTCTAGGACTTCCGGGGCCATGTATCTGAGAAAATGTCACAGTTACAAATTTTAGCGTAACCAAGCGTTGACTAACGTAGTCTAGTTGAAAATAGCCAACCTAATGACATATTCACGCGTCCAAAAAATCATCCGAAATAAAATGAGGTACCGTATCGTCATCCATGAGAATTTCTCACAGCTATTTACTATAAGAGACACGTACCATCCAAAAAACCTATCTCTAACTCAACATTTCTTAGATAATCATGGAACAGGTCCGTCCTGCGCCGGGTAACGAGACGCGAGCTCCCACAGGACGAGACCGCAAGCGTACATGTCGATGCGCAGGAATGCGTCCGAGGTGAAATTTATCGCGCCTTCTAGGACTTCCGGGGCCATGTATCTGAGAGAAAATGTCACAGTTACAAACATTAGAGTAACCAAGCATGGACTAACGTAGTCTAGTTGAAAATAGCCAACCTAATGACATATTCGCGCGTCCAAAAAATCATCCGAGATAAAATGAGGTACCGTATCGTCATCCATGAGAATTTCTCACAGCTATTTACTATAGGAGCCACGTACCATCCAAAAAACGTATCTCTAACTCAACATTTTTTAGATAATCATGGAACAGGTCCGTCCTGCGCCGGGTACCGAGACGCGAGCTCCCACAGGACGAGACCGCAAGCGTACATGTCGATGCGCAGGAATGCGTCCGAAGTGAAGTTTATCGCGCCTTCTAGGACTTCCGGGGCCATGTATCTGAGAGAAAATGTCACAGTTACAAACATTAGAGTAACCAAGCGTTGACTAACGTAGTCTAGTTGAAAATAGCCAACCTAATGACATATTCGCGCGTCCAAAAACTCATCCGAGATAAAATGAGGTACCGTATCGTCATCCATGAGAATTTCTCACAGCTATTTACTATAGGAGCCCCGTGCCATCCAAAAAACGTATCTCTAACTCAAAATTCTTTAGATAATCATGGAACAGGTCCGTCCTGCGCCGGGTACCGAGACGCGAGCTCCCACAGGACGAGACCGCAAGCGTACATGTCGATGCGCAGGAATGCGTCCGAAGTGAAGTTTATCGCGCCTTCTAGGACTTCCGGGGCCATGTATCTGAGAGAAAATGTCACAGTTACAAACATTAGAGTAACCAAGCGTTGACTAACGTAGTCTAGTTGAAAACAGCCAACCTAATGACATATTCGCGCGTCCAAAAAATCATCCGAGATAAAATGAGGTACCGTATCGTCATCCATGAGAATTTCTCACAGCTATTTACTATAGGAGCCCCGTACCATCCAAAAAACGTATCTCTAACTCAAAATTCTTTAGATAATCATGGAACAGGTCCGTCCTGCGCCGGGTACCGAGACGCGAGCTCCCACAGGACGAGACCGCAAGCGTACATGTCGATGCGCAGGAATGCGTCCGAAGTGAAGTTTATCGCGCCTTCTAGGACTTCCGGGGCCATGTATCTGAGAGAAAATGTCACAGTTACAAACATTAGAGTAACCAAGCGTTGACTAACGTAGTCTAGTTGAAAATAGCCAACCTAATGACATATTCGCGCGTCCAAAAACTCATCCGAGATAAAATGAGGTACCGTATCGTCATCCATGAGAATTTCTCACAGCTATTTACTATAGGAGCCCCGTACCATCCAAAAAACGTATCTCTAACTCAAAATTCTTTAGATAATCATGGAACAGGTGCGTCCTGCGCCGGGTACCGAGACGCGAGCTCCCACAGGACGAGACCGCAAGCGTACATGTCGATGCGCAGGAATGCGTCCGAGGTGAAATATATCGCGCCTTCTAGGACTTCCGGGGCCATGTATCTGAGAAAATGTCACAGTTACAAATTTTAGCGTAACCAAGCGTTGACTAACGTAGTCTAGTTGAAAATAGCCAACCTAATGACATATTCACGCGTCCAAAAAATCATCCGAAATAAAATGAGGTACCGTATCGTCATCCATGAGAATTTCTCACAGCTATTTACTATAAGAGACACGTACCATCCAAAAAACATATCTCTTACTCAAAATTTCGCATCGGAAGTAAAAACAGGGAAATTTTCTAATTTCTTCCAAGTGCACGAAATTTTCAAAAATATCCAAAAACAGCAATTTTTCAATATTTGCAGGAATTTTAAATGTTCATGCAATTCTCACCGTCTCGTTCCTACTTGACCATGCGTATCTCCACAAGACTGTCCAGGTTTGAAAATGATAGCCAGGCCAAAGTCGGCAATACAAGCTGTCATGTCACTCTTCAAAAGCACGTTTTTGCTCTTAAAATCTCTGTGGGCTACTGAGGGTTTCGATGGCTCCCCTGGTAGCCTTCCGGGTATAGCTTCGTGAAGATGCATCAAACCTATAAAATAAAATTAAATTCCACGGTGAAATTGGTAAAAATACAGCCTCTCACTTCTTTCATAGCAAGTGCCAAGTTCTCGATTCAAAAAGCTTACCTCTCGACATAGTTTCTGCCACGCGACACAGCTCGTTCCAGGTCAGAGTGTGAGCCTTTAAGTAATCACATAGCGATCCTTTGTCATGATACGCTGTTATCAACCAGAATTCAGCTTGGAGATTGTCTCCTCTCTTCTCGACGCCAATGTAATGCAGAATGTTCGGATGATCCATATAGGCTAGTTTGAAGATATCTTGTTCAGTCTGCCAAGATTGCTTGTCCTATTCACAAAAATTTTTGATCGGCTCAGTATCCTCTATGTATGTATACTAAGTGACATATAAACCCAGTTTAAATGGTTTTATTTTAATAAAATTTTGTATAAGTACTTAGTGAAACATAATAAGTAAATGATAAAAATTTCAAAAAGATTGCACTGCTTTAAAGCCCTTTGACCTTTAATAATGTGTGGATGCACCCTGATGTGCTACGCATTCTCCAACGCGCCTAGGCATGCTTCTGATCAGGTGGTCAATGTCCTCCTGTGGTATCTCATTCCAGGCAACCACCAACTCCTCTCGAAGTGCTTCTAGAGTCTGAGGAGGACGTTGCAAATTGAGCAATCTCCTACCCATCATATCCCACACGTGCTCAATTGGGGATAAGTCGGGAGATCTTGGTGGCCATGGTAACAATGTGACATCATTATTACAACAGTATTGTCTTTAGTGACGTGTCTCGATTTTGTTTAGGCATGCACGATGGTCGTGCCAGGGTTAGAAGGTGACGTGGTGAAAGGAGGAATCCACAGTTTTTTGTTGAAAGACATGTTCATCACACTGTTGGAGTTATGGTTTGGGGTGCTATAGCTTATGGTTCCAGGTCACCTTTAATCTTCATCAGAGGTAACATGAACGCGCAGCGTTATATCCACGCAGTTCTAGAACCCCATCTTTTACCCTATCTTGACACCCTGGCAGATCCAACTTTCCAACAAGATAATGCAAGAGTCACAATAGACTTCTTTCAACATAATGATGTCACATTGTTACCATGGCCACCAAGATCTCCCGACTTATCCCCAATTGAGCACGTGTGGGATATGATGGCTAGGAGATTGCTCAATTTGCAACGTCCTCCTCAAACTCTAGAAGCACTTCGAGAGGAGTTGGTGGTTGCCTGGAGTGAGATACCACAGGAGGACATTGACCACCTGATCAGAAGCATGCCTAGGTGCATTGGAGAATGCGTAGCACATCAGGGTGCATCCACACATTATTAAAGGTCAAAGGGCTTTAAAGCAGTGCAATCATTTTGAATTTTTTATCATTTACTTATTATGCTTCATTAAGTACTTATATAAAATTTTATTAAAATAAAACCATTTAAACTGGGTGTTCGGATTTATATGTCACTTAGTATATAATCTTCGCGATTTCGCATCCATTCATGACGTAGAATTTAGGCACCAATAAGCTTTGTTAGGCTAGGTTAGGATTGATGTAGGCTTTTTTATTGAGAAACTGTGACTGTAGTGTTTCATGGTTATAACTAGCAACTAAACCACCATGCGTACTGAGAGGTCATTTATGTCCCTTAAAGGACAAAATACCATTACGGATGGAGCGCTAAATATAAATTGTTAACCGGCCGAATAACGTTTTAAGCAATATTTGGATATAATAACGGGTGATTTTTTAAGAGGTAAAGGAGTTGATTTTCAAAAAAAACACAAAAAATTTGAAAAAAACGATTAAATCTTTATTTGAGTCGATAGATAGGTCGATATAATTTAATGTTTAAAGATTATTTCATGTAAATGTTGGCCGCGGCTCCGCTTTAGATGGCCCATGCGCAAGGTCCAATTTTGGCACACTCTCTCCAACATATCGGCCGGTATCTCACGAATAAATGCTTCAATATTGGCTTCCAGTGCGTCAATCGTTGCTGGTTTATCCCTGTAGATATTAGCCTTAATATGGCCCCACAAGAAATAGTCCAATGGCGTTAAATCACACGATCTAGGCGGCCAATTGACGGGCCCCAAACGTGAGATAAACTGTTCACCGAACTCGCCTCTAAATAGGGCCATTGTTTCATGTGCATTGTGGCATGTGGCACCGTCTTGTTGAAACCACATGTCAGCCAAGTCCAGCTCTTCCATTTTGGGCAAAAAAAAGTTTGTTATCATCGCACGGTAGCGCTCGCCATTCACAGTTACGTTCCGGCCATTGTCGTCTTTGAAGAAGTACGGCCCGATGATGCCACCGGCCCATAAACCACACCAAACAGTGATTTTTTCGGGATGCATTGGTAGCTGTTGCAATGCTTCTGGCTGGTCTTCACTCCAGATACGGCAATTTTGCTTGTTAACGTACCCATTCAACCAGAAATGAGCTTCGTCGCTGAATACAATTTTTCGATAACAATGTGGATCCTCCTCCAACTTTGCCAGCGCCCATTCACCAAATGGGAAACGTTGTGGGAGGTCGTGTGGCTTCAATTCTTGCACCAGCTGTATCTTATAAGATTTTACATCAAAATCCTGTCGCAAAATTTTCCACGTAGTAGTCCCAATTGCTGCGAACGGCGGCGAATCGACATTTCACGGTCATCACTAACACTGGCGGATACAGCCGCAATATTTTCTTCAGTCCACACTCTACGTCTGCGTGTTGGTGGTTTAATGTCCAATAATGTAAACTGGGTTCGAAATTTAGTCACAAGCTTCCGAATAGCTCCCACAGTAGGCCGACCAAACTGCCCATAAATTGGAAGCAGTGCTCCATGCACTCTCTTAACCGAGCATGAATTTTGATAGTAAAATTCAATAATTTGCAAGCGTTGTTCGTTCGTAAGTCGATTCATGGTTAAATTATAGACCAAACTGAACAAGTTTGACAATGACACAAGACACGATTCACGCGACATATGTCAAAAACAGTGTTGCCAAAAAGATACTAGCAAAAAAATCACCCATTAGTTTCAATGTATCTATAATAAGTCCTAAAAATATATTTGATGGGCCTGAACTAGATAACGACAGATAACGATCTTCATGTAGATATTGTAGAAGTGACCAAGCTGAACGTATTCACATGAAAGTCTACCAGTGCCAACTTTTTCTGTTTTTCTGTGTAAAAATTACATGTCCTATTATTCATCGTTTACGTATTTATTATTTTCTCCTGTAGAATTAACATAATTTTTCTGGGGACAATTTAAAGCGATATGAAGAAGGAATTGGATTCTGTACCAAAAAGTTACTTTTAAAATACAAAAATTAATGTCAAAATTGTGAAGTTCTATTTAAGCAAGCAGTCTTGTATATTTTGATAATTTAAATGGGAATGTGAAGGTAGGTATACTAAGTGACATATAAATCCGAACACCCAGTTTAAATGGTTTTATTTTAATAAAAGTTGGTGAATGTATTTATCTTACTGTAAATAACAAGTGAAAAAATTTTCAGCCTTATCAGTTGGACTTTCCGGTTTTTATACTGCTTTTTTTTAATTCACTAACGCTCTAAAAATGAATATTTCAGCCGCAGTAAAGAATCAACGTTGGCGGATTTTGGTTCTTGACATCCTTTACGATCGGTTACGATGCCTAGAGTACGGAGACCTGTACGATTTGGTCAACTTAGTGAGTTTGATAGGGGCCGTATAGTGGGACTTCGGGAAGCTGGACTTTCTTTTCGGGCAATTGCAGTTAGAGTGCAAAGAAGTGTAGACACTGTGGTTAGGTGTTGTCAGGCATGGCTTCGAGAAGGCCGTACGCAAAGTGTCGGGGCACTGGACGCCGCCGTAGAACAACAGACCGTGAAGATCGCCGCCTAAGATTATTGGCCTTAAGGGACCGTTTCTCCACTACCAGGTCCATTGCAAATGAATGGTTTGCAGAACACGGAAGACTTATTGGCATGCGAAGTGTTTACCGACGAATGAGAAGCTTTGGCTTGTTTTCATACCAGCCACACTGGGTCCTCCATTTAACTCGAGAACACCGACGTAATCGCCTTGAGTGGTGCAGACAACGGTCACTCTGGGATCAGGAATGGAACAGTATTGTCTTTAGTGACGAGTCTCGATTTTGTTTAGGCATGCACGATGGTCGTGCCAGGGTTAGAAGGCGACGTGGTGAAAGGAGGAATCCACAGTTTTTTGTTGAAAGACATGTTCATCACACTGTTGGAGTTATGGTTTGGGGTGCTATAGCTTATGGTTCCAGGTCACCTTTAATCTTCATCAGAGGTAACATGAACGCGCAGCGTTATATCCTCGAAGTTCTAGAACCCCATCTTTTACCCTATCTTGACACCCTGGCAGATCCAACTTTCCAACAAGATAATGCCCAACAACATGTTGCAAGAGTCACAATAGACTTCTTTCAACATAATGATATCACATTGTTACCATGGCCACCAAGATCTCCCGACTTATCCCCAATTGAGCACGTGTGGGATTTGATGGGTAGGAGATTGGTCATTTTGCAACGTCCTCCTCAGACTTTAGAAGCACTTCGAGAGGAGTTGGTGGTTGCCTAGAATGAGATACCACAGGAGGACATTGACCACCTGATCAGAAGCATGCCTAGGCGCGTTGGAGAATGCGTAGCACATCATGGTGCATCCACACATTATTAAAGGTCAAAGGGCTTTAAAGCAGTGCAATCATTTTGAAATTTTTATAATTTACTTATTATGCTTCATTAAGTACTTGTACAAAATTTTATTAAAATAAAACCATTTAAACTGGGTGTTCGGATTTGTATGTCACTTAGTATATTTAAAATTTTTGCAGCCTTATAGCTTAAGGCACCTCACTAAAAAAACGGGTTTAAGTATTTAGTTGTGAATGAAACATTGATTTTGATATGATTGTTCTTATACTGTTATATTCACGCTATATTCCTTAATAAGAAGCTACATTAAAAGTGTGATGATGTCATCAGAATTGAACCAACAGCGGATCCAGTATTTATGATTACAATATTAAATCTAATTTATAAATAAACAATTTATTGTTAAATAACAAAACTAATTCTTCTTTTTTGTCTTCCTGCAAATCGACTAATATTAATACTTACCATCTCCTTTGAATCCATTGCAACAACTTTTTTGTGGTTTTTTCCGTCACAGTGGCGGATTTAAGTAATAGCAAAATGGACATTGTCGCCTGGGCCCCCTCTAGTGTCAATATTGTTCAGCGCGTCTGAATGTAAAATTAATAACAAGAAATCAGAGTGTTGTTATATTCTTTTAATGATTATCTGCATAATGTTTATGAAACAGCGCGTTAGCATTCAGTTTTAATAAGAAAATTTCCCTTCCATTACTTAAGAAATTTTTTGAAAAATGACTATTTCATTTCTAAAAAAATGACCGAATGACCCTTTTATTTCTCAAGAAGTGGAGGGGTTTCATTTTGTGCATACAGTGATATATTATTACCTGGCATAAATGCCTCTAATACGTCTATTACAATACTGTGCATTTTTTTATTTGATGACATACCTATCTATTTTCTTCATGATAATATCGTGGGAGAATTTTTTGAACGTATCATCAATTGCATAGAAGATGAAGAGCGAAGATATAATGAACTGGACCTTTTTCCTCAATATGTTATGGTGGCATTCAGTATTGAGCGTAATGAATAATGTGCAAGTTCAAAAGCAAAAGAAAGAAATAGACTTGATGATGGCTCAAAAGCACATACGATATTTTTTCCGATGGCTAAGAATAAGTGGGTAGAGACGGTTTTCACATTGTCAGAAAGAGGAAAATGAAAAAAAAAATCGACGAAAAAGCTGCCGACTCGCCACTGGAAACATACGAAAAACATCGAATAAATTACTACGAAGTTTTGGATTCAATGAGTAACGAATTGCAAGAACGTGCTCCAGGATTTCGTGGAGTGAATGATGTGTTTGGTTTTTGGATGCCAGAGACATTAGTCAATCTCAAAGAAAAAGAATTAGAAACCAGCGTCACATTTGATGGAAAAATATTCGGAATTTTTCAATACAGATTGTTTGATGTTCATTATTGCAAACAATTTTATAGACAGTTGAGAGCTGCATTTTATTCAGATTGTTGCTGACTTTGCCTATCGGTTCAGCTTGTGATGAACGTGTCCTGAGCTCTTTGAAAATTATTAAAGAATACCATCGAGCTTCTTTGGCTGAAGACACACTCAACAACTTCTCTATCCTCTATATCGAAAGGTCAGTAGCTAATACACTCAATTTGGAGGCCAATTCTGGTCACCGAAACGGGAAAGTACACGACCAGGAATGTGTCATACGGTAATTGAATTGATTCGATGGCTGTATGGCATGTGGCACCGTCGTGTTGAAACCACGTATTGGACACACCAGCATCCAATTTAGGCAGAAAGAACCAGCAACAGTTACTGCTTCACTAGTCTCATTTTCACAAAAGTATGGTCCTATGATGACCCCAGCCCAAAATTTCCATCAAACAGTGACACGAGGTGGGTGCACTTGTTTTTCGACAATCACACGTGGGTTCCTCGAACCCTAAATATGACAATCAACAAAGCCGTCAAGGTTAAAAAGTGCTTCATCCCTTAGGATGATTTAGCTCGAAAAATCAGCATCCACTGGTTGATGTCCAATAATTATTGGACAACAAATTTTAGTTTTTTAATTGTATCTTGTGGGAAAAGTGCACTTCTTTGTCAATTTTGGGGCGCTGAATCCAAAAATGACAATGAAATAAAAAAATTAGTTGCGGTTTAGAAAAAAACTTTTTATTTTTAAGGATATATTAAAAATAGTAACAAGATTCATATACTTATAAGAATCACTATATGCGCTGTCTTTTTGTTGTTCTTTTCTGGATCGTTTCTGGAGCATCTCTACCAAGAGACCAACAGTAGTCTGCAAGCATGGAAGGATTCCACTTTCCCTGGTACCTTTTTTCCATTGTTGAAATATCCTGATGAACACGTTCGCCGTGCTCATCACTTACGGCTCCGCAATTGTCAGGAAAAAAGTCCAGGTGTGAGTGTACGAAATTTATCTTAAGAGACATATTACAGCCCATCTTTTGATACGATGACAGCATATTTTTAACAAGGGTTTTATAGTTGTCAGCTTTTCTATTTCCCAAGAAATTTGTGACCACCAGACGGAAATCATTCCAAGCAGTTTTTTCAATACCTGTGGCCCAACAAAAATACCTTCTTTAACCTTTGCCTCACTTAGTCTTGGAAATTTCTGACGCAGGTATTGAAAAGCTGACTAGGCCCAACTTGATATGCAGTGGTGGTAATAAATTTTTTTTCGAATCTACTAATGGCATATGCTGTACATTTTTTTGACCTGGCTCTAGCAATTGACGAACAGGCCAGTTTTGTCAGGTGTAATGAAGTGCCTTTGCCCGACTGTCCCATTCACACAAAAACAACAAAACTTTGTGTAGCCTAGCTGCAGCCCAAGTAAAATCACCACAAATATGCCATTGGTGCTCATCGTATTTTATGCATGTCAATAGGTACTTCATATTGTCATATGATTCTTTCATGTGAACTGCATACCCTACAGGAAGAGATGGTAAAATATTTCCAATATGCAATAACACTGCCTTTAAACTCAATGTTGAACTGTCTATAAACAATCTCCATTCTTCTGGGTTATAGTTTATATTTAAAGCCGCCAGTAAGCCGTTAATGTTACTGCAGAAAACCAAGTTATTCTCCATATTGAAAAATGGTTCTCTTTGTGGCGTTTACGAAAAACACATACCGAAATATCGTCTTCTAACAAGTGCCACTGCTGCAGTCTTGATCCAAGTAACTCTGCCTTACATTTTGGAAGTTCTAATTCTCTTACAAGATCATTTAATTCTGACTGTGTTATTTTGTGCGGTTGGTGGCATGAGGTGCTTGGTATAAAATCACTATCTCTTGACGTTGATGGCATATCTTCTTCCTGACGAATCACTCGATCGCTATGATCTGATTCGTTTTCTGATTCGCAAGTGTAGGATTCTGGGGGTTTTGGAATAGGATTTTCGTCACTGTGAGGCACAGGTCTCATTGCAGATGCTATGTTTGGGTAGTTAATAACCGATTTTTTTTCTTGGACATACCTGTGGCTTGTCCAACACAAGGTACCATGCAAAAGTAACAATCATTCATATGATTTGTAGGCTCTCTCCAAACCATTGGGACAGCAAAGCGCATAGACCGTTTTTTGCCATTTAAGCAGCTCCTCAGACTTGAAGCACATGTATTACAGCAGATGTGGGGTGCCCACTGTTTGTCTTGATCACCTAGTGTACAAGCGAAATAAAGCTGATATGCCTTTGTTATTAGTGGAGTAATAGACCGTCTCTGAGACGCAAAAGTCACATCACCACACACGTAACGAAACTGATCTGGATTGTTTACACACTTTCGAGACATCTTGTATGAACGCTGTCAGCCAACTGAGGAAAAAATGGCTAAAATAAAACAATATAATGTACACGTAATATAAAAATGTAGCACGTGCATTCTTGTGAATTACAGTATATTAACACTGTCACAGCAGGAACACATATAATTACCGTATCTCTAAAACTTGAACTAATATTGAAAAAATAAGTTTCATTCCGGTTTTAGCACATTAAAAATAGTAAAATTTTGTTGATTTTATTTAGGATATTTTTTGGCTGTTGATCAGTGTAATGTATTCCACAAACTCTAATCGCTATTCATGGTCATAAAGCTTCAGTTGTCGTGTTAATTGGATTTTGTAAGCACAGAGACACAGCTCTTTGGTGAGTATACGCTGTAGAGAGCTTCTTGAAATTTGCAATTCTTGTCCACGACGCCGAATTGACGTTCCTGGGTTTTCTCCTAAACACTCTCACGCACTGCTTCGACATTTTTGGACGACCGGTATGTTTAGCGTCTCCGAATGATCCAGTCTCCCTAAATTTTTAATTAATCTTTTCACACCTGACGAGGTTGAAACACTGTTCCGGCCATATTTTGTATAAAATTTTCTAACTTTCATTATTTTTGAAATTTCACTTAATAATAAAAAACACGTTGTTGTATCGTATAAAGCTCCATGTTTACCAACCCTAACCTCTCAGCTGTCAGATTGTTCTTTTTTCAGGGCTGCCTAGAATTTACTGCAAATATGGCGGCAAATTCAAACCTTGCGTTTATGGAACACCCTTTATATTTTGTGCACAGAGATAGCAACTTCAAATACAGGGTGTTTCAGAACTATGGGATCACACTTGTAGGGGTTATTCAGTGTAACAGTAGAAAACATTTGAGTATAGGGACCCATATGCGGCGCTTGTGTGCTGTTATCTTTAAAAACGATAACAGAGATTGTTTTTTGTAGCTGCCTTAGTCGTGCTATCGTATTTGTGAAGTTTGCAAGAATTTAACAAAAATTAATTGTTGCTAATGGAAAACTTTACCAATCAAGAATTGGCGGATATGCATTTGGCATACGGAGCAACAAGCTGCAATTCACGAGCAGCAGCGCGGATGTATCAAGAACGTCATCCCGAACGACAGGATCCGGGATACAAAAAGTTTATTGCTATTCATCGGCGGCTCTCCGAGACAGGCATGTTTAAAACCAACATGCATGATACTGGTGTTGCTCGAACCGTAAGAACGGTCGAATTTGAAGAAGAGGTCCTTCAGCGAGTTGCCGACGAACCATCAAGTCGCACACGTCGCATTGCAGAACTTCTTGAAAATGTTCCATTGAACGTTCGACAGTAAATGTGGTTTCAGCATGATGGAGCGTCGGCTCACATTGCTGTACAAGTACGTGAGTATTTGGCTCAGTGGTTTGGGCACCATTGGATTGCCAGAGGTGGAGCAGTTTCTTGGCCTCCTAAGTCACCCGATTTAACGTCGCTAGATTTTTTACTTTAAGGACATGCAAAGTCTTTGGTTTACGAAACTCCAGTAGAAACAGAGCAAGACTTATCTGGATGAATTACAGCAGCATTTGAAATCATTCAAAACGAGTATCAAATTTTTAGTCAAGTCCACCGAAATAATAATAATAATAAATGGCCTTTATTTTACCTGGTGGGTTACATCAGCACAAGCTGTTTTTCAGAACCAACCAAGGCTAAAAAAAATTCAAGTACATGCAAATACAAAAAAATACACTGACGATAATAAGAAAATTTAAAGCAGCACGCAGGTATGTCCAAGAAAAAAAAATCGGTTATTAACTACCCAAACATACCATCTGCGATGAGACCTGTGCCTCACAGTGACGAAAATCCTATTCCAAAACCCCCAGAATCCTACACTTGCGAATCAGAAAACGAATCAGATCATGGCGATCGAGTGATTCGTCAGGAAGAAGATATGCCATCAACGTCAAGAGATCCTGATTTTATACCGAGCACGTCATGCTACCAACCGCACAAAATAACACAGTCAGAATTAAATGATCTTGTAAGAGATTTAGAACTTCCAAAATGTAAGGCAGAGTTACTTGGATCAAGACTGCAGCAGTGAAACTTGTTAGAAGACGATGTTTCGGTATGTGTTTTTCGTAAACGCCACAAAGACTAGAACCATTTTTCAATATAGAGAATAACTTGGTTTTCTGCAGTAACATTAACGGCTTACTGGCGGCTTTAAATATAAACTATAACCCAGAAGAATGGAGATTGTTTATAGACAGTTCAACATTGAGTTTAAAGGCAGTGTTATTGCATATTGGAAATATTTTACCCTCTCTTCCTGTAGGGTATGCAGTTCACCTGAAAGAATCATATGACAATATGAAGTACCTATTGACATGCATAAAATACGATGAGCACCAATGGCATATTACTTTTTTTTAATATATCCTTAAAAATAAAAAGTTTTTTTTCTAAATCGCAACTAATTTTTTTATTTCATTGTCATTTTTGGATTCAGCGCTCCAAAATTAACAAAGAAGTGCACTTTTCCCACAAGATACAATTAAAAAACTAAAATTTGTTGTCCAGTGTTATCACTGATTTTAAGCTGATCTAGAAAAAGTTCTGAAATTTCTTTCTATTTATACAGGGTATCTCAAAATGCAAAATGTACCTGTTCTCAAAAATTTCAAATGGAACACCTGTTTTGAAAGTCTGCAAACCTTTATCAAGTATCTGATACTATAATTCTGAGTGAAGCCTCCACATAAGGGAGAGGGGATTACCCCGTAACACAGAAACTGAAAGTGCATTAAAGGCAAAAAATCAAGCATTACAGATAAAGCATGCATCCATTAATCACTTTTTTTGAATATGATTGTTTCCAGGAAAAGTGTTCATGTATGATTATATTGATATTCTTGAAAAATGAACTTACAGAGTAGCCACTATCAATGCATTGAAAAAGGCTGCTGGCTGCAGGAAAGATTATCTTCCCCGAGTCACTATGTATCTCATATGAATTGATGCCCAAGTGGTTAGACGTTTCCTCTCTCGTATCAACTGCTCCTCTCGAGAATACTTATCAGCTGTAGAAATAGTGGGGAAATTCGATTCGATAACGCACTGCCACTGTAGTCTCATACTAGTATAGTCAACGCCAAACAAAGTGGCGTGCACGTCATCACGATAAAAATTCCCCGACCTAATGCCTAGGTTTCTATCACAAACAATTGCTCTATTGCAGTTTCATATTAATGTGATATATAAATTGTAAAATGGTCATTACTCTCTTATTATGGTTAATAGTCATATAAACATTGTTATTAAAATATCACATAAGTTGCTTTCTGATAAATTTAGACGCATTATGCGAAATAAAATGTTTTGCAAACGCTCCAATCACTTATCGACATGTAAACGCACTAAACCAATTTCGCAGCGTTGACACATTGTCACCTTGAAACTTATTTAAACTGGGAACTGACATTTGTATTAATTTTGACAGTGAATCAATTTGTGGCATTTCAAATCTTTATAAATCCTTTGGCCCCGCATACTGTAAATCAACAACTGTTTGTTTCAAAACAAAATTATTCATTTTACGAGTAGATAAAGGCAATTTTGGTATATAAAGATGCCCAAACAGTTAAATAGTCGGTGTAAGGAACTCGTGGCCTCGTTAATGCACTACTTTGAGCAAGAAAGGGACAACAACGGGCCTTTGTTGCCTTTAAATGCTGTTCAAGAGGTAGGTTACTAATAATTATATGTAATGTATATAAATAATAGTGAAATTTTATTTCATTTTTTGTAGCGTGTTGCTGCTGCTTTAAAAATTAGTTTAAGGACAGTTAGTCGTATTTCCGAGGGTGTGAAAAGTGATGCAAATTTAGAATCGCCCAAGAAAAAGCGGAGTTATATTAAACGTGTAACCAACACAGCGACATTGGATACAAGTGCCATTCGAGAAGTGATCTATAATATGTATCACAAAAGTAAGATCTTATTATAATAACTTATCAGAAATTTGCATTAATTTGTTAACTAAATTATAATGTCATATTACACATGGTTTCAGAAGAACAAGTTACGATACGATACGATACTATGGTCTCGATTAAGAGATAGGGCATTATTTGATGGTAGTGCCACGTCTTTAAGGCGGTTGCTTAGAGATGTTGGATTTAAGTTGCTTAAGGACAATCCGCGACGAGGGCTCATGGAACTACCAAGTATAGCTTTGAAAAGGGTGGAATTTCTAAGGCAATACAATCAAGCCAAGGTTGAGGCCTTATACCAGTTTGTCTTCCTCGATGAAACTTGGATATTTCAAAATGGGACCATAGGTCGCTCTTGGCAAAATGGAAACCAAAAAAGCATGAAAGCTATTAAAACAGATGGTAAAAGGTATGTACTTTTACACAATTTGCACTATAAAATTTAAAACTAATATATTTTAGATACATTATATTACATGCTGGAAATGAAAATGGGTTTATTGAAGGTAGTGAAGCGATATTTTCTTCGAAAACAAAATTGAGCGATTACCATGAAGAGATGAACCAGGACAATTTTTTGAAATGGTTTCAACATCAGTTATTAGAAAAATTGGAGAGTCCATCTATGATTATACTGGATAACGCCCCTTATCACAGCATGATATTGAACAAAGTGCCCAACAATGCATGGACAAAAAAAAATATCCAAGACTGTTTGACAAATCAAAACATACCATTTTTAAACACAATGTTTAAAACAGAGCTATTGAGTATTGTTGCTCGGTACATAATGCTTCTTAATTATATATATTTTGGTCGACAGTTTATATTTCTTTTGTTTATTCCTATTCTTAAAATAACTGCTTTTTTAGAAACAAACGGTTACCCCAGACATGTGGAAAAATAGTGTTCGACATACTGAGCAAGAAATTTTTAAATGGTATGAAAGAGAACGAATTTTTGATCGACCAGACATCGAACCTTTAATAATCAACTTTGAGAGTGATGAAGATTCAGATTCAGACAGCGCTGAAGAAAGAAACTCCGACTAACTTTATTGTACAGAAAAAGCTTACACCAGTAGCTTACCTAATTTTAGAATGCATTTTTCTGTATGAATTCTGTAAAATAAATACCATGCATAAAATTTGGAGGACCCCATTTGGATTTTTATTCAGTACCTTTAAGCTATCAATTAAATATGGTAGTTTCATAGTGTCATCTGATCAATAATTGTCATAGTTAATGATTATGCAAGTACAGATCTATAATTTTATTATACTATTATTTTTGTTCTCATTTGAGATTAATATTGCTTATAAACCTAGATATGTAAATAATAAATTTTATTATTTTACAAAAAGTTTGGCAACAATGTAAATTTTTCAACACACCCACCTTGATGACGTGCACGCCACTTTGTTTGGCGTTGACTATAGGCTGGTGGCCATTTGGCACATCGGCGCACAGAAGGGTATTCTCCCAAGTATTTTGCGGAGTACTTAGGAAGTATATTCTAGTTCTACCGTCCTCGAGAGTCCGAAATGTTATAGAGCTGGGAACCATGGACGAGAGGCTAGACAGCTGCCTTCTTAGGTCACTTACTACCGCCTTCAATTCTGGCCAAGATAGTTTCCTTTCAGTATTTTCTTTATCCACGTTTCTGTTAATTCTATTCAATAGTCCCTCATCTGTTATTTGAACTGTTTAACTTTTAAAAATAGATTCTTGTGCTGTTTGTTGAACTACAAGTGGGATTCCATGGTTGATACATGCCATTAGAAATACATTACATGTGTCTTTTGTGGTAATTTCTTATATAACGTTTTAAATTCATATGAAAATTCCTACGTTACTTTTTGGACCAAATATAAAAACTAACCTCAATATTATCTGTCAAACTGTCAACAGCTGTCGCGAGTTATCAGTGTTGCCAAATAGTCGATCTACGGACGGGCAACCTAAAATAAGCCGTATCGGCGACAAATTTAAACCAAAATATAACAAAAACATCGATTCATCTGACAGAATACTTCAAAATATAGAGAATTTCGGCAACCACCTGCTTCCAAGTTCCACTTCTGGTGCTTCTTGGGCACCCACTTTTTAGTTTTAGCGCATCTATGATGCCAAACTTCCGGTAGAACATAGAGCAGGATTACGACAAAACTTGACACGTTGGGAAGAAATTCCCCAATTGTCCTCGTCATCACACAGCTGTGTTTAGTAGTCGATGTTCCTCGTGTTTATGTCAATGTACAATGTCGCCAATATTGCCTCATGTTCCAAACATTTTTACAGATTATGAATGTACACTAAATCATTATTAATGTATTGTCTTATAAAAGAAAAACAATTAAGACGGCTTCTAGGGCAAATTTCAATGTATCTCATGTATGAAGATGAACGCTGGTGTCAAATCTCGAGCCTGGCACGAATCTGCTGTCAAAAATGATGCTTAGTATTTGAATTCACAAACTTTAGTTCCAAATAACCTTTGAGGTCGTTCTCTAGGTCATCTTTGAGATGATTGATAAGTTGCTTTTTAGATATCCTAAAAGTTTTCTTAAAACCTTCGTTCAAAAAATACTTGGTTGCCACTTTTCAGGGTATCGTGTACTTTTATACAAGGTCGCCCAACGAAAAATCGCACCCCCATTTGCGACTCTCCTGGTATATTTTGGGAAAAACGCTCGGACATGTCAATTTTGATTTCTAGGGGGACGCCTTTTTATCTATAGTCGTACAATACAGAGTGATTCAAAAATAAGATATTGCTTCACGCTTTAAATTTTTAAATGGAAATCCCCATATTGTTAATTTTTAGATTTTCTATGAAGTTTTTAGTAACTTTTGTTTGATAAAGTTTATACCTATCTTCAATCGTTCAAACTTTGTCTTTCATCTCAAATTGTTAAGTTACCTACGTAGTTGTGATAAATATTGCATAGACCGGAATTCGAGCGGACATTCCGACAACAACTTAAAGTTTATGTTATTGAGAGTTTGATGCGGTTGGGGATAAGTAACGGAAACCGTTAATGAGACGAAGAAAAAGATGTAAGATACTTACCGCTTTACTATCTTACGATGAGAAGGCTTCTTAAGATCGGCGTGCACTAAGGTCAATTACTTAGTTGATTTTACACTTTAGTTATACAGGGTGTCCCATATAAGTAATGGTAAATAATTTAACAGCAGATTCCTTTCAAATAAATGTTGAGATCAAGTAGAATTTCCTTAGCTCGAAAGTCAAAGGCAACCAACATACAAGGCGATAGACTTAATGTAATTTTTTTGAATTTTGGTCATAAATTTAGCATTTATTTTTTGTGTTTAACGAAATTTGGCATATATTCATCCCGTCAGGCACCGCCTACTTAAAAAATATCTTAACTTAGGAAAATAAAATTTTATCTTGAGCGCATTGAAAACTTAAATATCTCGAAACTGGTGAATCACAGCGAGATTTTTAAGGTTTATCTTTTTTAGTTTATCATATTGTCTTTGTTGCCTTTGATTTTTGGATTAAGAAAATTTACATTGATCCCAATGTTTCTCTGAAAGGAATAAGCTGTTAAATTATTTACCATTACTTATGGGACTCCCTGTATATTTAATATTATTTCGTTGGTTTTGGGGTTGTTAGGCAGTCGTAAAACACTTGATGTTTTGTCAACACGAGTGGTGGCGTCTTCAGATGTTCACAGTAGACTGTGGGAAACCCAAAAACCAACCAAATAATAATGGATGGCCGCGAAAGCCTTTCGCATTGCATATATATTTAATATCTGAATATATCTTCAAAAGCTATGACCTTACTTTTAGCACTGTTCTATACACTTCATTCGCAAGGGTGTCAGACTGGAGATGCTCAAGTGGACGGTTTTTGGCAGAAAGGAACCATCCCAGAAATACAATTATTGAGCAACTAGGCTTTAAGTTTTGACAATGATAAAAAATTCAATTTAGACGAAAGAACGATTTTAATTAATGGCATACTAAAGGCTTTAAATATGTGTAATCAATATAACACTAATTTATAAGTTATATGCTCGTAATAGAGATTTTTCATATTTAATGGGTTGGTTCCTTTCTGCAAAAAGCCATCCAAGTAAAAGTCTGACACTCGGTTGGGGTTAAATCGGGTGAAACTACGTGGCTACGAAATGAAACAACCGAATATCGAGAGTTGAAGATCACCCGTTTATTAACTCTCAACATAAAAAGATTACTAGAGAAAAGAAAAGACTGGGATGTTTAGTTGAGTTACTCTGTCAGCCAAATGAGTAACTATCAAAGATGAAATTGAACTGATTTTGTTATGATTAATTAAAAATTCACACTTCAATTCAAAGGATTAGCTCATCGATTATGGAAGAAGAACTAGAGATATGAATTAGATAAGTTGTATTAGATCGAGAGATTGAGGTAGTTTCATTAGAAAAAAATATTAATAAGATGTTGGAAGATGCTAAATTGATCCATAATGAAGTCATAATTATGTCACCAGGAATCTAAATAGCCAAAAGAAGGAAATTGAGAATTTAAGCGCTAAAGAACAGAAAACTTACGAGGTCTATTACCTCGAAACCCAAGCAAAGAAAGAAAATCGTCTTGGACCGAGAGTTCAGACAGATTCAGTGGTGTCGTATTTAAAGTGGACAATTTCAGAATACGAACAATCAGATCAAGAACGATTTTTTCCATATTATTTGACGAGCTATCCTATCAAACACCTACCAATTCGACAGGCGGGAGAGTTGGACAGTCGTTAACGTTAAAGTGAAAGCAAGCCGATATCCGAGGAAAACTCTACCAAAAAAACCTCTTTCAGCTGTATTTACTTGATGTTTTGAATCCCTATTACAGTTCAATATTTCATTTTATTAAATATCTTGAACAAATGTTTAACTTCTACGGGCTCCCCTTTTTGGTGTTTATGTGCTCCTATACGAAGCTTCGCCCATTGCTGTGGTCGTTCATTTTCTTATAAAATGCACAGATGTGTCTCCATGTTACACTGCTAAGATTAATTGTATCAGGTGAAGAAACCAAGTCGTTTCACAATTCTGGGTTCATTTGTACAATCGAAAAACTGTAATCCGCCAGTATGCCACAGTTATTAACCTAAAAAAAAGAAGCATTTTTATACGAGGTTTATACGAGGGTCATTTTTTAAGTAAGAACCGTTTTGTAATCGAGTCAGAGATATTTTATTTATGAATGTAAATACTAAAATATGAACACTTCATTTTTTAACATAGCCACCATAAATCTTCAAACACAAGTCAAGTCGAGGCACCAGTTTTTGGTTAATCTGAAACTTATCATGTGGTTTTCATGTCGATAGTCCCCCTCATTGATACTTTACCCTCGTCCATAGTCCCGAAGACGCCAAAAACCCGCCCCAAAAGAACGCGAAAACTCAGAACTGTTGTCGTAACACACGGGTTAATTGTTACTAAAATATTGCAACCTCAAAATTAGCATAGGATAAAATGGAATGAAGTTTCAATACCACACAAAGGTAACAATTACAAAAGGAATGTAAAGGAATCAGCCCATATAAATTTACCAATAATGTCTTTCTAGTTCTTCTGGCGTAGTGAGAGACTGACCAAGAGTGTCTGAGCTAGAACGGTCTTCATGTTACAGAATGCGTGATTGGTTCTTACTTTAAAAACGCCCCTCGAAGTTCATCGACATCTTTCTGATAAGTTGTTAGAAAAATGAAATTTGCTGAAAGCTTTCTTCTAGGGCGCAATAGGTTTCAGAATTTATATTTCTTGATAAGCTTGACGTATCGGGTAAGACGTTAGTGAATCATAAACAAATGAGTTCAAGATTATGTAAAAAATACATACCTCTTCATTATTTCAATTATCAATTTAATTGATGTTCAATCTGCATGTACCAGGTCGTAATCATCTTCAAGAGTGTGAAGAAGTATAACTTTTGACCTCAGAGTGTTAGTTTTCCAATTATGTCTCTGAATTTCTTCAAAAGTTGTATGAAAACACTTTTAGAAGATTTTGCTTGGAACCTGGCTATAAGTATTTCGTAAATCTTCATCAATATATTGATAGTAGACCACAGATTCATCTACAAAGAGAGATCACATAAGCACTCCGATTTAAATAATATCTCTCCTTATTTTGAAACATCAAGTAGGTTGACTCTGCATTTCATTGGTAATAGCATATAGTTTTAGTAGACAGCTTTTGGTCTCCTTATGGTAAATTTTGAAAATATATCTAATGGAAACGTTTCCAAGATCCTCAACAGTAGCTTCTATACTTCAGTGGCCCTTGAAGTTCAAACCAACCTTCTTGATGCCATACTCTCAAATGCTTACCCTGTAAAAATGTTGATGTTTGATGTTTTCTTGTATTGCAGCATACTATAAGTCGGGACTTTAATCATTCTTAACATGTTTCTATTGTTCCTATTCAACCTCTACCTTTATCCATAAACATTCATCCAGCTATCCAGGCAGAACATTTTTTGGAACAGCTATCTATTATATCACGTTTATCACTCTCGGGAGGTCTATAACTTGGGCCAATCCTGAAATTGGGAGTCTCCTCCCTCAAAAGCTTGATAAAAATATTTGGACAGTGATTTTGAAAGAAAACCTAAAATTTTCCGGACAGCAGTTCTGTAAAATACGTAAAAACGAGGAAAGTGCAATCACATCTTAGCTAAAAATAGATATGTTCATAAAACATGTACCCAACAGAAATAGCAAATACAGAATGTAATTCAAAATTGAAGTTATAATAAATATATCACTATCATAATATTTATCACAGTTCATCACCATTCCTGGAATACGGAATGGCCTCACCCTCACCTAAAAGCTGAAACAAACTAAGAAAAACACTTTTCCTACGATTTTAAGACGTAATAATCATAGGCAACATACTTATGAAATACGAAATAAGAATTGTGGTAACCCATTGTGGTTGTAAATATATTTTCTCGATAAGTTGAGCTGGCGATAGTAAAATATAAATAATTAATACCAAATATAATTAAAAAACGTAATAAATATAGTTTTGGAGACCATCGGGGGCCTCAGCCTGCCTGCTGGGGCATCTTGCCTTATACCTGTAATGATCCTACTACTAGCCCTACTATCGCTAAGTATTACCAGTACTACTGCTACTACTACTACTACTACTACTGCTACTACTACTGCTACTACTACTACTAATACTACTACTACTACCTTGTTATCTAGTTAATTAGCATTTACGAAGACACGAAACCTGAACTTTTCACATCCCTGGAACATTGGACGATTTGATGTTCATTCTGCATGTATCAGCCTGTAATCATTTTCAAGAGCGCGAAGTAGTATAACTTTTGGCCTCAGAATGTTAGCTTTCCAGATATGTCGCTGAATTTCGTCAAAAGCTGTATGAAAATCGTGAACATTTTTAGAAGCTTTTGTTTGGAACCTGGCTGTAAATATTTCGTGAAGCTTCATCAAGATGTTGACAGTAGACCATACTATTATTATCCACAGGTTTATCTACAAAGAGAATTCACATAAGTACTACCATTTAAATAATACCTCTGCTTATTTTGAAACATCAAGTAGGTTGAATCTTTATTTCATGGATAATAAAATACGAGTATAATTTGAGTGGAAATCCTCGGGTAAGTTTTGAAGATATATCTCTTGGGAACGATTCCAAGATCCTATCTATACTTCAGTGGTTCGACAAATTTAAAACCAACCTTCTTGATGTCATACTCTCCGATGCTTACCCTGTAAAAATGTTGATGTTTGTTTGATTGTGATTTTCATGTATTGTAGCATACTTTGATCATTCCTAGCATTTTTCTATTGTTCCTATTCAACCTCTATCTTTATCCATCAACATTCATCCTGCTTATCCATTTTTTGAAACAGCTGCGTATACAAATCATTATCATCAATATTCATTATATCACGCTCGAGAGCGCCTATAACTTGTGCCATTTCTGAAATTGGTAGTGTCCTCTTTCCAAAGCTGTATAAAAATGTTTGGGCTATGATTCTGAAAGGAAGTCTGAACGTTTTCCTAGAGCAGTTCTGTAAAATATATAAAACTAAGAAATGTGCAATCACAGCTAGCTAAAAATAGATGTTCGTAAAGTATGTACCTAATAGAAATAGTAAATACCAAATGTAATTTAAAATTATAATATGTCATTATCATCAGTATTTAGCATAGTTCATCACCATTCCCGGAATACGGAATGTCCTCACTCTCACCTAAAAGATCAAAAAACCAAGAAAGACGCGCTACGATTTTAAAGCATAAATAATCATAGCCAACAGACCTATGAGATTGATATTGATACTTAGCAGTATCCTTTTAAATTCTGAATCCTTGTTTAACAGCTCGGCCTTGGACCTAAGGGAAATTCTTTCCCTCACTTTCCCTATCTGCAAGGGTATGATGATGAGTTGTCTGTATCTCTTGACGTGCCCCCACATCGCAGAGTGCCCAAACAAGATTCCGTAACATTTTCCCTAGCTACTCGCTACTCGCTACTCCCGACCACTTGATTGGAGTTCTCTGATGCAAACCTTTTTGTTGAAGCTTATGTATTATATGACAATTCCGATTCTCTCTACTTTTAAAATTTGCCACCGTTATATTTTTCCTAACTTCTCAACTGAACTGTCGCTTTTTCCTAGTGATCCCTAACTATCTAAGTGGGGCACCCTGTCCGGGGAGGGCAGTATGATGAGTCGTCCGCCACATTTGTCAACCATGCTCGCTCTTCGCATTGGGCAAAATTAGTCAGTAGCGACAAGCGAGATAGATCGATGAAGTCGATCGATCTTACAAGTCAAGATCCGGCTCCCCAAAGTCTTCTTCCAACCCCGAAAAAGACGATGGTTCTACAGACCAAAAACGCCCTCCGCCCTTTCATCGCTTGTTGTGTCCAGCTATCCTAAGGTAGTGTAGAAACCGAAGGAACATTGAAGATGCCCCTTCCAATTCTATCCTGTCGATCATGGACCTAAATTTTTCCGAAGCTATGTGCAATGCCCCGATAAATTCAAGACATAATCGACAGCCTACCGAGGATAAAGGGGCTAGTCAACCTCTTTCGCAAAATGTCTCAATTCACACTAACAAACTGGTTGTATAAGGGAGTTGAACCTTAAACAGCCAGTAGGTTTATCAATCTCTCATCTCTCGCTCTGTTCGGCTGAAAACCCTACACCAATAAGAAAACCCTAAATGCACTTACATTTCAGCAAACTACTGTTGTCCTTGTGCTCCTACATGCTCTGCGCAAGAGCATAATAAGTGTCGGAACCTCTCGATGTGCCCTGCTTTTTCGCAGCAAGGCAAGGTGAAGAGTTGTCTCTATCTCTTGACGTGCCCCCACATCGCAGAGTGCCCAAACAAATTCCCTAACATTTCCCTAGCTACATGCTACTCCCGACCACTTGATTGGAGTTCTATGATGCAAACCTTTTTGTTGAAGCTTATCTATTATATACGATTCCGATTCTCTCTACTTTTAAAATTTGCAACCGTTATATTTTTCCTAACTTCTCAACTGAACTGTCGCTTTTTCCTAGTGATCCCTAACTATCTAAGTGGGGCACCCTGTCCGGGGAGGGCAGTATGATGAGTCGTCCGCCACATTTGTCAACCATGCTCGCTCTTCGCATTGGGCAAAATTAGTCAGTAGCGACAAGCGAGATAGATCGATGAAGTCGATCGATCTTACAAGTCAAGATCCGGCTCCCCAAAGTCTTCTTCCAACCCCGAAAAAGACGATGGTTCTACAGACCAAAAAAGCCCTCCGCCCTTTCATCGCTTGTTGTGTCCAGCTATCCTAAGGTAGTGTAGAAACCGAAGGAACATTGAAGATGCCCCTTCCAATTCTATCCTGTCGATCATGGACCTAAATTTTTTCGAAGCTATGTGCAATGCCCCGATAAATTCAAGACAAAATCGACAGCCTACCGAGGATAAAGGGGCTAGTCAACCTCTTTCGCAAAATGTCTCAATTCACACTAACAAACTGGTTGTATGAGGGAGTTGAACCTTAAACAGCCAGTAGGTTTATCAATCTCTCATCTCTCGCTCTGTTCGGCTGAAAACCCTACACCAATAAGAAAACCCTAAATGCACTTACATTTCAGCAAACTACTGTTGTCCCTGTGCTCCTACATGCTCTGCGCAAGAGCATAATAAGTGTCGGAACCTCTCGATGTGCCCTGCTTTTTCGCAGCAAGGCAAGGTGAAGAGTTGTCTCTATCTCTTGACGTGCCCCCACATCGCAGAGTGCCCAAACAAATTCCCTAACATTTCCCTAGCTACATGCTACTCCCGACCACTTGATTGGAGTTCTATGATGCAAACCTTTTTGTTGAAGCTTATCTATTATATACGATTCCGATTCTCTCTACTTTTAAAATTTGCCACCGTTATATTTTTCCTAACTTCTCAACTGAACTGACGCTTTTTCCTAGTGATCCCTAACTATCTAAGTGGGGCACCCTGTCCGGGGAGGGCAGTATGAAGAGTCGTCCGCCACATTTGTCAACCATCCTCGCTCTTCGCATTGGGCAAAATTAGTCAGTAGCGACAAGCGAGATAGATCGATGAAGTCGATCGATCTTACAAGTCAAGATCCGGCTCCCCAAAGTCTTCTTCCAACCCCGAAAAAGACGATGGTTCTACAGACCAAAAAAGCCCTCCGCCCTTTCATCGCTTGTTGTGTCCAGCTATCCTAAGGTAGTGTAGAAACCGAAGGAACATTGAAGATGCCCCTTCCAATTCTATCCTGTCGATCATGGACCTAAATTTTTTCGAAGCTATGTGCAATGCCCCGATAAATTCAAGACATAATCGACAGCCTACCGAGGATAAAGGGGCTAGTCAACCTCTTTCGCACACTGTCTCAATTCACGCTAACAAACTGGGTGTATAAGGGAATTGAACCTCATACAGCCAGTAGGTTTATCAATCTCTCATCTCTCGCTCTGTTCGGCTGAAAACCCTACACCAATAAGAAAACCCTAAATGCACTTACATTTCAGCAAACTGCTCTAGTCCCTGGAACAAGTAGAAGCAGCATGAGTATACAAGTACTATACTCTCACACTTCGGGAAGAAAGGCGGATGGAAGAATTCGAGCGAGCGCTTCGGCGTGCGAACGACTATAGAATCTGTTTCATGTCAGAAAAAGTTACGCTCGTACTATTTTCGTACATAGTTTTTTTTTATTGTATAATACTCTTGTTTTCTAATATCTGTTTAAATAAATGAATATAAATTAAACAGTTCGCTATAATATACTGAACACCTTTTATAAAAGCTGCATCGTACCCCTTGCACGTCTAGCCACTGCCAGTAACTTATCAAAATATGACGAAAAATTTTCGTTAGACAATAAATAATCGCTCTATTTTCCTATATTTGTGAACCTGTCCTTACGAAGCATTTTTGCAAAAGAAAAATTTTAAAATATTTCAGAAACCACTATCTTGCAACAACGTCATAGAAAGCTGTATCTTTATTGTTTTACAGTTTAAATTATAAAAACAGGTGGTTCCATTAAGAAACAAATACTTTTGAGTTTTTTACAGCTTAATTTTTACTATGTACTCTTTTTCACATTAATTATCCTAATATCGAATGAAGTCTACTAAAGTTTCCGTGAGATAACCATTTCAATTACGTGGCAAGAAAACAAATATAATAAGATTGAAGTGTTGCGTTACGTTTCCAAAATTTTTATTCGCCTTGTATCATCGAAACGAAGGCGTTTTTCGAAGACGATTTAAGGACAAAGTAACCTTCGAATAGACTAAAGTCCTTGATTCCTTAGTGAACATACTGCCACAAGAAAATATTTCCACTCAGTGAATTAAAGAGTGATGGGTAATATCAGAATTTTTGAAAATAAAGATCTGGAATTTTGGGCTTGGTGCCAACGATGAACAACGTGCCCTGGTATTATATAAAAACCCTAAAAAACGTCAAAAAACCGACAAAATGTCATATTGCTGTTCGCTGACGTTTAAACAACACGTACAGCTACAACACAAGTTCACAAGTGAACAACAGCTTGTGCTATGTTAAAACAAAATGTAAAAAAAAATCGACGAAATGTCAATTTTTAAGATACGTGATACCCATGCAGGACTAGGGCAAAAAACTCCCTTCTAGTTCGTACTTTCGCTGCTACGTTGTGTATGCAAGTCCATATGAAGATAAATGGAAATAGGTCAATTAATGGCAAACCTTCAAAATTCGTTAGATCATTAAAAAATTACTGAAAAGGCTAAATAGAGTGCATAGCCTTCCTTGTTAGTTGTGTGTTGCTCCTTTTCGGCGAAATATAATTGATTCAGAGTATAAATTACAGGGCACTTAAAATACAAGCAAATAAGAAAGCTGAATCCGATCCTGAAAATGAATTCCCAAAACATCTTTTGTTCAATTTTAAGCATTATTTTGTAAAACATTGATGAAACCAAGATTATAATACTTAAAATTTTGAATTTTGTGTCACATAATCCGTTAAAAATAAGGTATAAAAAATCTTTGAGCTTTTACAGAAAAGTTCAAATTTATTCAGAATATCCAAGAACTGGCCCTCAGCACTAACCTCTTTACTACCGTATTTCCAATTGTTTTTATTTATATCTCAACAATCATCTTATCACTACGATATTTTAACATGTTTTTTGCAGCAACCCCTTTTCTTTCATATGTCTGAATTTCTTTATAGCTAAAAAAATTATTTATCACTATTAATGGTTTAGAGTTTCATTTGAAACATAAGATATTCAAATAAAAGCGGTTACCTAGTTTACCGTTCTGTTGCGCCTTCAGCTATAACTGGACCTGAAACAAATAAAAAAATATTTTGAAATTGCCTTTCAAACTGAAGCTATTAGAATGAACGAAAAATTCTCGGTTTGGAGTTTGAAACATGTGAAATACATCACTAAGATTCTTTCAAGCACACTGCACTTCCTGCTGATTGTTATTTTTACATTTTGCTCTAGAAAAGTTTAGTCTATACAAATGAAAACAAAACCCACCTAGTTCTGCTAAGTTTTCCATCTCAACTGGACCCTGGACCTGAAACAAATAGAAACATATTTTTGAATCCGACATTTTTTCCGAAATGTAGAACTTGAATCAAAATGCTTGAGAAATATAGGAAAAAGTCAAGTAGTTTTTAAATATAATGTTTATCAAGTGTCCACAAGAACTTATGTAAGTTGAAAAAATCCAATCACAGAAGCATTGAAAAAATTCAATAATGTACCTCATTGTATAAAATATTTAAGTAACCATAGACGTTTTTTTAGAGAATTTAAAGATTAAAAAAGTTAATTAAATCGTTTGTTGAAATTATGAGCAAAATTGCAGTGTATATTTTATTGATATTGATTGTTTTGTTATTCTCGGAACTAGCGTTTGCAAGCACTGATTGGAGGAGAATTATTGTTAAAACTGTATTACTGTGTTTAAATAAATTATTAAAAAAAATTGAACAGTTTATTCAAAAAACAATATACATGGTGTCC
Source organism: Acanthoscelides obtectus (assembly GCA_963669975.1). NCBI lineage: Eukaryota > Metazoa > Arthropoda > Insecta > Coleoptera > Chrysomelidae > Acanthoscelides > Acanthoscelides obtectus. Next base: position 5,215,437 of record CAVLJG010000009.1, on the reverse strand, counting down.
CAGAAATAACACGCCTGAGTGACACGGGAGGTAGATTGATTTCAGATCAATCAGATAAAATCGACATGACCTCAGTGAAAGTTTTCTAGTTTTCGAGATATTGCCAATTCCAAGTTTTTTTCAAAAAACCCCAACTTCTAACATGATTTTTTTTCCTGGGCTACAATTAATAGTTGGTTGAGACAACCGAGTATCCATTTCATTAAAAACTAGCATGGTATCCACCTCCCGTGTTATTTCTGGGACACCCTGTATACACACAAGTACTAAATCTCCCTAAGCAAGTAAAACGTACTTACCATCACACGTCGCCTCATGATAGAGAAAACTTCACTAACAGCACAAAGAAAACGCGTGGTGTTACGCGACTTGGTAGCACCAACTGACCGCCGACGCGCTACCCCGATAACTGAAGCCGCGCAGTACCTTGCCGCAGAACCACTAATTTCCCCTCATTCTCCTACTCTCCCTACCGCCGCTTGGCTAGCGTCGTTCTTGTTTACGCTGGAAAAATTGCTGTTTTTTTTACACATGTACGACGATTTTACTACACAACCGAATCTGTATTTTTGGATATCATATACAGGGCGTTCGGACCGAAGCGATAGGATGGTTTTAATAATGAAATTCTAAAAATTACTAAAATATGTATGTTTAACTTCACAAACATTCTAGGATTATTGGCAGTGGAAAGATATGAATCTGTCATCGCAATGACTTTGCGAGTCCCACATTTTGAATTCTTCGTTAGACAATAAAAATTGTATCATCGACAAAAAAACAGTTGTAAAGTACTTTTTGGGCTTAATATAGTACTCGAGTTCTGAAAGATTGAAATTTGGAATATCCATTACAGTTTATTATTAATAATGGAAAAACGGTAGACAAACTGTTATAAACTTCCTTTGTCAGGAGATAAGGTTAGTGGCAAGCAAAGAAATCATCATATTTTTCATTGGTTATTATTGAGAATTACACTTGAACAGTGACTTATCAGAATGTCAAATGTTTCAATTGTGCATGTTAGAATATTTTTAAGAGACATAGGGGAAGCCCGGAAAGCCTGGGAAAATCGAATTTCCCGTTTCACTGAAAACCTAATTTCTCAACATACTTTTGAAACTGAGCAGCAACGCAGCAGTTACGAGAATCTGTAAAAGGAAGCTTTTAGTATGATTACACCAGAAATGTTACGTGATGTTTTCAAACCTGAAGATCATATTGATATTTAAAAAATAATGGCAACCTATTGTGAATTGTTTGCAATGCCTACTTAAATAAAATAAAAAAAAGAAAAAAACACATTTTTTTTCATAACTAAGAAAACCAATGTACGGACCATATAAAAAATAAACTTGGACTCTCAAAAACGAAAATTTTAAAACACCATTATGTAGCGCCTAAAAAGTGCCAATGAAAAAGTTCCATCAGTTTTTTGATATTTAGTAATAAAAATAGAAACGATTTGACCAAATTTTAGTTTTTAAAAAAAAACTCGATACGCCATGAAATGTTTACTTCTCAACGGCATATAAATACTTGAGACAAGAATGATGTGGTTTCAGCTGATTATCTAGTGATATGCAAATCATCCCATATCGTCAGGTGATCTAACTGACCGATCTGAAGACAAAATTTTAATAAGAAGAGATGGTCTTCTGTGGCCATGTTTTTGTAGCTTTTTGTAATTCGTATACAGATAAATCCACATCGTAATGTGCACCAGAGAGAATCATGCAAAATGCCTGTTGGAAACAAATAGAAACACCACGTTGCCTAGCAACCCGAAGGACAAGGCCGCGGACGCTTCTGTCTCGTACACATGACGACGACAGTGATATTCGGATTTCTCTGTATATTATTGTCAAATCTGACAGTCAGCGGAAGTATGTGATCAGCTGTTTCGTTCGAAGACGTCACACGTGATAAAGGATCATGAAAAAATATACAGTGTGATCCACAAGTCGTGACCAAAAATAAACATTACAAAGATACGGGGTGTTGAAGTTTAAAAATTAAAAACAATTTTTTTATAGTACGCCACACATTTTTTCGTTTTTTACGCCAGTATTTCGTCACGTACTAATGCGACCAGAAAAACATCTTGACGTTTATGATCCTACCATAATTTTGGACATAGGGAGGGGGAATGTTTTTCTGAAGAAATACAAGTTTTCTTAACAAATTTTACTTTATTACAAACCATTATAGGTGTGTACAAATGAAATATAAAACGAAACAAATGAAATGTTAGTGATATGTTGTTAAAATAGATCAGTATATTATTTACAAAATTCTAACACACGCCCTATCCAGCATACATTGATTTTCAAGAACTTCAGACTATCCTCTGTCTCAGGATCATACTGACTAGCCCTAACAAGGACGAAACAGCATATAATCTAAAAATCTATGCATACTGAAAAGTGGGCGGCAGATACGTTTTCAAAACAGACATGAAATAAGCAATCTGTTTCAAACCCATATCTAAACCGCAAGGAGCTCAAACTATACACAAGATGCAAAAAATATGACTGTAAATATTGCTATATTCGCTATAAGGGTCGAATCGCCAGTCGTTCCTAAGATTGTAGGACGCCTTTGTGGCCTCCTTGATTTTCATGGTGTTTCCTGTCCTTCAAAAAGGCGCTCTAACTTTGAAAAGTATTAGAAAGAAAAAAGGCGGACCCCCCGAAAAAAAAAAGGAGAAAAATGAGTGATTTGGAATTTGGAACGGAAAATGAGTAAAAAATGAGCGGTTTGGAAGCTTTTCTCTATTCAAGCCATTGATATGAATAAAAATGCTTCATGCTTAACCAAACAACGACTTTTCGACTCACTGATACACTTTATAGACCTGAGCGCCTACAGGACGCTCATTGAATTGAAAAAAATCCCAAAAAAAATGAGCAAAAAAACGGGAGCAAAAATTAGCAGCCAACAAAATAATGAGTAAAAATGAGAAAAATCAGTCCGTGGACACCCTGTTGATAATTTCCATGCATCTTTTGGAAAATGCTTCCATTCCGGATAGTTATGCAAAAAAATAAATCGGAATATTTTTTGTACACCTTGTACATAGCAGCGCTCCTATAAGTCATATTAACTAAAGTCGTTAGATCGCGATAAAATTAAATGTGGAAAGCACCGAATTAAAAGAATACTAAGAAGTATTTTTGAACATTCAGAGGTAGAAAATGGTAGAATTATAATAAACATGATAAACGAAAATACATACATCCATCAACTAAATAAAATGGCAAGATGTATCTCAACGAGGGCAAGAAAGATGTACCATAACACAAAAGTTGCGCAACTTTTAATTAATCAAAATTTCTAATATCCGTTTTGGAGTCAGCAATAGTAAGAGAAATGTTGATCAGATGCATGCGCACTAGCAAAACTGCCGAGGTCTTGTATTAAAATCAATCAGTTCGATTTTTCATGTAACTTTTTCTGCAATTCTGATGCAATAGTTTGCAACTTACAAATTCATTCAAATACCCCTAGAAAGGTCCTGTGGGTGTGTGGCTATATTTAAATGTTTACAGATACCTTGCAACTGCAAGAGATTGCATGCAATGATCTTGCAGACTGTAAAACGCTTTTAAGAGACTCGGGTTATTTGCCTTTTGTTGTGCGAACATTAAAGATCGACCTGATCTTCTTGGAGAACCGCCTGATCTTTTATTTTCAAGTCAAAAATGCTACTGAAGTTTTGAAAGTTCAAAATCACTATTACTTCTATGTTTTCGTACATCTAACTCACCCCGTAGAGAATTAGTGGATAGTATATTGTATCGGAACCTGAGGGGAGTCCATTTCTCAAATAAAAAAATGTATACAAGGTGATAATACAGAAGAAATTACGATTTGAGCTTATATCTACCCTGTACTGTATGAAAATTAACCTATTGTTCACAACACCATTCTATTGTACAACAATGTGTATTTACAAAAAAACGCTATTATATATAAATATTATATTTCAATTATTTAACTATATAACCTAAGAACTTGTATTTTGCACCCAAAAATTTCATCTAGGGATCACCACAGCCGAGTGACAAATATTGAAATGACTCGTGTAGCAATCCATGGAATCCTACCTTCAATTTTTTGAAGCGGAAGTTCGCTTATGGGAAATTAAAGAATCAAAAATATGATCTGATCTGATGATTTCATCCCAAGACAAAAAAGCATTAAAATGTCTTATTTGCAAGCTTTGTACGCCAATTTTCGATTATAATTCAAGAAACGTGTAAGATCTCACCTTTGATGAAGTCTCATCTCAATGTACAAGATTTTCAAAATGACATGACCTTGAGAGGTTAACTAAAAAAATGTATAACAAAGGATCGTACGTTTTTGAAGCTGTAGAAGAAAAGATAATCTTAATTTTGGAAATAACCTTGACCGAGTCCTTGAACACAACATCAAGGTCATTGAGACGTTACCTTAAAACTTTTATAACAAGGAATCGTAAATTGAAAGAGGAGCAGAAAATCTTACGTTTAGTAATGACCTTGAAAATGCCCTTCAAGTTCATTAATAGGCTAACTTGAAAATCGTATAACATGAACTCGTGTTTTTGATCTCTCAGACTGAAAGATCAGAAAATATTACGTTTGAAGGTGACCTGAACAGTGACCTTAAAAATGTCCTTCAAGGTCACTCATAGGTTAACTTGAAAATCGTATAACATGAGATCGCAGAATGAAAGATCAGAAAATCTTACGTTTGGGGGTGACCTTGACAATGACCTTGACAACGACCTTCAGTCGCTTTGGAACTCCAAATGGAACCACAGGTGGAAAGGATCAATGTCGTTTCTTAACGTAAAAGTGTAAGTTGACCTTGAGAGTCATTAAATAGTATTTCTTGTGCAGCGTGTGTACTACAAAAAATGTTTTTTTTTACGGAATATGCCCTAGGACAAACTAAAACTACCTGTAAGTTTCTCCCGGCCATTTCGAAACTCCAACTCCAAAAAATTGAATATAGGTCAGCTGTTAGACATATTTAAGATAAATTCATAATTATTTGTTTATAGACATTTTCTTTTATTCAGTGGTCCAGGTATACCGCACTCACTATAAAGAGGATGAATTTTACACCCTATATTCAATAACATTTTTCTTAGTGTAACACTTATATTTTTACTATGTTTACATTTTATCACCCCGTATACGTATGTGAGCAACCCAAAGATCAGTGTGTGTAGAACTACGAAAAAATCAGCTGCCTTCATAGAAATAACATGAAAAACTATCCGTTTAGACTTAAAATTGCAAACTGCGGTTTTTGGAAAATGAAGCAACACACACAACTGCAAATTACTGTAATGAAACTAAAGTCCGTTTGAATGACAATAACCCTAAATCGTTGCTGTGGTTACCGAGATTACATGACGATAAAAAGAAAGCGTCAAAGTCAACGAACTGAAAAATCTTCTCGATGTCGCAGAACTTTAGATCAAGTTTAAATGGATAGTGTTTACGTAAAAATTCTCTTATAAAATACTCTGTACTATAGATTCCTAAACCGTTTGTTAACACTTATAAATGGAAGAACTAAAATAACTAGATGCTAAAAAGTTAAATCTTAAAGCAGGTTAGGTTATTCTTTTTTTTTTTCGAATGAATAATACGATTATTTCTGTTAATATGTCCAATTTCAGTCTCACAAATTCCTAAAAAGATCGCTGAACAGCTTCAATGCGTCAAGGTCGGTTACCACTATTTAGAAGTAGGGGATTTCGGTCATTGCACTTTGGGATTTTTATAATCACCAGACTTGTTTTTAATCTAAAAGTATTGAAAATTCTCTGAAGTCCAATTGGATAAAGGAACAGACGACAGTGATGTTGAAACTAAAAAAAACAACGTTCTAGTTTTGGATCGAACAACAGATAATTCTTGTCTCGTCCACCAAGTAATTCTGGAAAAATCATAGTCCAAGTCCAAAATTGAGCCCACCCTCTTATCCAAAAACCACAGTATACTTTTCAGAAGATTTTTTGGAAAGTATACTCTAGTTTCTGGGTAAAAACTTTGTGTAATTTACATTTTCGTACTTTCAATCCTAGCCTACGAATTCTGCAGGTCAGACTTTCGTCACTGAAACTTTGATACAATGGAACTGTTCAGCTCCTCAAATGTGTATATTATATTCTCCAAAACGTATGTAGACAAAGTAAATACAGTACCATAATAAGATATTTTTTTTCATAGAAAATATTCTCATATTTCCTTTCAACATTACGTTACGTCTCTTTCAATATTTTCTGCAAAATATCGTATTCATTAAAAATATACCATCCTGATTTTCCCTACAAACATAATATTCTTCTCGTCTGATCTAAATGTAACAGTTATACAAATAATTTTATGAAGGAAAATAATCCGACTTGTAGGTATGTTTATTATTTTTTTGTGGGTTGTAGCGTTCATCTGAAGTTCTTCTAAAAAAGTGGCCGTACACAAAAACAGGTTTTTCGAGACGTCGTGTTGTGTGTGCACAGAAGTATAATCTTTTAATATCACATCTAATATACAGGGTGATTCAGCTGCATTACTGTGTTATTGTATATAAAATGAAGACGTCTATTATTACTATTATTATAACAAGAAAACAGGCGGTGCACGGAGAATCTAATAAATTATTAAAATATGTAATAGATGTTCCCAAAAAGTTAGTGACGTGGAAAATGATTTTCTTTCTGTGGGGCATTGAATTTTCCAATTTCCACGCTACTGTCACAACTTCAGCCACGAAAATTTTTGGTCATCACTGTGTCTACGTCAAGTCAATACCGTTTTGCTAGACGTATTAATATTTGACTTCTACAAAAAAAAACTGAAAAGGTTCCAGAAGAGTGAAAACTGCCCCCACCCCTACTTAAATTACAGCAAATTTTTTTCACAACTTTCCCAACGACTCTAATTTTTTTTCATGTAAAAGACCTCATTTTTTCCTCTCATAAAAACAGGACATCTCGCATAGTTTTCGCAAAAAGCGCTTCTGTTTTCTGAATCACCCTGTATAAACAACAAATACTGAATATACCAGTAGTCGATTTATTTTCCCTAACTTTTTAGCACAATGTTCCCGTACAACAAATATTATAAATATTAAATAGACGTTTCTCGTTAATATAAAAAATATATACAATTCAAATTTCACGAATTCATGTAGAATTGATATGTAACTTCTAAAAAAATGCATGCGTACACGAATTTTGTCAATCAAGAGCGTTCATCTGAAATTTTAAATATTCCGAAAAAATGTGAACCGTTTCCCAGGCATATCATACTTCCATCCGCATCATTGTACTAACCCTAAGACATCTGTATATTTTTCTACAACACCGTACAAAAAGAAATACTCAAAATGTTAGACGCGACGCAAAATACGGTAAAAACGTCCGTCGCGTCACAGAAAATTTGTTTAATAGCACGTGTCTATGCCCTCCGAAAAAAATAGCAAACAAGTCGTGTCAGACAAGCCGTATCAATTCCAGCGTCCTCCTTACGGTAAATCTTGCTCAAACTTTGGGGAAAACCTCTCCAGAGTACCTTGATCAAAAGTTCTCATGGGCTCTTAAAGCGTTTCCATGATATACAGGGTCTCAAGCATGCGAGAACGGAGTATTTCTACTAAACAAAAACTCGTCAAAGACCAAGATGGTTATTATACATGGTACCCAAGGACACATTTCTCAAATACTCACAATTATACAGCGTGTTCCAATTTTGCTCGACCTTATTTTTTTTAATTGCAAGTTTGTACGTTTTATTACACATTCGGATAGGCCCTTTTAAAAGAGGAAGATTGAAATGACTTATTTATGGTTTATTAGTTATTGCCTGTTGGGTTTTTTATCTAAGAAACACCACAGTTTGACAGCCTGCATATTTGTCAGTTTGCATTAGTGTATTGATGAAACGGACCATAACATTCAAGGTCATAGAGCTAAATTCCGAAGTTTGAGCTAGATTCACCGTGAGGTCTGTGCCCCCTCCTTTAATACTCAAAGCCCGGAGGAATTCAGGAAGAATTCGAGATTTACCTACTGTAATTCTTTTGGGCTTTCGCGTTCTGAATTAGCAAAGAGCTGAGTCAAGAGTCAAACTGTGTCAGCCTTTTAACGATCGCACTCCTGCCTGTTGTTTTTTTTTTCTGAAAGCAAAGATACACATTCGTACACATTTCTTATATTGGTTAGTCACCACACATAAAAACGATTATGGTCAGTCTGGTTAAAAACAGAGAGATTCCCTCTATTTAACTATTGTTGGCACATGGAATGGTGAGGTTCACGAATCGAACCTTTTTGGCATTACTTATGAAAAATGTTTACGTGTATCTGATATAGTTTTAATTCCAAATTTATGTCGCCTAAATAAAATACATCTTCGTTCATTGCCATCAAATAACGTGAAACGCTCTAGAATCAATCACGTTTCAGCTGACCAAATGTTTGACATGATTTGGAATATAAAACTATTTTTCAATATGAAAATCTAGTGTGGCAACGAGCTGCTTCGTTTTACAGGTACTCCTTTCAATGCAATTGCAGGTACAATACCCTCCTAGCTTCTGTCTGATGAAAAAAAAACGAAATGACATCACAAAGATATTAGACCGCCTAGAAACACGAAAAATAAAAACACAAATCCCGTGGTTTTCATGTTGATAAAACTGTCTTTCTGACTAAATGAAACCACGTATACACGGTGTCCCAATTGAATCTGTCCACCTAAATACTGCGAAAACTGATAATGACTTTGACAATGACCTTGACTACGACATTCAATGTCAAGTGAATATTTTCAAATGGAACGCCCTCTTTTCACGCCGGAATTGAAACGAGTAGTAAAATTCACGTGAGAACGTCACCTGACATGACAATGACCATTGCCTTTAAGGTCAGATCAAGGTCAAATCAGGATATAAGAAACAATTTTCTCCAGCAACAATGTTCGGCAGCACAGCTGTGAGGTCACCCAAATGTGTCATCGAGCATGACCTTGACCTTCAAGGTTAAGTCAAAATTCCCGAGAGACACCTCTCTATTCCGCAAACGAAAATTTCTGAATGAATGCGACTATGACTCCAAATAAAGTTCAAGATCGACACAACCTTGACTTTAAGGTCAAGGGTTAAGATCACATTTGGACGTGAAATTTCTGCATATTCTATTTCCAGTATGAAAATAAGAGGTTTTCTTATGAAATTTTGAATTGACCTCAAATAACGTTCAAGCTTGACACAATCTTGACTTTAAGGTCAACGTCGCATTCGGACGTGAAATTTTCTGCATTTTCCATTCCCAGTATAAAAATAAGAGGTTTCCTTAGGAAATTTTGACTTGACAAATAGCGTCAAATAACGTTCAAGCTTGACACAACCTTGACTTTAAGGTCAAGATCACATTCAAACGTGAAATTTTCTGCAATTTCCATTTCCAGTATGAAAATAAGAGGTTTTCTTAGGAAATTTTGACTTGACCTCAAATAACGTTCAAGCTTGACACAATCTTGACTTTAAGGTCAAGGTCGCATTCGGACGTGAAATTTTCTGCATTTTCCATTTCTAGTATAAAAATAAGAGGTTTCCTTAGGAAATTTTGACTTGACAAATAGCGTCAAATAACGTTCAAGCTTGACACAACCTTGACTTTAAGGTCAAGATCACATTCCAACGTGACATTTTCTGCATTTTCCATTTCCAGTATAAAAATAAGAGGTTTCCTTGGGAAATTTTCACTTGACCTCAAATAACGTTCAAGGTTGTGTCACCTTGATTTTAAGGTCATAAAGTATATAAAATAAAATAAGTATATAAAAAGTCTTTCTATTCAAAAATGTATGTTTTGGCCATCACGTAGTTATGAATCACCCCATAGAAATAAAAATATTTCCAAAGTAAGGAGCATACTGTTGACTACATTTTTCGTATTTAACTTTTTTAGTAACCGCGCAAAATAATGAAATTATCGTCCAAGCCCGCACTAGAAACTCACCCTGTAAGTGGCTTCATTTGGCCAAAAACCATGGAATTTTACACACCTTTAACTATAATTATAATCAAGGACAATTCTCAAAGTATAGTGCAAGACTAAGTTGGAATAGAGAGCATAAGCCTGAAAAGTTCAACTAGTAGGCTCAAAACGCAACGGGTAAGAAGTCATAGTAGAAATGCAAGACAATTTATTTTCGTGAAAAATATATTACCTTAATTCTACATGCTGATACTGAAGTCTTTGGGGGGCGCGTTAGGCGTTTCGTTTTCTATCCTCCAGCCGCCCAAAGCGGATTGTTGGTACTTGGACTGCAACATGACTCTTTCCATGACGCAAGACGCTGAAAGTCTCGCTTCAGCGTCGTGGTCCCAGCATTCTTCCATCGTGTCGCACATTGAAGCTAAGCCCTGTAAATAAATTGAATCATTTTAAAGTATAAGTAAATCAAAAATTAATTTATTTTATGGCACAGAGAGTATGTAAATTAAATCATTGTACATGTAACAAATGCTTTATTATTATTACTCCAAATATGGCTCAGCGCCAAAATCCTTACCGCGTGGTGCCTCCAATGCTTCTGTATGTGCGGCCGCACTTTTCTCTGCACCACAGCCTCCTGCATGTCCTCCAAGGTGGGGTGCTGCCCCACCTCCTCTTCGAAAGGCAGCCTGTACTCTGGAACAGGTCCGTCCTGCGCCGTGCACCGAGACGCGAGCTCCCACAGGACGAGACCGCAAGCGTACATGTCGATGCGCAGGAATGCGTCCGAGGTGAAGTTTATCGCGCCTTCTAGGACTTCCGGGGCCATGTATCTGAGAGAAAATGTCACAGTTACAAACATTAGAGTAACCATGCGTTGGCTGACGTAGTCTAGTTGAAAATAGCCAACCTAATGACATATTCGCGCGTCCAAAAAATCATTCGAGATAAAATGAGGTACCGTATCGTCATCCATGAGAATTTCTCACAGCTATTTACTATAGGAGCCACGTACCATCCAAAAAACGTATCTCTAACTCAACATTTTTTAGATAATCATGGAACAGGTCCGTCCTGCGCCGGGTAGCGAGACGCGAGCTCCCACAGGACGAGACCGCAAGCGTACATGTCGATGCGCAGGAATGCGTCCGAGGTGAAATTTATCGCGCCTTGTAGGACTTCCGGGGCCATGTATCTGAGAGAAAATGTCACAGTTACAAACATTAGAGTAACCAAGCATTGACTGACGTAGTCTAGTTGAAAATAGCCAACACAATGCCATATTCGCGCGTCCAAAAAATCATCCGAGATAAAATGAGGTACCTTATCGTCATCCATGAGAATTTCTCTCAGCTATTTACTATAGGAGCTACGTACCATCCAAAAAAACGTATCTCTAACTCAACATTTTTTAGATAATCATGGAACAGGTCCGTCCTGCGCCGGGTACCGAGACGCGAGCTCCCACAGGACGAGACCGCAAGCGTACATGTCGATGCGCAGGAATGCGTCCGAGGTGAAATTTATCGCGCCTTCTAGGACTTCCGGGGCCATGTATCTGAGAGAAAATGTCACAGTTACAAACATTAGAGTAACCAAGCGTTGACTGACGTAGTCTAGTTGAAAATAGCCAACCTGATGCCATATTCGCGCGCCCAATAAATCAGCCGAGATAAAATGAGGTACCGTATCGTCATCCATGAGAATTTCTCACAGCTATTTACTATAAGAGTCACTTGCCCTCCAAAAACGTATCTCTAACTCAACATTTTTTAGATAATCATGGAACAGGTCCGTCCTGCGCCGGGTACCGAGACGCGAGCTCCCACAGGACGAGACCGCAAGCGTACATGTCGATGCGCAGGAATGCGTCCGAGGTGAAATTTATCGCGCCTTCTAGGACTTCCGGGGCCATGTATCTGAGAGAAAATGTCACAGTTACAAATATTAGAGTAACCAAGCATTGACTAACGTAGTCTAGTTGAAAATAGCCAACCTGATGCCATATTCGCGCGTCCAAAAAAACATCCGAGATAAAATGAGGTACCGTATCGTCATCCATGAGAATTTCTCACAGCAATTTACTATAGGAGCCACGTACCATCCGAAAAACGTATCTCTAACTCAACATTTTTTAGATAATCATGGAACAGGTCCGTCCTGCGCCGGGTACCGAGACGCGAGCTCCCACAGGACGAGAACGCAAGCGTACATGTCAATGCGCAGGAATGCGTCCGAAGTGAAGTTTATCGCGCCTTCTAGGACTTCCGGGGCCATGTATCTGAGAGAAAATGTCACAGTTAAAAACATTAGAGTAACCAAGCGTTGACTACCGTAGTCTAGTTGAAAATAGCTAACCTGATGCCATATTCGCGCGTCCAAAAAATCATTCGAGATAAAATGAGGTACCGTATCGTCATCCATGAGAATTTCTCACAGCTATTTACTATAGGAGCCACGTACCATCCAAAAAGACGTATCTCTAACTCAAAATTTTTTAGATAATCATGTAACAGGTCCGTCTTGCGCCGGGTACCGAGACGCGAGCTCCCACAGGACGAGACCGCAAGCGTACATGTCGATGCGCAGGAATGCGTCCGAGGTGAAATTTACCGCGTCTTCTAGGACTTCCGGGGCCATGTATCTGAGAGAAAATGTCACAGTTACAAACATTAGAGTAACCAAGCGTTGACTAACGTAGTCTAGTTGAAAATAGCCAACCTAATGACATATTCGCGCGTCCAAAAAATCCTCCGAGATAAAATGAGCTACCGTATCGTCATCCATGAGAATTTCTCACAGCTATTTACTATAAGAGCCACGTACCATCCAAAAAACGTATCTCTAACTCAACATTTTTTAGATAATCATGGAACAGGTCCGTCCTGCGCCGGGTAACGAGACGCGAGCTCCCACAGGACGAGACCGCAAGCGTACATGTCGATGCGCAGGAATGCGTCCGAGGTGAAATTTATCGCGCCTTCTAGGACTTCCGGGGCCATGTATCTGAGAGAAAATGTCACAGTTACAAACATTAGAGTAACCAAGCGTTGACTAACGTAGTCTAGTTGAAAATAGCCAACCTAATGACATATTCGCGCGTCCAAAAACTCATCCGAGATAAAATGAGGTACCGTATCGTCATCCATGAGAATTTCTCACAGCTATTTACTATAGGAGCCCCGTACCATCCAAAAAACGTATCTCTAACTCAAAATTCTTTAGATAATCATGGAACAGGTGCGTCCTGCGCCGGGTACCGAGACGCGAGCTCCCACAGGACGAGACCGCAAGCGTACATGTCGATGCGCAGGAATGCGTCCGAGGTGAAATATATCGCGCCTTCTAGGACTTCCGGGGCCATGTATCTGAGAAAATGTCACAGTTACAAATTTTAGCGTAACCAAGCGTTGACTAACGTAGTCTAGTTGAAAATAGCCAACCTAATGACATATTCACGCGTCCAAAAAATCATCCGAAATAAAATGAGGTACCGTATCGTCATCCATGAGAATTTCTCACAGCTATTTACTATAAGAGACACGTACCATCCAAAAAACATATCTCTTACTCAAAATTTCGCATCGGAAGTAAAAACAGGGAAATTTTCTAATTTCTTCCAAGTGCACGAAATTTTCAAAAATATCCAAAAACAGCAATTTTTCAATATTTGCAGGAATTTTAAATGTTCATGCAATTCTCACCGTCTCGTTCCTACTTGACCATGCGTATCTCCACAAGACTGTCCAGGTTTGAAAATGATAGCCAGGCCAAAGTCGGCAATACAAGCTGTCATGTCACTCTTCAAAAGCACGTTTTTGCTCTTAAAATCTCTGTGGGCTACTGAGGGTTTCGATGGCTCCCCTGGTAGCCTTCCGGGTATAGCTTCGTGAAGATGCATCAAACCTATAAAATAAAATTAAATTCCACGGTGAAATTGGTAAAAATACAGCCTCTCACTTCTTTCATAGCAAGTGCCAAGTTCTCGATTCAAAAAGCTTACCTCTCGACATAGTTTCTGCCACGCGACACAGCTCGTTCCAGGTCAGAGTGTGAGCCTTTAAGTAATCACATAGCGATCCTTTGTCATGATACGCTGTTATCAACCAGAATTCAGCTTGGAGATTGTCTCCTCTCTTCTCGACGCCAATGTAATGCAGAATGTTCGGATGATCCATATAGGCTAGTTTGAAGATATCTTGTTCAGTCTGCCAAGATTGCTTGTCCTATTCACAAAAATCGTTGATCGGCTCAGTATCCTCTATGTATGTATACTAAGTGACATATAAACCCAGTTTAAATGGTTTTATTTTAATAAAATTTTGTATAAGTACTTAGTGAAACATAATAAGTAAATGATAAAAATTTCAAAAAGATTGCACTGCTTTAAAGCCCTTTGACCTTTAATAATGTGTGGATGCACCCTGATGTGCTACGCATTCTCCAACGCGCCTAGGCATGCTTCTGATCAGGTGGTCAATGTCCTCCTGTGGTATCTCATTCCAGGCAACCACCAACTCCTCTCGAAGTGCTTCTAGAGTCTGAGGAGGACGTTGCAAATTGAGCAATCTCCTACCCATCATATCCCACACGTGCTCAATTGGGGATAAGTCGGGAGATCTTGGTGGCCATGGTAACAATGTGACATCATCATGTTGAAAGAAGTCTATTGTGACTCTTGCAACATGTGGTCGGGCATTATCTTGTGTCAAGATAGGGTAAAAGATGGGGTTCTGGAACTTCGTGGATATAACGCTGCGCGTTTATGTTACCTCTGATGAAGATTAAAGGTGACCTGGAACCATAAGCTATAGCACCCCAAACCATAACTCCAACAGTGTGATGAACATGTCTTTCAACAAAAAACTGTGGATTCCTCCTTTCACCACGACGCCTTCTAACCCTGGCACGACCATCGTGCATGCCTAAACAAAATCGAGACTCGTCACTAAAGACAATACTGTTCCATTCCTGATCCCAGAGTGACCGTTGTCTGCACCACTCAAGGCGATTACTTCGGTGTTCTCGAGTTAAAGGGAGGACCCAGTGTGGCCGGTATGAAAACAAGCCAAAACTTCTCATTCGTCGGTAAACACTTCGCATGCCAACAGATCTTCCGTGTTCTGCAAACCATTCATTTGCAATGGACCTGGTAGTGGAGAAACGGTCCCTTAAGGCCAATAATCTTAGGCGGCGATCTTCACGGTCTGTTGTTCTACGGCGGCGTCCAGTGCCCCTTGCTCTTTGCGTACGGCCTCCTCTAAGCCATGCCTGACAACACCTAACCACAGTGTCTACACTTCTTTGCACTCTAACTGCAATTACCCGAAAAGAAAGTCCAGCTTCCCGAAGTCCCACTATACGGCCCCTATCAAACTCACTAAGTTGACGAAATCGTACAGGTCTCCGTACTCTAGGCATCGTAACCGATCGTAAAGGATGTCAAGAACCAAAATCCGCCAACGTTGATTCTTTACTGCGGCTGAAATACTCATTTTTAGAGCGTTAGTGAATTAAAAAAAAACAGTATAAAAACCGGAATGTCCAACTGATACGGCTGAAAATTTTTTTCACTTGTTATTTACAGTAAGATAAATACATTCACCAACTTTTAAAATAAAACCATTTAAACTGGGTGTTCGGATTTATATGTCACTTAGTATATAAAATGGCTAGTTGGTTTGAAAAATATAGAAACTATAATAAGCGTTTTAAAAAATGTAGGTACATAAAATACACAAAGTTCCAAACGCCATTAGTAATATTGAAACTTGGAAAAAGTTTTGCCAACACAAGTTGGAGAATCTTAAAAAACGAGTGATCCAGAAAGTATCTTCGCATCTGCAGTGAAAAATATTCTGATTCAGTTTTTTGCATAATCTTGTTCAAAAATGTTTTCAGTACCAAAATTGCGTACAAATTGTTTAAAAAATATTTTCAAATTCCAAAAAATGATTCATTTCGTTTGCGATAGTTTTTTCAGGTTTTTTCCGTCATTCTGGACAAAAAAGGTGATTCTCCAAAGTTGATAATTTATCGTGATACAAGCGATTCAGTATTTGAAAACGTACGTACGAAATATGCCATTTTTGACAAAAAAAATTTTTAAAATAAATGACAAATTTAATTTCGCCAAACATGCTAAATATTCTTCGATCATTCGTAACGAAAAAAAATGATTCTTCGATTCGATTAAAAAATTTGTATCTTCAATTTTCACGTCATTTTGAGCCTGGGATTATGCAGATTTGTAAAAAGTGGAAACAAATTGCGTCAAGTAGGTTGACTCTGAACTTGCCAGGCGACGCTGTTATCAGATAAAGGATTATGTTCGGAACAACTGAGCTCTTTTGAGAAAAAAATAAGCGACGAAAATTTATAACAAAAAACCAAATAGATCAAGTCAGTCAAACCGGCTCACAATTAAAATTCGCATATTTACCATGCTGTGTTCAATTTTCCGGCTTTTTTAGAACTTGGAGGCCGTATAAAGATACCAACATTAAAAAAATAGATATACCCCCTTCCCCACCCCGATTTTAACCCCTAAAATTTGTTTTTCCGGAAATGATCTGAAATGTCAAAAAACGACGTTTGAGCGATTTATATACTATTAAGTAGACGTGTAAAGTAAAACCGAATCGGAATAATTTTCCGTACAAATACTAAATTACTTCCTGGACTATGAAACAACAAAAACCGAGATTCCAAAAAAATCGAACTTACCTGTATGGGGAATATCTTGACAGCGACCTCTTCGGTCTTGAACTGCGCCTTCCATACAGCGCCGAATCGACCCCTAGCTTTGATTTCCAAAAGCTGGATAGGTCTGGTGTCTAGAAACGGAGATGACGGCGGTGGAGGAGGATTCGGTTCCGACGTCGGTAACTAAACGAAAAGGCGTTACATTTTTCGGAAAAAAGGTGCAAAGTGCATTAAGCAAAAAGGTAATTACTATTCGCAATGCTAGTACTATTAGAGGTGCACCGAGAACTCCGTGGTCGGCGTATTCAGTCACTTTTACCGAGTATTGAATTACACATATATCGTTAATCAAACCTAGCGGTCGTGAAGCCACTTCCTAAAATAAAAGATCCAAGAAGTATCTGATCTGGGACCTCTCACTCTTATACGTATAATCTCAAAAATTTTGAAAAATTTGGATGCTGGTGCTGCAGCTAGTTTATCGTGAGTGGTACCCAAATACGTCGACGTCCCGATCACAGAGTTTTTGTGAATGTTTAGCGTTTACCGTCAGAGGGACGATTCCCAAATCAAGCACATACTGAATGAAGAATTTCATTTCCTTACGAGCAGTCGAAGAGGACCCGAGTACTTCAGCGCGACAAATAGAACCAAGCACACGAGTGTCCAAAAGTACCTCCACCCGTATCACGTACAGCGAGTACAATCTCTACAAGCCCGGGATTATTTTACAAGAGTTTTGTCAAACAATGTCACAGAGATACCGGGATGGTCCGCGATTTTCAGAGAAAATTTTATGGACCGATGAGTCGACATTTAAAAATGATCGTTACATGATTCTACACAACCTACACGAGTGGCACGTAAAAAATCCACGTTTGATGAGATCACAATATTGTTTTAAAGTAAACGTGGACCGGGAGAATCATTGTATCCTTTTTCTTGAATGGAGAAATTTATTTAGACAATTTCGCGTTCACCTGATTCAAGTCCATTCGATTTTTTATTCTGGTGAGCGGTGAAAAAAAGTTTATTCAAATGTCGAGCTTGTATTGCTGCTAAAGGAGGGCGGTTTGACCAATTGTTGTGTATTTAATAAATACATTCATGAATTAATACAGGGTGCGTCATCTATTACTTTTTTTTCTATTTGAAAAATCAACACGCTTTTTACGAGGTGAAATCGAATTTTTTTATTGATAAATGAAGGGTGGTTTATGCCATTTATGTATGAAAAATAACATCAGTCATGTGACCACCGCGGCCAACATCCGAACATCAAAATTTTCAATGACTTTTCCCAGAATAATCGGGTCTATGGCCGCAATTTCAGTCCGTATATTGCGTTTTAGGTCTTTAATTGTCTGGGGCCCATTCGCGTACACTTTTCCTTTCAAACATCCCCAAAGAAAATAGTCAAGAGGTGTTAAATCGCACGATCTCGGGGGCCAACTGACATCTTGAAATTTCGAGTGCAATAAGGCGAGATGTGTGAGCGTTGCTCCATCTTGATGAAACCAAAGATCTTCGGCACCAATACGATCCAATTATGGCCACAAAAAGTCTGTTAACATGCCGCGATAACGTTCTCCGTTGACGGTAATGGCCCTTTCTCGGCATTTTCAAAGAAGGATGGTCCAACGATGCCTCAATCCATAATCCGTACCAAAAAGTCACTTTTTCAGGATGGAGAGGTTGATCATGATATTCGTGTGGATTTTCAGCCCCCCAGAATCTGCAATTTTGCTTATTTACGTACCCATTGAGGTGAAAATGAGCCTCATCAGAAAAGAGCACTTTGGCCGAAAATCCGTCTTCTCTTTCCAGCATCCAATTAAGAAAAACACGCCGCTGTTGATGGACTATAAATGGCATACCTTTGACAGTTCATTTATGGATACCACATGACTTTTGACTCACATGGTAACACATAAACTTATAGGTAAAAAAAAGTAATAGATGGCGCACCCAGTAAAAGTGATTTTTTTTAATTTTCGAAAAGTTCATAGAATAAATTTAATTCGAAACTAAAGAATACCATGCAAGAATGTTCAGTTTTTAGTTTGTTTCAAGAATAAGTGTTCAATTCAATTCCAATGAAAAGCTACAACATGCCTTTGTTAGAGTGACGAAAACTGAGCATTATATTAGAATAGATCATCCACGAAACAAGCAATACTTAAACTTAAACATTAATCGTTTTTTTCCTTGCTTATTTTATGTTTTTGTCAGTCTTAGTAGAAGCAAAACTAAAGGAAGTAAAGGCGAAAAAGAAAAATAAGAAACGTATAAACTAGCATCTACCTTAAAAAGATAATATCCACTTACACCCCACTACATGGACAGCATGAAAAAAAACACCAATTAATAGAAATGGACTATACGTGTTATCACGGACCGAGGATCAGTTTTTAAAAAAATTTGTCAAGTAGATTGACTCTATACTTCGTACGCCTTCGTTGGAGTTATCAAAAAAAAAAGAGATGAGTAAATATCCATAGAACCATCAGACACGGAGTAAAGGTTAGACGAGGTAAAATTCAGAAAAATATATCTGTAGATATAAAAACAGAAGAATCATCATTTACAAAAGCACCGCAGAGAATATCTGCTATATTCATTAATAAAAACTGATCGTCGGTTTCACAAGTTAATGTTTTAACTAATAGGTTTATACGATAATTTTACTTACCCCGTTGAAGTAATGCTTGTTTTTCCTAGTCCAGAAGAAAACGGCTGCAGCTACTAAAATGACAAATCCCACAAACAGTGTGATGAAAATACTGCAATACAGAGTATAATTTATATCGTCGAATGCTGGTACTGCAGCTGTGGGAAAAAAAGTATCAATAGTTTCTTTAAAGTACGTTATTACACATTTTCTTTCAATTGTATATCTATTCCGCGTGTTTCAGAATCCAGGGGCGAATTTTAGTTTTCACCTCTCGCAACAATGTAAAGATATTGCAAAAATATCCACAGAATCAAATACCTATAGCTATTACAAACTGTCAAACATCTACAACAGTGGACAACAGTTTGGAAACAAATATTAACATTATTATGAGCTATACTAAGTGACATATAAATCCGAACACCCAGTTTAAATGATTTTATTTTAATAAAATTTTGTATAAGTACTTAATGAAGCATAATAAGTAAATGATAAAAATTTCAAAATGATTGCACTTCTTTAAAGCCCTTTGACCTTTAATAATGTGTGGATGCACCCTGATGTGCTACGCATTCTCCAACGCGCCTAGGCATGCTTCTGATCAGGTGGTCAATGTCCTCCTGTGGTATCTCATTCCAGGCAACCACCAACTCCTCTCGAAGTGCTTCTAGAGTCTGAGGAGGACGTTGCAAATTGAGCAATCTCCTACCCATCATATCCCACACGTGCTGAATTGGGGAGAAGTCGGGAGATCTTGGTGGCCATGGTAACAATGTGACATCATTATGTTGAAAGAAGTCTATTGTGACTCTTGCAACATGTGGTCGGGCATTATCTTGTTGGAAAGTTGGATCTGCCAGGGTGTCAAGATAGGGTAAAAGATGGGGTTCTAGAACTTCGTGGATATAAAACGCTGCGCATTCATGTTACCTTTGATGAAGATTAAAGGTGACCTGGAACCATAAGCTATAGCACCCCAAACCATAACTCCAACAGTGTGATGAACATGTCTTTCAACAAAAAACTGTGGATTTCTCCTTTCACCACGTCGCCTTCTAACCCTGGCACGACCATCGTGCATGCCTAAACAAAATCGAGACTCGTCACTAAAGACAATACTGTTCCATTCCTGATCCCAGAGTGACCGTTGTCTGCACCACTCAAGGCGATTACGTCGGTGTTCTCGAGTTAAAGGGAGGACCCAGTGTGGCCGGTATGAAAACAAGCCAAAACTTCTCATTCGTCGGTAAATTCTTCGCATGCCAATAGGTCTTCCGTGTTCTGCAAACCATTCATTTGCAATGGACCTGGTAGTGGAGAAACGGTCCCTTAAGGCCAATAATCTTAGGCGGCGATCTTCACGGTCTGTTGTTCTACGGCGGCGTCCAGTGCCCCTTGCTCTTTGCGTACGGCCTTCTCGAAGCCATGCCTGACAACACCTAACCACAGTGTCTACACTTCTTTGCACTGTAACTGCAATTGCCCGAAAAGAAAGTCCAGCTTCCCGAAGTCCCACTATACGGCCCCTATCAAACTCAATAAGTTGACGAAATCGTACAGGTTTCCGTACTCTAGGCATCGTAACCGATGGTAAAGGATGTCAAGAACCAAAATCCGCCAAAATCCGCCAACGTTGACTCTTTACTGCGGCTGAAATATTCATTTTTAGAGCGTTAGTGAATTAAAAAAAGCAGTATAAAAACCGGAATGTCCAACTGATAAGGCTGAACATTTTTTCCCTTGTTATTTACAGTAAGATAAATACATTCACCAACTTTTATTAAAATAAAACCATTTAAACTGGGTGTTCGGATTTATATGTCACTTAGTATATTTCATATACCTAAATTAAAATTGTGCAGGAACAGATAATATAAATATTAAAGTCTACCTTTGTCACCCGTACTAATACACTAAGGTTTATCTTATCAATATTCAAATTCTATGAAAATAAAAACACGCGTTTTTAAATACCACAGTTTTCGTAACGATAAAATTATGGAAACATTTCAATTTTGCCGTATTTATTCGTTCTGCGATAATCTGATATTTCGTATGGTAAATATTAACATCAGTGAGAAAGGCAAAAGTAAAAGAATTTCAAAAGATTTATTAGACAAAGTAATCGAACTATTTAGGAGTGGTGTTAGAAATGTTGACATTTCTCAAAGGTTAATAATGAACAAAGGGACGATTTCGAAAATTATTAGTAAATATCAAGAATACGGATCAACAGCAACGGGGCCCAGGTGCGGAGACAAAATAAGACCGATTGTGTTTTGGATCGTTACGTTTGTTCCATGAAGATCCCCGAATGTCAGCCACACAGATTTTCGAAAAAGTCGTAGAAGAGGGTGCCGACAATCTTTCTGTCAGAACATTGCAAAAGCGCGTGGTGGATTTTAGGCCTTTTGGTAGGTGTACAGTGCAAAAGCCTCTCATTTAAAAAAAATCGGATTGCTTTGCTAAAACTCATGAAACAGTAAAATACGGTGGATGCAACATCATGGTTTGGGGCTGTTTTTCTAGTTCTGGAACCGGTACAATTGTTCAAATTGTTGGGAAAATGGATCAAAACTCTACAAAGATTTTCTTAGTGAATACACGCTCCCTTTTACTGAGGAAGAAATGCCTTTACGATGGACATTACAGCAAGGTAATGACCCCAAAATTCGTAAAGGATTGGTTAAGACTAAAAAATATTAATGTTCTTACATGGCCTTTGCAATCCCCGGACCTAAACCCTATAGAACATCTCTGGGAGCATGTCAAAAGACAACTAACAAGAAAAACGGTTAAAAATATACTAAGTGACATATAAATCCGAACACCCAGTTTAAATGGTTTTATTTTAATAAAAGTTGGTGAATGTATTTATCTTACTGTAAATAACAAGTGAAAAAATTTTCAGCCTTATCAGTTGGACATTCCGGTTTTTATACTGCTTTTTTTTTAATTCACTAACGCTCTAAAAATGAATATTTCAGCCGCAGTAAAGAATCAACGTTGGCGGATTTTGGTTCTTGACATCCTTTACGATCGGTTACGATGCTTAGAGTACGGAGACCTGTACGATTTCGTCAACTTAGTGAGTTTGATAGGGGCCGTATAGTGGGACTTCGGGAAGCTGGACTTTCTTTTCGGGCAATTGCAGTTAGAGTGCAAAGAACTGTGGTTAGGTGTTGTCAGGCATGGCTTCGAGAAGGCCGTACGCAAAGAGCAAGGGGCACTGGACGCCGCCGTAGAACAACAGACCGTGAAGATCGCCGCCTAAGATTATTGGCCTAAAGGGACCGTTTCTCCACTACCAGGTCCATTGCAAATGAATGGTTTGCAGAACACGGAAGACCTATTGGCATGCGAAGTGTTTACCGACGAATGAGAAGTTTTGGCTTGTTTTCATACCAGCCACACTGGGTCCTCCATTTAACTCGAGAACACCGACGTAATCGCCTTGAGTGGTGCAGACAACGGTCACTCTGGGATCAGGAATGGAACAGTGTTGTCTTTAGTGACGAGTCTCGATTTTGTTTAGGCATGCACGATGGTCGTGCCAGGGTTAGAAGGCGACGTGGTGAAAGGAGGAATCCACAGTTTTTTGTTGATAGACATGTTCATCACACTGTTGGAGTTATGGTTTGGGGTGCTATAGCTTATGGTTCCAGGTCACCTTTAATCTTCATCAGAGGTAACATGAACGCGCAGCGTTATATCCACGAAGTAATAGAACCCCATCTTTTACCCTTTCTTGACATCCTGGCAGATCCAACTTTCCGACCACATGTTGCAAGAGTCACAATAGAATTCTTTCAATATAATGATGTCACATTGTTACCATGGCCACCAAGATCTCCCGACTTATCCCCAATTGAGCACGTGTAGGATATGATGGGTAGGAGATTGATCAATTTGCAACGTCCTCCTCAGACTCTAGAAGCACTTCGAGAGGAGTTGGTGGTTGCCTGGAATGAGATACCACAGGAGGACATTGACCACCTGATCAGAAGCATGCCTAGGCGCGTTGGAGAATGCGTAGCACATCAGGGTGCATCCACACATTATTAAAGGTCAAAGGGCTTTAAAGCAGTGCAATCATTTTGAAATTTTTACTTATTATGCTTCATTAAGTACTTAGACAAAATTTTATTAAAATAAAACCATTTAAACTGGGTGTTCGGATTGATATGTCACTTAGTATAATATTATGAGCGACCTCTGTTTATAAAAAGTTGAGTCAAAACTTTCAATATGGTTGCCGCGTAACAGGTGTTTGGTGCAAGTATGAATCTGTAGTTGAGATTTTAGTTGCAAATGGTAAGTAATCATTTGTTTTTATGTTCTATTAGCCTTGGTTGGTATAAGAGAAGGTTGAGTCTTTATGTTTATGATTTAAGCGATAGATCAGAAAATAAGGCAGGGAAATGACTTTGTTTAGTATGTATCTCTCAAGCAACATTGCCAGAATAATTAGTTTTCTTTTTCAGTCTTCCGATCTGGATAATTTTCCAACCATAAGCACTACATGTTTTTTCGGCAAAAAGAAGGCACCGATCATAAGTCCCACAGATCAGACGATGATTTCAGTGACGGAGAAAATATTTCCCAAACAAATGAGCTTAACGATGAAAAAGTGCCTTCAGGACTTGACATGCTGGTTCCAGAAAGTAATTCTGAATTCGAAGAAAGTGACGATGAAACTGAGCCGCCACCACCACAAAGAATCATATTCTTGGATTGAAGCCGACATAGTTTCTGCTAACATACCTTCAGCAGACTTTCCTGAACCTGACAACATTGCAGTTCCCATTGAGTATTTTACAAAGTTTTTTTCATTTGATCTAATGGATATAATGGTCTATCAGACAAATCTTTATAGTACTCAGCAACTTGGGCAATGTATTGATATAAATCCGTCAGAAATAACGGATTTTCTATCTATACTCTTGATTATGGGTGTAATAAAACTTCCTGCCATAGAATATTTTTGGGCAGCTAGTATAAGAGTAGATCACGTGGCCAATATAATACCTTTGAAGAGGTTTCAGAAACTAAGACGGTTTATCCATTTCAATGATAATACTAACATAACAGACCAGACAAAGGATCGATATTTCAAAATTAGACCCTTATTAGAAATTGTACTCAAGAACTGTTATAAACTCCAGTTTTAAATTCAATACTCAATAGATGAAATAATGGTGTCTTACAAAGGCACATATGCGGGCAACTTGAGGCAGTATAACCAAAATAAACCCCACAAATGGGGGTTTAAATTTTTCATTCGTGCTGGGGTTGCTAGTAATATTGCCGACTCCATACCCTATCAGCGAGTTGCGACATTTGAAGTGCTTAGATGATCTCCGAATGAGTTAGATGATTATGAAATAAATCTAGGTGTAGGTGCTAGCGCCGTCATTTCTCTGTGCAAAACCCTAAGCGAACCGAAAAACACTATTATATTCTGTGACAATTGGTTTTCAAGTGTAAAATTATTTATTTATCTGAAAGACCGATTAGGGATACTTGGTTTAGGAACTATAAGGTCTGACAGAATAGCTGGATGACAACTTGAAACCGATAAAGTGCTTCAAAAAAGGGGAAGAGGTTCCTACGCTTATAAAGCAGATACAGACAAAGGTATAATAGTAGTAAAATGGGCTGACAATAAATGTGTTCTATTAGCAAGTACATTCGGTGGCCTAAATCCCGTAAAATCGAAAAAAATATATTCGAAAGTGGAATAGAAAAAAATTGCCATTCTTTGTCCATCCGTTATAACGCAATACAATAAGCACATGGGCGGTGTCGATAAGGCCAATTCATTGGTGTGTATCGCAGTACAAGCAGATCGAAAAGATGGTACTTCCCGATTTTCACATGGGTTCTTGATATGTTAGTGATCAACGCCTGGTTTCTGTATAGAAAGGACTGCAACACAGCACGTGTAACGTCAAAACCGCTAAAGGAGTTCCGTTTCCGAATTAGCCAAATCGTTGGCCAACGCAGGAAAACAAAGTTCTCGTGGCAGACCATCCATTTCCTCGACTAATAAAACCCCTGCGAAAATAATATCAAACCCTATACTGCCGAGACCTGATATCACCACCCAAAAAGATGGCATAGGTCATTGGCCAACTTATGGTACAAAAGGTATATAGATGCAGGCACTGTGCCAATGGATTTACAACAATCTTTTGTACCAAGTGCAATCTTAGGGTTTGTTTCACCCCAAATAAGAATTGTTTCTACCTTTTCCATTCCAATTAGATTTAGCTGTTTCATCACATTGTATTTTGTGAATCTAGAAATATATATTTTGATTATTTCTTGATATTCGTTTTATAAATAAATGATTTGAAATGTATCGTTGTATTTCCATATAAACCAGTGCAATTAGGTTTACCTTTATCGGTCAATGTTGCTTGCAAGTAACAATTGAACCTACACTTTATCTCGCAATGTTGCTTGCAAGCAACTAATTCTAAAGTCATTTTCCCAGGTTAATTTTCAACTTTTATAATATCTTATGTCATCTATAAGTCATAACTGATAACCTGTGGCAATATTAGATTTTTTCAATAACGTGTCGCGCAAAGGCAGATACAGGGTTAATTAATAACCCAAACTTTAATTCCAATTCTGACAAGGCTGTCAACTTAGAAAGACCTCTTGAAAATTTGACTGATAACGTGACATCGACCGACGATGAAATACAGAATGACGGATTCATTCAGGCCAAGTCTAGGAAAAGGCGCAGCGATAAAACGAATAAAACCGACAAGGCGGCGACTTCCCACCTCTTCCAAAAACAAAATCCAAATTCAAGTTGACAGTGCCCTCAAAACCGTCTGCTTCATTAGACGTATCAACTTCTGCCACTTGTCCTATGACAGTCGATGCAGCGACCACATCTTCTCAATCTTTGGCCATTGCATCGACTGACGGTGCATTATCTCAACAATCTCACGTTGCTGGTGAGTTGACCAGCACAGCACCCCTCCAGGGGCGAATCACGTCCATTGTTTTGCGTGATGCGGCCAAGTGGCGAAAATCTAAACTACACCTTTATAAGTTTAGGCATTACGATAGAACGCGCATGGGCGATCTGCGGTACTGGACATAGCCATCCTCCGCAACAGAGAGGAGTTCGAGATAGAGACCCTGGTGGAAGGATCGTCGGACCACAATCCGATCCTACTAACACTTGGCACAGGGTCTACAACTCGAGATAGCTTGAGCACCAAACGGACGAACTGGAACTACTACAAATCCAACGTCCAAAGGAATATCACTCAAATTCCAACCATCCGATCAGCGGAGGAACTGGACAACGCAGTAGAGGAGCTAGAGAATGCTGTCCTGCGAGCGCACGAGGACAGCACCCACTGCGAGACTACGGCAGTTCCTAGACACCTAAATGGTCCAGCACCGCACCATATTAGGCACCTGATCAGGGAGAACAGAAGACTCAAGCGAGAATATCTCCAGCTGTTGACAGAGGAGTCGAGAGTTGCGCGAAACAGAGCATCGCTAGCTCTGAAGAACGCACTCGCGGAACTCCAAAACAGCAGATGGAATGCAGCCTGTGCAGAACTAGAGACCCAGGATGGTACGGACTGGACTATGCAGAGAAAATTTCGTCGTCAGCGTACCACGATCCTCACTCTTCACGGCCAACGCAACTTGGCCTACTCCAGTGAAGAAAAAGCCGAAGCATTAGCCGATTCGCTAGAATCCGAATGCAGACTCAATTACCATGAAGACGAGGACGACAACCACGAGGAAGCCGTGGAAGTCGCAGCCGAAATCATAAGGAGACGACCACCTGGCCAGGAGACGGATCACCCCTCCAGTCCAGAGGAAATCCGTCTGATCATCCGCAGGTTGAAGGTCAGAAAGGCGCCGGGAAGGGACGGCATCAACAACAGGATGCTGAAGAACCTTGCGCTCACCAACATCGCGAATGCCACTCTGAGACTTAACCACTTCCCGCGGCGGTGGCGGGAAGCCCAGGTTATAATGCTCACCAAGCCAGGCAAGGACCGGAAGTTGCCCCAGAACTACCGGCCCATCAGCCTGGTTTCCTCGATCGGCAAAGTAGTCGAAAAAGCTATCGCCGTTCGACTAGAGAAGCAGGCAGAAGAACTGGAACTTCTCCCCCCAGAGCAATTCGGCTTCAGATCCTCTCACAACACGGAACTCCAAGCGCTACGACTGACAGAAAACATCACCAGAGGCTTCAATCTCCAGGAGGCAACCGGCCTCGTCCTGCTGGACGTGGAACGAGCCTTCAATCGAGTTTGGCACGATGGACTCATCGCCAAAATGGAAGCCGCCGGAATCGATGCAAACATGTGCCAACTGATCCAGAGCTATCTAACACAAAGATGGTTCACGGTGAAGATTGGTACATACCACTCAACAAGACGACAGCTGGAAGCAGGCGTGCCCCAGGGGTCAGCCTTAGCCCCCCTGCTCTACAACATCTACACTCACGACGTACCGAAGACAGCTGACACAATGCTGGCCCTATATGCAGACGACACTGCTATAGCCGCCAAGCATCGACGACACGAGACCATCCGTAGGAGACTACAGGATGAACTGGACCACATCCAGGACTGGTGCGTGAAATGGAAAATCCGCATCAACGTCCAGAAAACGCAGGCAATCTTCATCCAACGAAGAAGGATTGCAAGACCTCTCGAAGCATCCATCTTCGACGAAGATATCCAGTGGAGCGACAAAGTCAAATATCTGGGGATCGTATTTGACAAGTCCATCACCTGGAAAGACCACATAGAAGCTGTCGTCGCAAAGACCAGAGCAGCCATGGCCCAACTCTATTCATTGCTGTGTAGAGACAGCTGGATGCCGCTAGCGACCAAGCTACGGCTGATCAAGGCCATCGCCAGACCTCAGCTCGCTTACGCCTCCGCGGTCTGGGGGTACACTGCTCCCAGCTACCGCAAGCGACTTGCTGCTCTAGAGATGAAGCTACTCCGGATCGCCACCAGTGCCCCATCCTACGTAAGAAACTCAACCTTGCTTAGAGACCTGCATTCGGACACTATTCACGAGTACATGAGGAAAAAAGCGGAGAAGACCTTCCAGATAGCTCAGGACCACCCGAACGAGCAGCTATGACTAATCATGGACTACGATCCGGACGAGAGGCCTCGCAACCGCAGAGCCAGGTACCCTAGACCAAGGTCCCAGTTGGCACCCGCTAACTGGAACCTTGACTAGGAGACTAGGAGAACCCGCGGTAGCTCGGGCTATGGTATGGTGCATAAACGCATTCCCCCTCACCAAAAAAAAAAAGAACGCACAGTTGCCGTTGATGCAGGAATCAGGATTTTGCCAAAACGACTACCGCAGGATCGTTCGTCTGTTGGGAGGAGGATGTGTCCCATCATACGTTCCCTCTTCCTTCAGAACGAAATACTCACGCGGTACCCGCAATGTTTTCGGAACAGGGGATCAAGGGGGAATTAGAACAGAGGGGATACACTCTCCATATTATTCAACTCAAACGCAGTGGCGGCGCACCCAAGCCTTTGGTGGTCGTGATACTCGAACTGCCCGAGATTGAAAAGTCCCAGCAGCTGTTCAATAAACAAGAGCTGCTGGGTCTAGCAATCATAGTTGAAGCTCAAAAGAACTCTGGACTTATTGGGCAGTGTCACCGCTGCCAAAGGTATAGTCATACGCAGTCTTACTGCACAGCACCTCCCAAATGTTTAAAATGTTCTTCCGACCACATGACACTTGCAGATTCACCCCCAGGAGAAATCTGGAAGTCATAGCGCAAAGACGCAGCAAGTCATTTGCGGAAACAGCCACCTCAACGTCTTCGGCTGGGCCATCTGTTCAACCCACTTTGAACACGCAGAAAGTGGACCTAAGTCCCCTGATTAGCGCCACTCGGGCATTGCAGGCCATCTTTCCGCAGCAATTGAATGGCTAAGTGCAATAGACAACCTGCATTTACCAAAATTCTTTTTTGGAATTGTCTGGGCCTAAGGGATATTCCCAAAAAAACGGGAATTTCATCAGACTCCATTGGATGAGAGAATAGACGTAGCTCTGCTGCAGGAAACATTACTTAATCCGGGAGATCGCTTAGCTTTAAAAAAATATGGTGTTATACGCGCTGACAGACTGAATGGTAGTGGTGGTGGTTTAGCTGTGCTCATTAAACGTGGTATTGACTATCACAGAAGCACGAACGCCGAGATGCAAGGCTTTGAAGCGGCGTCCGTGGTGGTCAATATGGTGGGATGCATTTCCTTGGAGATCACCTCCGGTGTATGTCAGGTGCGGTGCCAGGCTGCGAGAGGAGGACCTATTGCGGCAGGGGACTACAACTGCAAACACCGATCATGTCACTCAAGGCTTAACTCTACTTGTCGGGTTCGGTTTTAACCATGTGATGTGAAACGGGTATCTTACTCACAGCACCGAAGAGCCGACACACCATCTTTTCAATCACCTTCAGCCACCGGCTGTTATAGACTTTGCAATATCTAAAAACTGTAGGTTCAGTATTGGTTCTAGGATCTTGACATCTCTAGTGACCATCTAACTATTGTTCTGGGCATTTCGTGGAGGAGGAAACTCCAAGGAAAAGAGTTGATTGGGATGGGAACTATACAAGTCATTTCTCAAAGAGTTTCCAAAGAGTTTCCCAGTGTCCCGGTCATCCATGATGAGAACGGAATAGATGCTGCTCAATCGGAATGAACAAGTTTCGCTCATAAAACTCTACAGCGTACTGCTGTGCTTCCAGAGCAGCGACACGACAAACCTTCTCTCCCTGCTGACATCCGTCGGAAAACTTACGCAAAAAGGGCTGCGATTAAGGAAGCAATAAGGTCTTTCCTGATGACATTCGTAGAGCGACGAATCTCGTCCATGAATTCTGCAATGAGCAGTGGAGCGACTTTCTGGCGGGGATGCTTGAATCAAGTATTCCTCTCTGGAAAGTGGCAAAATCGCACAGAAACGGAAGGCAAGAATAACTACCAGCATAGTTTTCAGGACTGAGGATAAAGTGGAGGTTTTTGCTGAGGTCATGGACAGGCATTTCTCTCCCAATTGTGATCTCGGCAATCACCTTGACGAGGAACGATAAATTGTAAGATCTGTCAGGAGATACTTCAGAGCGAATGGCGATACCAACATCGGTGCTAGCATCGGTGACTCCTTTTCAGAAGATTCTTCTACGGAAGACTCTTCAGATAAATCTCAGCATATCACATTAACGGAATCCACTGAGATTCCGTTTTGCACACCAGCAGAGCTCAAAGGCCACATTAAGGACCTAAAGGTGCGTAAAGTACCTGGAGAGGATCAAATCACCAACAAAGCACTGAAGTTGATTTCACTCAAGGCTTTGACTTATCTCGTGGCAATAATCAATGCAATGCTCAGAACTCATTACTTTCCTAAGGCGTGGAAGGTCACTGAAGTCATCTTGATCCCAAAGAAGGCTGGTTGGATATTCCCCCAGGATTACCGTCCCATTAGTCTGCTGTCAGCTCCTTCTAGGCTCGCTGAAAAGGTGATTTATCGTCACCTTGAGAATTTCTCGTCAGATCACTATCCTGACGTGCAATTCGGCTTTCGGTCTGAGCATAATACGGAGCTACAGGCAGTTAGACTGGTGGAGCATTTAACCAGGGGGTTCACCCTGAACAAAAGTACTGGTATCTTGCTTTTATATGTATCAAAAGCATTTGACAAAGTGAGGCACATGGGTCTCTTGTATAAGCTCATCCAAAAGGGTTTTCCATTCTGGCTACTAAAACTGTTGAAATCTTTTCTAGAAGGAAGGAAGTTTCGGATCAAAATTAACAATGTGTTGTTAATAACACGGCCCTGTAAGAGCCGGTGCTCTTCAGGGTTCGGTCTTAGGACCAATCCTTGATTCACTTTACACACAGTACGTCCCTTGCCCCATCAACTGTGAAGTCTATCTCTATGTTGACGACACTGCTCTGCTAGCCCAGTCTTGTTCTGGTAACCTGGTCCACGACTGGCTGCGGTGGAGGAAGTATTGGAGTGGGCGGATCGGTGGTTGCTCAAAATTAATGCTTCGAACATGCAGGCAATCTGTTATACTAAAAAACGTCGCGGTATCCCATCAGAGATATCAGTGAATGGAACTCGTATACCATGGGAGCGATCAGTCAGGTACCTTGGTGTCATCATTGGCAAAGGGTTAACCTGGCAGAAACATACCGATATTTTGAAAACAAAATTCCAAATTACCTATCGGCAGCTTTATCCTTTGTTGTGTAGAAATTCAAAAATAAGTTTGATCAACAAGATTCGGTTGTATAAAATGGTCATAAGACCCGCAATCACCTAGGAATGCGCGGCTTGGTGTTTTCTTGGCAAGACGCACATGCAGAGACTGCAAGTCCTGCAAAACAGAACCCTACGCACAATCACTAACGCCCCTTGATACGTGTTAAACGAGACCATTCACAGAGATCTTGATATCCCATATCTAAGGGATTATGTAAAACAACAGGCACAGCGGCGTTATAATCAAGCCGAATCGCACAGCAACACTCTGTTGCGTGATCCAGCAGATTACATAGTCGAGCAAGTTCGCAAACTTTCCAGGCCGCGCCTCGCACTGTGATCAAAATTTATATTGGGAATTTCAGAACAATCAAAATTATTTCAGTATACAAAACCGTTCAAAATTATTTTTTTGAGTTACAAAATTATTCTAGTAGTCAAAGCAATAATGCTTAAGCTATTTCAAATGATTTACTTCTTTTCTTTGCTCTATTTCTCCCTTCCTTTCTTTCCTTCTTTCCCTTTTCCCCCTTAAACATGTTTGGTATCTGGGTAGCCAGACCTGACAGACTAACAGACCGACGAGACTTTTAACTAAGAGCAAAGGTCAACCGGACCGCTCTGACGAACAATGGTGAATAGTAGTATCAAATGTGTCATTATCTTGTTTTTAACACCCATGAATCATATGTAAATGTTGGGTGGATATCCTTCATCAATTATACCTCGACCTGAGCTTCTCTATGGAAAAACGGATCCCAAATATCTTGGGATAACAAGACTGTCTCACATCATTGGCAGAGCAAAGAAAGATCACTAGTACTTCCCTCCTTTTACATCCATATTTGTCCAAGAAGATGTGATCAACTGTTACCGCAGGAGGAGAATGGATGATCGCACCCAAATGGCAAGAAGCATTTCAGTCACCACACGTATCATCTCAGTCACAGCGGCAGAATCAGTTTTTTCGACTAAGCGGCTATTTGTTTGTTTGTTTCAGATTTATTTAGGATTAGTGTTACAATGTCCACAATATCTATATTACATAGTATATCACAAAATGTATTATGTCTTCAAGACTACATATTTTTATAAAAAATTTCACTACTATGAATTCTGGTTCTCCGTGAGATGTTTTTTCAATTTCCCTTTGAACATTTTCAATTTGACACACGTCTTGATATCATTACTCAATTTATTAAATTCGTACAAGACTATATAAACATGGGTCGAAAAATGCGTGGCTTCCGAAATACAGGGTGTTTAAATTTACTTTCTAAAATAGTTTTTTTTTAAATATTTCGAACAATATTTGATGTATAACAGTGAAAGTTGGTATACAAGGGTTTTTTGGTACGACAAAACGAACCATGGGCATAGTTTTACTGTAGCCGCTAGAGGGAGCTCTCTACTGTACCTGTAGTGTATTAAAATGACCGAAAATTTTTTCTTAGTGCAATTTTATGCTTTTTGAATTCTTCGCACTTTTTAACATAAAAAAGCTCTCCTGTGAATTTTCGTTATAGTTAGCCGTTTTTGAGATATTTCGATGTTTAAGGTTCGATGCATTTTTAATTATTTATGATAAAATAACGATAATTTTTAGAAGTAGGCTGTGCCTGCAAATATTTTTGAAATTGAAAGCAGAATAAGGTTAAACGTCAATTAGTTGACAGTTAGTTTTGTTGTCTGTTGAAACCTGAAACGTTTTTTTGCAATTATGAATGCACGAAATTTAGTTTCTTTTACCTGTTTTTTTTTTTGTAAGTTTTATGAAAATGCCATTTTTATTCTCCAATCAAGAGTTAGCGGATATTCATTTTGTGTATGGCTTTGTAAATGGAAACGCAGCAGAAGCAGCCAGAGAATACGCACGAAGATTTCCAAACAGACGACATCCAACTCGCTCAGTATTTGTAAGAGTGCATCGCCAAATAATTGAAAATGGCTTTGGAAAATCTCCAAAGGGATCAAAACATAAATGTTCGTCAGCGCAGATTTACCCGTATGATTCTGCGTGAGTTTGATAGAGATCCGACCACAAGTGTTAAGAGAGTTTCTGGTGCCTTGGGAATTTCATCAAGCCATGTTCACCCTGTTTTTAAAAATGACCATAGACGTCCTTACCATTTGCAACCTGTGCAAGGACTACAGCCAGGGGACGGAGAACGAAGAATCACATTTTGTCAGTAGATTCTTGATAGAACTGATAATAATAGGGAGTTTTTAAGTAACGTTTTATGGACCGATGAGTCATGCCTCACTAGACGTGGAGTGGTAAATTTTCATAATCAACATATTTGTTCGCATGAAAATCCGCTTGCAGTTCGGGAAAGAAATTTTCAGCATGAATTTAGTGAGAACGTGTGGATTGGTATCTACCGTAATCGACTATTTGGACCCTACCTTTTGCCTGCAAGGTTAAATGCTGCGACCTTCTTGGAATTTTTAAAGGCTGAACATGCAAATATGTGGGATGATGTTATGTTAGATTTAAGAAGATTGGCCTGGTTCCAGCTTGATGGTTGTCCAGCTCATTATTCGAGAATAGTTAGAAACTGGCTGGACGAAAATTATCCAGAAAGATGAATCGGCCGTGGAGGACCAGTCGCCTGGCCTCCACGATCCCCTGACCTAAATCCATTAGAATTCTTTGTGTGGGGATTTCTAAAAGAAAAAGTGTACCAGACTCCCGTAACCACAAGAGATATGCTAATAGACAGAATCAGGAATGCATGTGATGAAATAAGGCCTTATTTGAATAATGCTATACCACGTTCGATCATTCGTAAATGTGAATTGTATATTGAACAATTGGGTTTACATTTCGAGCAACTACTTTAGATTTTGTATGTTTGTCTTAACTATCCAATAGAATTTTAGTTGTAAATAATTAATTTAATTTGTTAAAAATAATATTGGAAAATTAAACAAATTAATATTCCGTTTTTTTGTGTTTATTTGGAGTTAGGAATTATTGCTGTGTTTAAAAACACAATCTAAACGATCATCTTAATTACTTGTAATGCCCAAATCGAAAATATTAAAAAAAATATTATTTTCCCATAAATAATTAAAAATGCATCGAATCTTAAAAATCGAAATATTTCAAAAACGGCTAACTATAACGAAAACTCACAGGAGAGCTTTGTTATGCAGAAAAGTGCGAAGAATCAGTTTTTTCATTCAAAAAGCAAAAAATTGCACTACGAAAAAATTTTAATAGACTACAGGTACAGTAGAGAGCGCTCTCTAGCGGCTACAGTAAAACTATGCCCATGGTTCGTTTTGTCATACCAAAAACTTAAACACCCTGTATTTCGGAAGCCACGCATAATTCCACCCATGTTTATATAGACTTTATGCATTAATTTTAAAAGTTCTATCGAATCTTAAAGTTATGCAACAATAATCTGAAACACCCTGTATATATAAATATATAAAATAAATAGTAGTGCACCTAATTTGCTACTCTGTGGCACACCTACCGAAATGTTTTTAATGTTTGATAATGTATTGCCAATTTTAGTTCTTTGACTTCTGTTGATTAAATAATTTTGTAATATAACGTTACTGTAAACCTTTTTCATCCATATTTCGACTACATTCTTCTACTACCATTTGAATTGCTGTTTCAGTTGAATACTTTTTTCTGAATCCTGCTTGAAATTTTGTCAATATCTTATATTCTTCAATATATTCGATGACTTGTTCATATATGATTCCTTCTAAGAGCTTCTCGACATCTGCATTCTTTGGTTTAATCAGCGTGCGTTCGACACCAATCAAGTGTTTTCGTCTTCGTCTTACTGTCGATGATTGCTGAGGGTTTATTCTCGGGTAGGAGGAAAAAAATCCTCGGTAACATCTTTGAGCACATTTTATTGTTTGCTTTTGTTTCAGGGGCCATATTTACAGACGATCAAAAGAACAGCAGTGTGGAACTCGCTTTCAAATACGCTGTTTACAGAATAAACAAAGAAAGAACTTTGCTGCCCAATACAACTCTTGTATACGACATCCAGTATGTACCAAAAGATGATAGCTTCAGGACCTACAAGAAAGGTATAACGAAAATAAACACAATTACTACACTATACAGTATGTTACTCTAGCTTTGAACAGGAGATTAATGGGGGCATTCGGCGTTCGTGGTGGGATAAGTGTAAAAAATAGTTACATGGCAAACCTTATACAGGGTGTTAATTAAGTATCTACCATAAATTTAACAGTCGATTCTGCGAGTAATTTTAAGACAAAAGGCTTATATAAACATACAGGGATTGTCCGGAAAGTAATAGGACTCATCTTCTTCCGCCATGACTGTACTTCGGAGAGTACCGACTTCATTCGGTAGAGGGCATTCCTAGCTAACGAATGAGCGGCTGGTCCAGTGTTGCCAGGTCTGGTGAAATTTCACCAGATTTGGTGATTTTATGAATAATCTGGTGATTGGTGAAAAACTTATTGAAAAATGGCAATTTCTGGTGATTTTTTAAATTTCATCGATTTTGAATATCTTTTACAATCTTTTAGCTACCAAAAAAAAAAACTCCAAACATTACTAAAATGTAATATTTAATAAGATCGTTTATATTTAGGATTATTGCAAAACATTTACATGGGTTATTTTTAGTTTCTAGTTATGCTCGTATATTATATGCCTATTAATTTGCTTACACTACCTTACAGAAATATTATGTATTATAATCTTCACATTAGAAAAAAAATATTGTTTTGGTAAAAAATATAGGATTTTTTTGATAATAATTCTGACCTGGATATTAAAAAGTAGTTCAAAATCATACAAAAACAACAGGAAAATGTTCTCATGTATCTTATGTAGGCGCTAGTAAAATAATATTTTACTGCCTTCGCCACAGTAGCAGGAAATCTATACTGAATTGCGTTTTATCAAAAGAGGGCAGCTGATCGATCGATTTAGTGATGTCAAGAGCAACGACATGAGCCTCACCATAAGATGAGTTTACTCCACAATTGCGTGACGTAAGGTAGGAGGTTCCTGTAGATCGCTGGTGCCGGAAACCATACTTGCTGTTACTAATCAAGCTGTGACGTTCGAGGTAGTCCAAAAGCTCACGATTTATGTACCTCTCCATCACTGCTATAGGCCTGTAATTGTAAGGGTCGGTCTTAGATCCTTTTTTTGGGATAGGTTGGACATGAGGAAATTTCCAGTTTTCTGGGAAGGTGCCGAATTCATAAGATATCTGGAAGAGACGCGAAAGAACTGGAGCAAGCTCCGCTGCACACCTTTTGAGTACAATGGCAGGAATCAAGTCCGGACCAGAAGCTTTGTTGCTGTCGAGTGACAAGAGCACTCGTCTTGTGGTCATATGCCTGAATATTACCTCCCGCATAGTGTAGGGAACCCTTTGAATTGACGGCACTTGGGCGTTGGAGGGGACGTCCATGGTGGAGTTGGCAGCAAAGGTCTTGGCTAGCGCTTCTGCCTTGGCCTTTGAGTCGAATACAGTAGTTCCATCCTGACACGTAATTGGTGGAAGACTACTGTATGAGAAGTTCTTTTCAATCTGCTTGGCCAGCGTCCAGAACGACCGACTGCCATTGCGCTGCGACATTACCCTGTGCCTAACTTTCATATCGTGCTGGTTTTTGGCATTGCGAACCGCTTCGTTATATTTGTTTCTGGACTCGACGTCGGCTTGTCTGTTCTCTACAGTATGAGGGGGTTCTGTGTACCTTGATCTTCTGCTGACGAGCAGTGTCACACAATTTTTTAAACCAGCCGTTGGACCGTGGTTTAAGCACTTTCACTGTGTGAGGAATGTATTCCTCCATTCCGACGTGGATAATTTCGGTTATCGAAGAACAAACAGCCGATGCATCCGCGGTAGTGAAACAGACATCTCTCCAAAGGTAGAGAATAAGTCTCTGAGCCCCTCCCAGTCGGCATGTCCGTAATGCCAAGTTTTGCGGCCTATGCGAGTTTCTGCTGCCACAGCGGGTTCTGACCGAAACCTAACCTCCGCAACACCGTGGTCTGAGTTACCCAGGGGAGACAGGACAGCAGTGCTGTAAGGGACAGGAAGCGTTTTCAGAAAGAGATCCAGCAGAAAGTAGGGCTGGTCACCAGCTGGGTCAGCCCTTGAGTAAGAGCGAACGCTTCGACTGCACGACCTGCTGCATCCTTCTTGTTTGAGCCCAACCAAAGCTCATTATGGGCATGGAAATCACCGAGAAGAACTACCTCTGAAGCGCGCTGATTGATGTTCAGGAAGTCGATCTTGACGGCGAGGTATTCAAGCAGGTCATCCCAGTTATGATCCGAGGGAGAGCGATAAAGGCAGCAAATTTGGGTGATGTTTTGGAGTTGATGCGAAACCACAGAATGTCCTTCCGGTCTGATTCCAAAGAAACATATCTGCAGCAGAAATACTGCTGCGAATAAAAGCCCTAACTCCACCGTTATTTCTCAGATTGGAGTGCACCTCGTAATTTAGGAAGCTAAGATGGTTAATGGGCGCAGACTCTGAGATTTTTGTCTCCGCCAAGAAAAGCATGGCGGGACGATTGGATTGCAGGTAGTGATGAACAACATCAATGTTGCTGTTAATCCCGCAGATATTCGTGAAACAAATTTTATCTTCGATGTTGTATGATGGTTTTATGAATATTACGTCAAGTAGATTGACTCAGTACTTTTACGCATTTATATACAACATACACGTACTGACAAACCGATATAAATGAGAAACACGAGCCTGTGTGATTCAGATATATTTAAGCAACAGAAGACTTGTGAACTGAAGTTTGAATATTATTGCGATTTCAATATTTTGTTTGGGTAGTGGTAGAACTTGAAAATTGATTCAGTGACAGCGGAACTATGGACAAAAAAGTACAAATTGCTGTTGTAACGCTTCAGAGAGGCATTGAATATTGTAGGTGGCATATTTGGTGTCAGTGAAAGACCTTCTATTATTAGATATCTGCTAGATATAATAAGTAACACAAATTTCCTTACTTCTGCTATCGAAACTGAAATATGATATACAGCAGACGCTCGATAATGTAAACTAATTTAATCCCAATGTGGTTCACATTATCGAAATGTTTACATTAGCGAACGTGATTTATATAATATTTGATTTATTAAAAGAAACGTTATTTATAACAAAATAAACAAATATTCTAACAGCGATAAGTATTTTTTTAATTAGAAGAAAAATAATTAACAATTTTTGTCTGCGTAAATTTGCGCTTAGCATTGTCTTCCAATGCCTGCGCCCGTAATTGACGAAGAACTAAAATATCCGTGTATGAAACTTCTTTTCTTTCAGCCTAATCTAAAGCTTGGTTAAAAACTTGTATAGCTTGCGCGTCAGTCACTACACTTCTGACTTCAATGGGATCGTTCTCATCATCCTCACTGTCCATATCCTCCTCCTTATCAGCATCATTCGTCTGCTTATCTTCGTTCCATAAATTAACATCAGCAGGAGTAAAAACAATGTTGGGATTCACTGTTTTCAATAAATCAACAACATCCAATCACACACTAATAACATTATCATTATTGGATCGCAAACGTTCTCTAATTACGCTTAAGGGGACATCGTCTTCTTCATCATCTTCATTATTGGTACAAAAGAGATTGTTCCAACATTTTTGAATAGTTTGCTGTAAATCTAAAACAGCTTCTCGTAATGTTACTTTTTTTAAAGCCTCAGATAAGTTTTCAGGATTCTTTGATAAGACAGACGAAAGTAGAAACTTCCTATAGTATAGTTTGGTGAGTCTTATTATATTCTGGTCCATCGGTTGAATTAACGGTGTTACGTTGGGCGGCATGTACATGACGAAAATTGACCCATCCCTGCTCCTCAGTTGTTGCTCGGGAGGATGACTTGGTGCATTATCCAATAGAAACAACGCTTTTATTGGAAGCTTCTGTTGTTTTAGGAAACCTTTTACCTACAAATTGAAAACACATCTTCAAATTATGAATAGAGCATTTGTGATAATTGATTGTCATACCTGAGGGACAAAGCACCTGTGGAACCATTTCAGGAATATACTGCTAGTCATCCAAGCGGTTTTTGAACAGTCATAATCAACAGGGATATTAACATTTTTGAATGAGCGCGGATTTTTTGCTTTCCCAATTACCAGTGGCTTTATTTTGTGTGAACCATTAGCATTAGTGCAGGCTAGAAACATTATTCGTTGTTTCTCCGGCTTCCTTCCCGGGGCAGATTTTTCAAATGATGCAGCATAGGTTTTCTCTGGTAACATTTTCCAATAAAGGCCACTTTCATCTGCGTTGTAAATTTGTTCCATTCTCAAATCTAGCTCGGTAATTGTTTTCATCAATTTTTCTTTGAATGGTTGCACTAATTGTGGTTGTGCTGATAATGTTTCACCAGATATAGACAGCAGTCGAATTCCATATCTTGTTTTGAATCGTTGTAGCCAGCCATCACTAGGTACGAACTTTTCAGTTTCTTTCAGTTTTTCATTTAACAGTCTCGCTCTCTGTTTAAGTACTTCGCCACTAACTGGGACATGATTTTCCCGTTGTTTTAAAAACCACTTATACAGGGAATTTTCCATTTTAGGTGCCTTCGCATTTTTTAAAGTTTTGCTTTTTCCCGGACTCCAAATATATTGCACGTTCTTTGTAAAATTTGAGTTTTCATACGCTTAATTTTACCCATTGTTGCTTTCGATATTCCATATTTTTTTGCTAACTGTGTCACTCCCGCACCTAGTGCAACTTCGTCTATGATTTTCACTTTCTCACTCAACTTTAAACACTTTCTTTTATAGGATGTGGATGCCATAGTCGTAAAATATATTAACGCGTGCAATGTATTCACTAAGTTCAAAAATGAAATACATACGTACGTATAAACGTATCCTAAACGATCATACGACTGACCG
Organism: Acanthoscelides obtectus; assembly: GCA_963669975.1. Taxonomy (NCBI): domain Eukaryota; kingdom Metazoa; phylum Arthropoda; class Insecta; order Coleoptera; family Chrysomelidae; genus Acanthoscelides; species Acanthoscelides obtectus. The sequence continues at coordinate 5,174,809 of CAVLJG010000009.1, read as the reverse complement.
AGTTTGTCGTATTTTATCGCAGAGGTGAATCCCCTACACTCTACATCATAAATCGGGGACTCCCCGACGCCCGACATAAATCATCGAAGCTTCAGCATTTTACCGTCGCACTGTTTCGTGCGCCGAGAGTTATTTACGTTATCGAGCGTACACATTGTTTACGTTATCGCGCGTCCCGTTTAATCCTATAGAACGAAGTTTGTGTTTACATTAGCGCAAGTTTTCATTATCCCGTGTTTACGTTATCGAGCGTCTGCTGTATTTACTTTACTCTACTATTAAAAAATTTAATTATCAGTAACCGAATTTTCTCACTAATAACCTTTCCTCTACCATTTTGAAAACCTTAACTACCCAAAAGTATTTTAAACGTATTCTGACAGCTGTGATTAATAAAAACAATTGTCATGGCTTTTATTTTTCACAGCCACCTATGCATTGAAATGAAAAGTTGGTGTTTTCTACTATATATTATCAAAATATTCATTGTTAATATTTTAAACCTGTAACATCCTGCTACATTTATATTATTTGTGTTTGATAAGAAAAAAACTAAGATTTCAATAGTTGGGCCAACGGAAGTGGGAAGGGGCTCGTATAGAGTCAATCTACTGGACTCCATTTTTTATATCTTTTTTAGCTTGTCGGCAGGTGGAACACGGTGTCCAAGCAATATTCGGCCCATCCGATCCTATTCTAGGAGCCCACGTTCAAAGCATCTGCGAGGCTTTGGACGTGCCACATATAGAAGCAAGAGTAAACCTTGAACCGTCCAAAGAACTCTCCATCAACCTACATCCTGGCCAAGACGTCATGAATATTGCTTATAAGGATCTCATGTCTTTCTTGAATTGGACCAAAGTAGCTGTGATCTATGAGGATGACTATGGTGAGTTTTTGTTGCTACAATGAGTATTTGAAAATCGCCCAAACTTCCTTTGTCAATGTTTTACAGGATCCTGCTCACTTTCGAAACAATTTTATTGGAGTTAAAAACAGAGGGTTAGAGGTTGCAGTGGGTGGGGGCGGGAATATCTCAAGTATTTGCCGCCTCTTGAGATATGAAAAATACTTGATCTGGTCCAAGTATGGATGCTATGTTCTCTAAATAATGTATTGATGTTTCAGCGAACTTGCTATCTAAGTGGCTCTTGTGGTGATCAGTTTGAGCCCGAATGAGCTTAACAGGGACTGTCGATACATGTCTTCGTCCCTCTGCAGAATAAGATTTTCTGAGAATCAAACGAAGATATGTCCCACTCCGACTAATGTCAAATCCTATTTTACGTAATTATTGTGTGAGTTCATGAAGAGTTTTTACGCTGCGAATTGATTCCGTTCGTCTTCTATCATCTGCTGCACTCCCAAATAAAGCTATATCCGCGATAGTTTTCAATAGTGAATGTTGATTGCTTTGAAGATTAGGACGACCCACTGAATCCCTCAAAGATAGTCTTTTTTATTTCTGGATTTTCATGACAAATATCTTCTAACTTTCTTTTCATACCATCCCTGTGTTTCTTCTGGGCAACTGCATTTTGAACCTTCCTGTTTAAAGACTGTTTTGCTGTTTTTATTTCCTCGCGCAACTTAATGATCTGTTTATCAACTTCAGCACGGCTTGGCATAGTATCTCTGGCAGAATACAAAGCATTCAGATTTTTTTCGAGTAGAGCAATCTTATTTTTCATAGTTTAATGAGAAGGTTTTGCTCTCTATTTATCTGTATTTTCATTAATTTCGCATTGCTGTTGTGATTCATTACCAGGTTTTATTTTATCTTCTTCCTCTTTTTTAATATTTGAGGCTGACTGTATAATTTGTGTTTTTTCTGCAGGTTTACAGGTTGTCTAAAAATAAAAACTTTCTATGGCTTCTGCTAAAGATTCTCTTATTAAGCTACATAAATACAAAGCACGGAAATATATATGGCAAATACAAAACCCTATGGCTTTAAATCTAATATGTTTAAACGAGCAATTCGTTCCGGTCACAAAATACAGGATGTTAGTTTTCTGTATATATGTATAAAACTAACATCCTGTACTTTGTGACCAATTGACGGAATCAATCATAAGAAATAAATCTATAATATAATGAATATTACCGCTATACTTTGAGATAGGCCATAACATTTTCTAATCAGTAAAGAGAAACTTTTTGACGATTTCTAATATTTCTAGTACTCATAGGTACCTAAAATGATTTCGTCACTCACCTTAGAAAAAAAATTTAGTAGATTGGATTTATTCTTAGTCGCCGCTTGCAATTCTTCTTAGATTCTCTTAGATACAATAATATCTAGTTCCTTGTCGGATTTTGCTTGTAATTTGTAATTTTGCCACACTTCGTTAACTAACTTTTGTACATTTTGTACTTTCGTACTTGTATGAGATTTTTTAAAACCTTCAAACAATTTTTGGTATAACTTGGATTTGTCTATGTGAAACGACATCTTATTTAAACATTAAACTTTGGCTAATGGAATCAATGGTAACACAAATATTAACTTGCTTTACTATGCTTACAATACGTCTACTCGCTATAGTATCCAAACGAAACAATACACTGATAGAGGAAATTTAGACAAGTGAACACCGCGCGGTATTCCCCTACTCGGTTCTAAAGCGAGTTCGGGAATCACCGCGCGCTGTTCACTAAACGTATGCATTATTTGCGGGAATCCCCGAAAATGCGTTTCATTTTCAAGCAAAGACAATGTGAGTGTTGCCATTCGTGTAAAAAAGTAAATAACTACCGATGACGTAATCATCATCTAGACTCCCCTACTGCCTTGTCATCCAAAGTAAGCAAAGCAAAGACCCCCCCGCCCCCCATAGTGCTCACGTAATACTTGAACGGCCCCGAATGGAAGATTGTGTATGACAAGAGGGAAGTGAAAATTAGAATGAAAGACCAAGTAATTAGAGAATGGCAGTAAAAGACAGATACTAGTGAGAAAGGAATGGGAATATATGGGGTATGAAAGGTCGGAGAAGGCAGGTTGTACCTAAGCTTTAGGGCTTGCCAGCTTGTGACCGGATATGGTTATTTTCCGGTCTACTTTTATAGATTTATTATATAGATTGAAGTCCGAAACAGATAAATGTACATGTGGCAGGTATATTGAAAGTGCGAAACGTATAAGAGAAGAATGTATGATTGCGGAAATGGAGAGTGCAAGCGGGAAAGTGATGAGCAATTGTGGAAGCTTGAGGTCACAACTCGGATCAAATGGTAAAAATCACAGTTACGCAGAGGATATTTCAAACGAGTGGGCAAGTACGTTAGAAATATGAACAGGTGACCCGGTACTCTGCTACGAGGGCATATCTTTTTCTTTGTGTGTTTCCCTTCTTCTTATTCAAGCTTGTTTTATATTATACGTTCGTGTTTGTATGTTAATTCCGCGAGATGGGAAACATTAAATTGTATCAGTCTAAGCATTGTTTTTTATCTACTTGTAGGTATTAAATTGTATAAAAGCGTAATCATTTTCAGAAATTGTTCTTGGACAAAGTCTGAACGATGGAACCAGGATATTATATTATTCTTATTTTTTTATACCGATTATTGATTTATACAGTAGTTATATGGGTAATCTTACTTTCCAGGGCTATTCAAGCTTCAGGATTTGATGAGAGCCCCTTCAGCTACTAAAATAGAAATTTACATCAGGCAAGCTAACCCATCGTCATATAGGCAAGTGTTGAAGGAAATAAGACAAAAGGAGATATACAAGTTAATTGTAGACACAAATCCAAAGCATATCTTACAATTTTTCAGGGCAGTAAGTATTGAAAAGCTTATACTGTTTAGATATCTTTTTGGGTTTCTTATGAAATAGAATACGATCTTTTGAAATGTAAATCCAAAATGGAGTTCAACCTCATCTTGTTCTTTGCAAGGTTTAACAAATAAGAAACCAGTCATTCGCAACTTATTCTATTGTCTATTTACAGATTCTTCAACTACAAATGAATGACTACAGATACCACTACATGTTCACAACTTTTGTAAGTATTTCTTATCCATATTGATAAAATATGACATTTTTATGGCGCTGTATTACAGGATCTTGAGACGTTCGATCTTGAAGACTTTAAATACAATTCAGTCAATATAACCGCCTTTAGAATTGTAGATATGGACCATCCTAAAGTGAGAGAAATTTTGAACATCATGGAGAAATTCCAGCCGATAGGACATATCCTATTTAACAAAAGTGGAGTAATACAGGTGAGGATAAACTCCGATGTATAAAAAACCTGTTGCCGTTAATGATTAATAGTCAGGTTTATTTATGCTAAAACCCGAAATGCGGTTAGAACTTGGTGTAGCCACTCTCAGTTGGTGGTGCTCGGCACAACAAAGATGCAGGACGGCAAATCGGCAGCCGCCTAAGCGTTCCAATAGCTATTGACCATTCGACCATAAAACTACAAACAAGTGCAGGAACTGAGGCTCGGGGTATCGCCGGCACGCCGACGTCGACAGTTGCTGTTCTTATTCGGTGCATATACATTCCTTTTCAGAAACAACTACCCTTGAAATAACAAAGGTAATGTGTAGTGAAACGAGGGCGACCATATAAAAAAAATAAAGGAAAAAGTACTCACTCTCCAGTTGACGAGAAGGGCTAAGTACGTCTCTGCCCGAAATCATACCGCTCCAACAGAAAATGAAATCAGCCGATGCGCTACCGAGCAGACGCAGAAACCACATTGATCTTGATCTTCTAACAAGGAAGGCAAAATGTTGCGTAAAAAGTCTAGGTATTGCATCTCGTCCAATCGATTTGGGAGAATAAATGGTCCAATGAGCATACCGTTCACCATGCCAGCCCAAACATTCACCGAAAATGTTTTTTGAAAATGTGCCCGACGGACAGCGTGCGGATTTTCTACTGACCAAACATGAGTGTTGCGAAAGTTATTCACCCCATTACGCGTGAACGTAGATTCGTCAGTCACCAATATGCACTTCAAAAAGTCCGGATTATTGTCATGTTGATGCAACAACCACTCACAAAACCGCGCTCTTGCTGGAAAATCGTCAAGTTGAAGGGCTTGTTCACGTTGGACGTGAAACGGATACAGCCCCTCTTCACGCAGCGTTTGCCACACTTTAGTTTTTGATACTTGCACTTCTCTAGCCACGTCTCTAGTGCTTGTTGAGGGATTATCGTCTACGCGATTACCTCTACACGCGTGACCGTAACCGTCGGTTGAAGGTTGCATACTGACCTGACACCAGTCGGTGATGTTGCGGCTACAGGACGGTATTCAGATATTTTTGATGTTGCGGAGCCCTTTATCTCAGTTCCCTTAAGACATTGGTGTATATCGTACTAAGAAAAATTGCTTATGTTTTCAAGATCTACACGTCGTGTAAAGGAAAACCCCAACTTTGCGGACACCCTGTATAGCGTGTGTTTATACGTTTAGCATGTCGTCAAGGGATACAGCAGATGAAACTGAGAATATTTCTCCCAATGCTTCCTTCAGCCATGCTTCCTCTTCAGTGATGTCTCTTCCCCGAAGGGACATTTGAATATTTAGGCAAAAGAAATATAAGAGCGAAATTTTAGAGCATCCTGAAATAAAAAGGCACGATATTGAAACACGTTTGGCGAACAAAACAGGCTTATGTCCTATGACAATTTTCAACATTGTTAAGTACATAAAAAAAATCAAAAAAACCACACAAGAGGCTGCATTGCACGAAGCTGTTAGATACAGTTGATAACTTTGATTGGAATGCCATCAGACTCACAGTCCATCAATTTTTTCAAATGCCAATATTTAATTGTTCACTGAGAAGCAGTTCTTTTCCTGAAAATTTGAAATGCTCTACAATAACACCAGTTCCCAAAATAAAAAATTCTAAAAGATGCAGCGATATGAGACCAGTAAATGTGTTACCAGACATTGAAAAATTGTTAGAGTCCATAGTGCATGACCAATTAATGTAGTTTCGAAAAAAATATTCCACAGAAACGGCTTTCCAGTTGGTAACTGAGAATTTGAGAAAAGCCATAGACTCAGAAGTTGTCATAGCAGTATTTTTGGATTTGAAGAGGGCATTTGAAACGATTGATAGAGATATTTTGTTGGGTAAATTGAAGGCATATGGTATATCAGGTAGTGTTTTAGATTGGTTTAGAAACTATTTGTCTAAAAGGATGCAAGTTACAAAAGTTAATGACACTATTTCATCAAAAATTGAAAATATAAATGTGGGACAAATACGTTTATTCGTTTCCTGAATCTTGAAAAGGAAAGTGCTAAGAAAGTATTTTAAAAAATTTAAACAGATAGTATATCACACAAATTATAGTGAGTCAGTGTTATTTTGTTTGAGAGTGCTGGGGAAAAGTAGGTACATTATTTTTTATTAAATTTTAGTTTTGTACTCGTAGTTAGTAAAAACAGATAAATTACGCCAATCATGACTTTAGTTATTAGTAGTTAAATATTCAATCATGCAAAATTACACGAGTACTCCTCAATAGTTTCTTTTTGGAAGTTTTAGCAATCAGTAATATAATTACAGTGCAATCTCCGTAATTCGAGCTGATTGATGCAAGAAGATGTTCGAATTATGGAATGTTTTCGGAAAAATCAAAAAAAAATTTTAATATACAGCTGCTGGATTTTCTGTCTTATTTAAATAATTTAATTTTGCCCACAGATGACTGATGCCATGTCCGAATCTAAAAAGAAATGTAGACAGTACAGTGTTGATTATTTGAAATTTGGCTTCATTCCATCATTGCCGGACAAACAATTGCCTATGTGCCTTTTATGCAACAAAGTTTTGGGCAATGACGCTATGAAACCATCTAAACTGCAAGATCATCTGAGCAGATGCCACCCTGATAAAACAGAGAAAGATTTGAAATACTTTCAAACACTCAAAGATAAATTTCAGAAGAGACCTACACTGGACAGAATGTTCGCTTCGACGTCACAAAGAAATGATGATGGTTTGCGGGCGTTACTTATAGCACAATCCGGAAAACCGCATACTATCGAAGAGAAGTTAATTTTGCCAGCCGTTGAAGAGGTTTTAAAAACTGTTTTACACAAACCTGCATCTGATATCATTAAAAGAATTCCCTTAAGCAACAATACTGTTGAAAGACGTATTGATGAAAGGAGTTCTGATATTGAAAGCTTCGTATGTAATTATTTGCAAACGACCCATTTCTCTATACAACTGGACGAGTCAACTTTACCTGATAATGCAGCATTATTATTGGCATATGTTCGTTTTATTATGAATCAAGAAATCTATGAAGAACTGCTCTTCGCAAGAACTTTGATAACCGACACTAAAGGTGAATCAATATTTCATTTTTTGAAGGATTACTTCATTGAAAAAGCAATTCCTTTATCAAATATAATATCAGTAGCTACAGATGGAGCACCTGCCATGGTTGGACGTTATCTTGGATTTATAAGCTATTTAAAACAAAATGTGTCAGGGGTGTTAGCAATAATTTGCGTCATCCATCGACAACATTTAGTTCCTAAAAATTTGAGTGTTATATTGCATGAATCACTTCATTTAGTCATTGATGCAGTAAACCGAATCCGAAGCAACGCATTGAATACGCGGTTATTTGCGCATTTGTGTGAAGAAAATGACGAACACTTTCATCAATTAGTCCTTCACACTGAAGTACGCTGGCTGTCGAAAGGCTTATGTTTCACAAGATTTTTTGCACTTTTTGAGACTATTTTAGAATTTCTGGATACTAAAGATACAATTTCAAAAGAAAATTTAATGAAGAGGAAAACAGACATCACCTATTTAACAGATTTGTTTACAAAATTTAATATGGTTAATTTCCAATTACAAAACGACAGTTTAAATTTGATTAAATCAAAGTCCATCTTATCAGCGTTTCTTGCCAGAGTTAAACTAATGAAGCAAAATATTGGACGGGGCGAATTTTCTCAGTTCCCCAATTTGTCACAGACAAGCTGCCAGGAAGACGACGTTTCAACTTACGTTCAACATTTAAATGCCCTCTATTCAGATTTGAATCTAGGTATGAGTATATTTTGACTATGGTAATACCACCGTGGATAATTAATCCATATGGTGACATAGAAGAAACGAATGTCATAATACAAGAGGAACTGACTGAACTAAGTACAAACGAAGAACTTAAGGTTCAGTTTAAAAACGGATATCAGCAATTCTGGCTGCAAAACAACATACCCGTTACTTATCCCGTATTATGGAATATAGCGAGGAAATTTTTAATTTCCTTTCCATCGTCATACCTAGTGGAAAGGGGGTTCAGCGCTGTTACCAATCTTCTAACGAAAAAAATAAACAGACTGAACATCATTAGCCGAGGAGATTTAAGATTAACCCTTACAAAATTGACGCGAAATGTTGATAATTTATTATTAAAGCATCAGGTTCATCCTTCTCACTAAAAATATTGACTTATTGCTTATGTTATTTATAGTTTATTTTATGTTTATTGGTGTCTGACCAATAAATGCCCGTAATGGGAATAAGTGCCCGCATTGATTTTTTTAAAGAACCCCCCTTTATAGAAAATATTTTTTTTAAATTATTCTGAAAATTCAAGGATAGGTACACACTAAAATTCATTAATTTTTTGCCTATTTTTAGATAACTTAAACGTATAAGAAGCGGAATTTAATCAAACTAACAGTGAAATTATTGTAGAACATACGTTTATGTTATAATTAATAAACGAACTCGCTTATTGTACTATTTTAAGTAAAAAACTTCTTTTTTATTATTTTTCACTTTTTTTTATTTTATCCCTCTTATTTTTTCTCAATGCGGGCACTTATTCCCAATGCGGGCACTTATTGGTCAGACACCTGTTGATTTAATGTTACGTATATTTTACATAACAGATACAAAATTTTATTTTGAGTAATTTTAATTTAAATTCAATTAATAAATGCATAAATTAACATGTGTTTTTACTTTAAGTTTTTAACACTAAACATCACTACAGTTAGAAATTTACAGGAAATCAATATCAGGTAAGTAGGGGGTCTACCCAACACGGAAAAACATGGCAAGGGGTCTACGACACAAAAAAGTTTGGGGAACTCTGGGTTAGACTAACCAACTGGGAGTGACTACATGCACCTAGTTCTAACCAGCTAAACCTAGTAACATTTATATTTTTAAAAACTATCTGATGATAAAGATGGTTGTACTATTACAAACAACAACAACAACAAATTGTAAAGTTCATAATAGAAGCAGAAGAGTTTGGCATATGCTGTCAGTATAACTGAACTTTTTCTTTGTTTTCAGGCTGAACCGGCCTTGATTTTCGACTCTGTATACGTATTTGCCAAAGGATTATCAGCAATGGACTCAGGCCACTCGATTAGTCTAACAAATCTTTCATGCGAAAGAGAGAAGCCTTGGGATGACGGCTTGTCGCTTTACAACTACATCGATTCCGTAGTAAGTTTAACTTTTCCTTTGATCTTATAGTTCGTGCTGATTTAGAACTAAACAAAGCTTCTGGAGTGATATATCGTATAAAGCGTGACGACGAGTATCGATTAAAATGTAATTTTTAAATCTACGGGGTGTTCCGATATTTCGTGGACATACAAGTACCATGTATTTTTAGACTCAAAATAAGTCGATTGGACATGATTTACCTCTATGCACAAGTGCTTTGTTTGCCCGTTAGATTGAATCAATGTTTTCTTTTTAAAATATTTTTTTAAGATTTTTTAATAACGGATAGTCCGCTTTGCATGAGATTTGGAACATCCAGGGTGTTTCAGTTTATTGTTGCATAGCTTTAAGATTCGATAGAACTTTTAAAATTAATGCATAAAGTCTATATAAACATGGGTCGAAAAATGCGTGGCTTCCGAAATACAGGGTGTTTAAATTTACTTTTTAAAATAGTTTTTTATAAATATTTCGAACAATATTTGATGTATAACAGTGAAAATTGGTATACAAGGGTTTTTTGGTACGAAGAAACGAACCATGGACATAGTTTTACTGTAGCCGCTAGAGGGCGCTCTCTACTGTACCTGTAGTGTATTAAAATGACCGTGCAATTTTTTGCTTTTTGAATAAAAAAACTGATTCGTCGCACTTTTCAACATAAAAAAGCTCTCCTGTGAGTTTTCGTTATAGTTAGACGTTTTTGAGATATCTCGATTTTTAAGGTTCGATGCATTTTTAATTATACAGGGTGGCCAAACACGTGACGTCATAAAAAAAATTAGATTCCCCACATCGAGAGGAACCCAAATCACCCCCATATATATGGTCCGATTTTGTTTAGTTTAGGAGTTATGATTTTTTTTCTGATTTTTCGAGAATTTTTGAGTTCTGTGTTTATTTTTACCATAACTTCGTTAATAATTGTGATAAATGCCTGCTTTTTTCACGATTATGTAGCTAAGACCTAAGGCTTAACTATCATATAATCATTCAAGTCATGTAACTAATACTACTTTTTAATTTTTTTCAAAATCTTCGAACATAACAAAAAAGTAAAAAAGTGCAACAACTTTGAACGTTTATAAAAAATTGAAAAAACATGTTCTTACTATTCGTAAGTATCTTAAAAACTTCCTTACGGTATCAGCTATTTACCGTAAAAATTTCATCAACCTAGCTTTACTACATGCTACCGTAATTGTGGCTCAAATAGAACCGAACCCAAAATTGGATAACCCTCTGCTCAATAGAAATTGTTAGTTTCGGAAAAAAAATTTGCAAAAACCACAAAAACACGTTTGATTTTTACTGAACAGCAGATTATTATTCATTTATGTTATTTACAAGAGGTTTTCAAAATGTCTGCCTCTAACAGAAATGCACAGTGTACACCTACGTATGAAATTTTGTTTTAAATCTCTAAATGCTTGTGTGTTGTTTTTCAACACATGTGTCGCTTCTTGAATTTTGTTCCTCAATGAATTTTCATTTGCACATTCTTGGGCGAATGTTATGTCTTTAAAATATCCCCAAACAAAAAAATCAATGGGGTTGAGGTCAGGGGAGCGTGGAGGCCATCGTATCGGTCCGTTTCGTCCGATCCATCTGTCTGGGAACCTTTCGTTTAAGTAGTTTCGCACGATCGTTGCGTTGTGGCATGGTGCACCATCATTCTGGAACACCATGTTCCGTCTGGCTTCCAGGCTTGAATCTTCCAGCAATAATGGTAGGCTATTTTCAAGGAAGCTTTTGTAGGCTACCGAATCCAACCTTGACGGCAGTTCAAATGGACCGATAAATTCCATATTGAATATTCCTGACCACATGTTCACACTAAAACGGTGTTGAAATGTCGACGGCCTTGAGTGGTGGGGGTTTTCAACAGCCCAAGTATGTAAATTATGGATATTGAATATCCCTGTTCTTTCAAAACGTGACTCGTCAGTCCATAAAATTTTATCAAAAAAATCGGTATTCTCTCGTTGTCTTCGCAGCATTGTCTCGCAGAAATTCACTCTTAACTGGTAATCTGAAGGCATCAACGCTTGAACTCTTTGAACATGATAGGCATGATAACCTTCTTCATGAAGAATATTTTGTATCGATGTTCGTGGTATTCTAAGGTTTTGTGCCATAGATCTCGTACTCGTTGAGGGATTCCGGCTAATTTCTTCAAGTACTACTTCTCTGCGATCCGGATCAGCTGTAGGATATCCTTCATTGCTTCCTCGTCCTGGAATGCGGCCTGCCATGAAAGTGTTATGTGTGTTAATAAAAACACGGTGGTCTGGGTAATGCTCAGGTTGTGGTCCGCCTCGGCGTATAAGTTGTTCCCGGTACAGCTGAGCTGCTAAAGCGCCGTTGCCTTGAGCAACGCCATAATAATAATGCATTTCTGCATATTCACGCAACGTATAATGCATCACAAACTTCTTAGCAAACAAAGTGCAAATCAGTATGCAAAGCAGAGTCCCGGAATATCCAATTTTTTAGAGCACGAGGTTTCGGCTGATATGGCCTCTTATTTCGTCTGCAGGTGACTTAGCCTTTCGGGGTTATTTATACCAGAACGGCTGACGTGTCCTGTACCGTAGATGACGTGGCTGGTCGGTGGTGATGACGTTTATCGGTCCATTTGAACTGCCGTCAAGGTTGGATTCGGTAGCCTACAAAAGCTTCCTTGAAAATAGCCTACCATTATTGCTGGAAGATTCAAGCCTGGAAGCCAGACGGAACATGGTGTTCCAGAATGATGGTGCACCATGCCACAACGCAACGATAGTGCGAAACTACTTAAACGAAAGGTTCCCAGACAGATGGATCGGACGAAACGGACCGATACGATGGCCTCCACGCTCCCCTGACCTCAACCCCATTGATTTTTTTGTTTGGGGATATTGTAAAGACATAACATTCGCCCAAGAATGTGCAAATGAAAATTCATTGAGGAACAAAATTCAAGAAGCGACACATGTGTTGAAAAACAACACACAAGCATTTAGAGATTTAAAACAAAATTTCATACGTAGGTGTACACTGTGCATTTCTGTTAGAGGCAGACATTTTGAAAACCTCTTGTAAATAACATAAATGAATAATAATCTGCTGTTCAGTAAAAATCAAACGTGTTTTTGTGGTTTTTGCAAATTTTTTTTCCGAAACTAACAATTTCTATTGAGCAGAGGGTTATCCAATTTTGGGTTCGGTTCTATTTGAGCCACAATTACGGTAGCATGTAGTAAAGCTAGGTTGATGAAATTTTTACGGTAAATAGCTGATACCGTAAGGAAGTTTTTAAGATACTTACGAATAGTAAGAACATGTTTTTTCAATTTTTTATAAACGTTCAAAGTTGTTGCACTTTTTTACTTTTTTGTTATGTTCGAAGATTTTGAAAAAAATTAAAAAGTAGTATTAGTTACATGACTTGAATGATTATATGATAGTTAAGCCTTAGGTCTTAGCTACATAATCGTGAAAAAAGTAGGCATTTATCACAATTATTAACGAAGTTATGGTAAAAATAAACACAGAACTCAAAAATTCTCGAAAAATCCGAAAAAAAATCATAACTCCTAAACTAAACAAAATCGGACCATATATATGGGGGTGATTTGGGTTCCTCTCGATGTGGGGAATCTAATTTTTTTTTTATGACGTCACGTGTTTGGCCATATGGGAAAAAAATATTTTTTTTTAATTTTCGATTTGGGCATTACAAGTAATTAAGATGATCGTTTAGATAGTGTTTTTAAATACAGCAATAATTCCTAACTCCAAATAAACACAAAAAAACAGAATATTAATTTGTTTAGTTTTCCAATATTATTTTTAACAAATTAAATTAATTATTTACAACTAAAATGCTATTGGATAGTTAGGACAAACATACAAAATCTAAAGTAGTTGCTCGAAATGTAAACCCAATTGTTCAATACACAATTCACATCTACGAATGATCGAACGTGGTATAGCATTATTCAAATAAGGCCTTATTTCATCACATGCATTCCTGAGTCTGTCTATTAGCATATCTCTTGCGGTTACGGGAGTCTGGTACACTTTTTCTTTTAGAAATCCCCACACAAAGAAATCTAATGGATTAAGGTCAGGGGATCGTGGAGGCCAGGCGACTGGTCCTCCACGGCCGATTCATCTTTCTGGATAATTTTCGTCCAGCCAGTTTCTAACTATTCTCGAATAATGAGCTGGACAACCATCAAGCTGGAACCAGGCCAATCTTCTTAAATCTAACATAACATCATCCCACATATTTGCATGTTCAGCCTTTAAAAATTCCAAGAAGGTCGCAGCATTTAACCTTGCAGGCACAAGGTAGGGTCCAAATAGTCGATTACGGTAGATACCAATCTACATGTTCACACTAAATTCATGCTGAAAATTTCTTTCCCGAACTGCATGCGGATTTTCATGCGACCAAATTTACCACTCCACGGCTAGTGAAGCATGACTCATCGGTCCATAAAACATTACTTAAAAACTCCCTAAAATTATCAGTTCTATCAAGAATCCACTGACAAAATGTGATTCTTCGTCCTCCGTCCCCTGGCTGTAGTCCTAGCACAGGTTGCAAATGGTAAGGAGGTCTATGGTCATTTCTAAGAACACGGTGAACATGGCTTGCTGAAATTCCCAAGGCACCAGAAACTCTCCTAACACTTGTGGCCGGATCTCTATAAAATTCACGCAGAATCATACGGGTAAATCTGCGCTGACGAACATTTATGTTTTGATCCCTTTGGAGATTTCCAAAACCATTTTCAATTATTTGGCGATGCACTCTTACAAATACTGAGCGAGTTGGATGTCATCTGTTTGGAAATCTTCGTGCGTATTCTCTGGCTGCTTCTGCTTCCATTTACAAAGCCATACACAAAATGAATATCCGCTAACTCTTGATTGGAGAATAAAAATGGCATTTTTATAAAACTTACAAAAAAAAACAGGTAAAAGAAACTAAATTTCGTGCATTCACAATTGGAAAAAAACGTTTCAGGTTTCAACAGACAACAAAACTAACTGTCAACTAATTGACGTTTAACCTTATTCTGCTTTCAGTTTCAAAAATATTTGCACAGCCTACTTCAAAAAATTATTTAGATACTGACTTTTTAACGTTATTTTATCATAAATAATTAAAAATGCATCGAACCTTAGAAATCGAAATATCTCAAAAACGGCTAACTATAACGAAAATTTACAAGAGAGCTATTTTATGTTGACAAGTGCGAAGAATCAGTTTTTTTTATTCAAAAAGCAAAAAATTGCACTAAGAAAAATTTTTCGGTCATTTTAATACACTACAGGTACAGTAGAGGGCGCCCTCTAGCGGCTACAGTAAAACTATGTCCATGGTTCGTTTTGTCGTACCAAAAAACCCTTGTATACCAATTTTTACTATTATACTCAAATATTGTTCGAAATATTTAAAAAAAACTATTTTAGAAAGTAAATTTAAACACCCTGTATTTCGGAAGATAAGCATTTTTCGACCCATGTTTATATAGACTTTATGCATTCATTTTAAAAATTGTATCGAATCTTAAAGTTATGCAACAATAAACTGAAACACCCTGGATATGTTTTGTTAGACCTATATTTGACCTATACGAAAAACTCTAAAGGGCTCGAGAAGAGTGAAAACTACGCCCACCCCTACATAAATTATAGCAGAATTTTTCGGCAAGTTCCCCGATGACTCTGATTTTGGTCAGTAGGCAATTATTCCTGTACAAGGTTGACCCTACTGAGCGGGGTCATGGCAAATGCTTGTTCCGGAAGTTGTTGTATCCAGTATACAACTTCTTCCCGTTCAAGTGATTGTACACGCGTTAAGGAATACCTTAGTACCGATTGCCGGGTGACGGTACAAGTACGGCAACGGGCCACTTTAGGTCTATTTAACATAGAGCTAAGACGCAAAAAGAACGTGGTAGAGAAGGACCAGTCGACCGAGGCGGTACCACCCGCTAGCTTTTCCGAGGATGTCTTATAAATAATAAAACTTCCTCATGTTTCCACACCTAAGCTAAGCGGCTATAGTATACAACAGACAGCTTAGACCTCAAAAAATGCCATCATTGAAGCAAATGTTACATCACATCAGTGCCAAACCATGATAACTCAATCGTCATCACGTTTGGGCAACACGTACAGCTACACGAGTGCGCATTAAGTGAACAACAACTAGTCCCAAGTTAGCATCTCATAGAAAAACCTACATAATGTCACAAGAAAACCTACATGATATCACAAAAACCGACATAATATCACTGTTCAAGATACGTAACACCCCTGCTGGTGTCTGATCACGTGACGTTTTCATGACTATGTTTGGGCTTAGTTTCTTTCTTCGGTAGTGTCGCGCCTCGGTCGCCGATCTCGGTCTCCCGTCGCTATATCTGTGCGGAACACGACCTTGACACTGAAAAAACTTGCTTCAGAGTGGAATCCATGGGCTAACTGGCAACGTAGAATTCAACGAAGGAAGAAGGTTCAATTTCAAAGTTGATCTTCTGAAGTTGAAAAAAGAAGAAATCAGGAAGGTTGGTGAATGGAGATTCAATGGAGGTATCAATATCACCGACACAAATGCCTTTTATGAAAGCCACGCTCCCAATATCACACTAATTGTTATGACGAGAGAGGTGAGGAAATTTATTTACTTTATTATACACATTTTAGCTCCCTTGTATTGTTTATGGGGTTTTTAATTAGCTACAGTAGTATACTCTCAACTTTTTATCCTACTATTGCTGCACACAAAACAGCAATACAGCTGATATAATTCACAAATAAATTACTATTTTCTGGCAATAAGTACTGGAAATAGGTATACTGAGAAAACGCATTGTTGCATTGATTCTGTAGATCGAAAACTAGACATTAATTAAATATAAAATATGAGTACGTACTTCGTCTTATAGAATACAAATTCACTCATCTTGCCAGCATAGTTTGGGTTCTATTTCTTACCTCCACCGTCTTTCTAGGTAATCGCAAAGATAAAAGGGATTTCTTAATTAATTTCGTGGACAAAGTTTATACGAATATATCAAAACACAGGGTACTCAACGTTTTCCTTACAAGCGATAAGACATCATCATTGTTGATTTCATTTGAGTCCAGAATTCCAGAAAAATTAATAAAAAATAAAAATTTAAGGGATTTCTGTATAATACAGGGTGTCCGCAAAGTTGGGGTTTTCCTTTACACGACGTGTAGATCTTGAAAACATAAGCATTTTTTCTTAGTACCATATACACCAATGTCTTAAGGGAACCGAGATAAAGGGCTCTGCAACATCAAAAATATCTGAATACCGTCCTGTAGCCGCGACCCGCCGGGATATCCCCGACTGATACAAGATCTCAACCCGACGGCAGAATTGGGTCGGGGTCAGTGTGTCAGGTTAGTATGCAACCTTCAACCGACGGTTACAGTCACGCGTGTAGAGGTAAACGAACTCGTATAATCGATTGCGTTTCAAAAAACAACAAGCACTAGAGACGTGGCTAGAGAAGTGCAAGTATTAAAAACTAAAGTGTGGCAAACGCTGCGTGAAGAGGGGCTGTATCCGTTTCACGTCCAACGTGTACAAGCCCTTCAACCTGACGATTTTCCAGCAAGAGTGCGGTTTTGTGAGTGGTTGTTGCATCAACATGACAATAATCCGGACTTTTTGAAGTGCATATTGATGACAGACGAATCTACGTTCACGCGTAATGGGGTGAATAACTTTCGCAACACTCATGTTTGGTCATTTTCAACAAACATTTTCGGTGAATGTTTGGGCTGCATGGTGAACGGTATGCTCATTGGACCATTTATTCTCCCAAATCGATTGGACGGGATGCAATACCTAGACTTTTCACGCAACATTTTGCCTTCCTTGTTAGAAAATGTGCCATTAAGTGTAAGACAATAAATGTGGTTTCTGCGTCTGCTCGGTAGCGCTTCAGCTGATTTCATTTTCTGTTGGAGCGGTATGATTTCGGGCAGAGACGTACTTAGCCCTTCTCGTCAACTGGAGAGTGAATACTTTTTCCTTTATTTTTTTTTACTTGGTCGCCCGCGTTTCACTACACATTACCTTTGTTATGTCAAGGGTAGTTGTTTCTGAAAAGGAAAACCCCAACTTTGCGGACACCCTGTATATATTTTTTTGCCTAAATTTTCGGTCAATTTTCCCGGGTATTTAGCTACTTTTTAATAAAAAAAATCACGTCAATACATTTAATATTTTGGGAAAATTAACCATTTCTGACGGAATATCGAAAAAGGTGCTCTAGCGGGCACATGTGAAACTAACAAAACTTCAAATATTATAACATTTGTAGCCCAAGAATTGCTCTTTTCAACTAGCCCAAGTTTGTTTAAATCGGCTCAGCCGTTTCGAATATACAGGGAGTTTTTTACGGAAACCTTTAAATACCCCCCCCCCCCCACTTTATTTTTAGAGATACAGCAAAAACTGTCAAACAAAAAAGTTTACATCCTCGAGATCAGGTTTTGTTTAGTTAATATAGCGGAATTCACAGAAGTTTCACTTTTTTAGTTTCAAGATTGCAGTTACGCCCCTAGTGGCCATTCCAGAAACCATTTTTCTTGCTTGGTCGTTTTAGTAATAACTGTGCCATATAACATCAAAAAAAAATATTTAATTTTCGGAAATGTTCGCGATTACAGTACTTCCCCGCCAGTAGGTGTGGGAAGTAAAAAGCAGTGGTGTACTATTTTTTTTAACCGTTTAGCTCAAACCTAAACGTAAACCTTAAGGTGCTTAGGACATACATTTGTTGTTGTTGTTGTTGAAGATTTATTTAGCATTAATGCTATAATGTCAATTTTGCATGATTCGGTTACATATTTTTCTTCAATCCATTTTCGGTAATTTTACATTCCTGTCTTTAAAAATTAAAAATTATGATTAAAATTAAAATTACGTCACTATGTATTTTGATTATTCATAAAGTGATTTTTTAATTTCACCTTAACCATTTTTAAATTCGAACTCTGTTTAATATCATTATTCAATTTATTAAATTCAAATACTCCCTTTTGAAATAGATTTACTAGTTATGCTACTATTACAATTTTGCAGATGAAAATCTACAGGGTGTTTCAGTTTATTGTTGCATAACTTTAAGATTCGACAGAACTTTTAAAATGAATGCATAAAGTCTATATAAACATGGGTCGAAAAATGCGTGGCTTCCGAAATACAGGGTGTTTAAATTTACTTTCTAAAATAGTTTTTCTTCGAACGTGGTATAGCATTATTCAAATAAGGCCTTATTTTATCACATGCATTCCTGATTCTGTCTATTAGCATATCTGTTGTGGTTGCAGGAGTCTGGTACACTTTTTCTTTTAGAAATCCCCACACAAAGAAATCTAAAGGATTTAGGTCAGGGGATCGTGGAGGCCAGGCGACTGGTCCTCCACGGCCGATCCATCTTTCTGGATAATTTTCGTCCAGCCAGTTTCTAACTATTCGCGAATAATGAGCTGGACAACCGTCAAGCTGGAACCAGGCCAATCTTCTTAAATCTAACATAACATCATCCCACATATTTGCATGTTCAGCCTTTAAAAATTCCAAGAATGTCGCAGTATTTAACCTTGCAGTCAAAAGGTAGGGTCCAAATAGTCGATTACGGTAGATACCAATCCACACGTTCACACTAAATTCATACTGAAAATTTCTTTCCCGAACTGCATGCGGATTTTCATGCGACCAAACATGTTGATTATGACAATTTACCACTCCACGTCTAGTGAAGCATGATTCATCGGTCCATAAAACGTTACTTAAAAACTCCCTATTATTATCAGTTCTATCAAGAATCCACTGACAAAATGTGATTCTTCGTTCTCCGTCCCCTGGCTGTAATGCTTGCACAGGTTGCAAATGGTAAGGACGTCTATGGTCATTTCTAAGAACACGGTGAACATGGCTTGCTGAAATTCCCCAAGGCACCAGAAACTCTCCTAACACTTGTGATCGGATCTCTATCAAATTCACGCAGAATCATATGGGTAAATCTGCGCTGACGAACATTTATGTTTTGATCTCTTTCGAGATTTCCAAAACCATTTTCAATTATTTGGCGATGCACTCTTACAAATACTGAGCGAGTTGGATGTCGTCTGTTTGGAAATCTTCGTGCGTATTCTCTGGCTGCTTCTGCTGCGTTTCCATTTACAAAGCCATACACAAAATAAATATCCGCTAACTCTTGATTGGAGAATAAAAATGGCATTTTTATAAAACTTACAAAAAAACAGGTAAAAGAAACTAAATTTTGTGCATTCACAATTGCAAAAAAACGTTTCAGGTTTCAACAGACAACAAAACTAACTGTCAACTAATTGACGTTTAAACTTATTCTGCTTTCAATTTCAAAAATATTTGGAGGCACAGCCTACTTCTAAAAATTATCGAGATACTGACTTTTTAACGTTTTATCATAAATAATTAAAAATAGATAGCTTTTTTATGTTGAAAAGTGCGAAGAATCAGTTTTTTTATTCGAAAATCAAAAAATTGTACTATGAAATTTTTTTCGGTCATTTTAATACACTACAGGTACAGTAGAGAGCGCCCTCTAGCGGCTACAGTAAAACTATGCCCATGGTTCGTTTTGTCGTACCAAAAAACCTTTGTATACCAATTTTAACTATTATACATCAAATATTGTTCGAAATATTTAAAAAAAACTATTTTAGAAAGTTAA
This sequence comes from Acanthoscelides obtectus, assembly GCA_963669975.1. Taxonomy (NCBI): domain Eukaryota; kingdom Metazoa; phylum Arthropoda; class Insecta; order Coleoptera; family Chrysomelidae; genus Acanthoscelides; species Acanthoscelides obtectus. Next base: position 5,154,563 of record CAVLJG010000009.1, on the reverse strand, counting down.
TTTAAACACCTTGTATTTCGGAAGCCACGCAATTTTCGACCCATGTTTATATAGACTTTATGCATTAATTTTAAAAGTTCTATCGAATCTTAAAGCTATGCAACAATAAACTGAAACACCCTGTATATCAATATACCACCTGTATGCTTCGAAACACAGCTTATTCTTACAACTTTATAGCCGTGAATATCGATCTCTCCCTCCTCAACTGTTACATGTGTTTCTGTTAAACAAAGTATTAATGGTTACTCTATCACCAAGAAATTTGAAACCTCATCTTTATGTGATAAAAATCCTTGAATGTTTAAGTGGTATATATAGCTTACAACTTGTTTTGTTTGTAATTGCTCTATAGCAAGCTTTGTTTTTTGATTTTTCGTATTTCCTTTGTATTATTCTACATATTTTGTTGAACGGTGAGTGGTTTGTGTCATCTGTATTTCATCTTTTTAATTGCCACTACATTTATCATCGAATCACTGCTTATAATATTGCTTCTTTCTTTCAAGTCTCTAATCATTCTTATGAAGTTTTTTTATTAAAATGAACCAAATAGAATCAACTCTTGTCTCTTGGAATGGTACAGTTGAATTCCTTTGACAGCATGCAAAATGGCAGATAATATAAATTTCCTAAAGCTTATAATACCACAAGATTTAGTAACATTGCAGTACTTATGTTATTCAGGAAAAGCCATACGTAATGGTAAAAGAAGAAAGCAATTTGACTGGAAACGCTCGATTTGAAGGCTTCTGTATAGACCTCTTGAAATGGATAGCTACACAAGTTGGGTTCCAATACACCATCAAACTAGTGCCTGACCATATGTATGGTGTTTATGATCCTGAAACGAAAGAGTGGAATGGCATTGTTAGAGAACTGATGGAAAAGGTATAAATACTTCTATAATAGCTTAGATATAAAGGGTGGGCCATCAGTTTTTTTTTAAGTTGGTATTTCTTTGACAGTTGGTAACACTTTCTCAACATATTAACTTCTTCTGTGAGCAATGGATCGCTTTAATCTTGAACAAAGGTGGGAAATATTGAAAAACTACTTTCAAAGTGAGTGCTGTATTGCAGAAACTTTGCGAAAATTGAGAAGACTGGCCTGCTTGTGGATAACAGACGGTATGAGCGTGTTTCTGGGAGGTTACGTTAACAAGCAGAACTGTAGGATTTGGGGTTCTGAAAATACACATATCGTCATAGAAAAATCAATGCATCCAAAAAGAGTAACTGTTTGGTGTGGCTTTTGGAGTGGTGCGATTATTGGTTCCTACTTTTTTCAAGATCAAGATGGTAAGAGCGTGACGGTAAACGGGGAACGCTCTAGAGACATGTTGAGTAGTTGTTTGTCACTACTATTAGACAACGTGCACTTGCACAATCTCTGGTTCCATGAGGATGGCGCAACGTGCCACACCAGCCGTGAAACAATCGATCTTTTACAGACTAAGTTCAGTCATCGCGGTTTTGGAGAAGTTCATTGACCAGCCCGCAGCTGTGATTTGACGCCCATGGATTACTTCCTACGGGGTTAAGGACCGCTGTTACACTAACGATCCTCAAAAAATTGATGTTCTTAAAGAAAATATCCGTCGAGCTATTGATGAAATAGACCTACAAACTATCCAAAATTTGCTTCAGAATTGGGTTAAGAGGATGGACTACTGCCAGGCCAGCCGCGGCAGCCATTTAACTGAAATTGTTTTTCATAAATAACACTGATCAACAGCCAAAAAATATCCTAAATAAAATCAACAAAATATTACTATTTTTGATGTGCTAAAACCGGAATGAAACTTATTTTTTCAATATTAGTTCAAGTTTTAGAGATACGGTTAATTATATGTGTCCCTGCTGTGACAGTGTTAATATACTGTAATTCACAAGAATGCACGTGCTACATTTTTATATTCGGCAAGGAAAGATGATGTAATCGGCATGATTGTGTTACGTTATACATACGTGTACATTATATTGTTTTATATTAGCCATTTTTTCCTCAGTTGGCTGACAGCGTTCATGTAAGATGTCTCGAAAGTGTGTAAACAATCCAGATCAGTTTTGTTACGTGTGTGGTGATGTGACTTTTGCTTTTCAGAGACGGTCTATTACTCCACTAATAACAAAGGCATATCAGCTTTATTTCGGTTGTAAACTAGGTGATCAAGACAAACAGTGGGCACCCCACATCTGCTGTAATACATGTGCTTCAAGTCTGAGGAGCTGGTTAAATGGCAAAAAACGGTCTATGCGCTTTGCTGTCCCAATGGTTTGGAGAGAGCCTACAAATCATATTAATGATTGTTAGTTTTGCATGGTACCTTGTGTTGGACAAGCCACAGGTATGTCCAAGAAAAAAAATTGGTTATTAACTACCCAAACATACCATCTGCGATGAGACCTGTGCCTCACAGTGACGAAAATCCTATTCCAAAACCCCCAGAATCCTACACTTGCGAATCAGAGAACGAATCAGATCATGGCGATCGAGTGATTCGTCAGGAAGAAGATATGCCATCAACGTCAAGAGATCCTTATTTTATACCGAACACATGCCACCAACCGCACAAAATAACACAGTCAGAATTAAATGATCTTGTAAGAGATTTAGAACTTCCAAAATGTAAGGCAGAGTTACTTGGATCAAGACTGCAGCAGTGGAACTTTTTAGAAGACGATGTTTCGGTATGTGTTTTTCGTAAACGCCACAAAGACTTAGAACCATTTTTCAATATGGAGAATAACTTAGTTTTCTGCAATAACATTAACGGCTTACTGGCGGCTTTAAATATAAACTATAACCCAGAAGAATGGAGATTGTTTATAGACAGTTCAACATTGAGTTTAAAGGCAGTGTTATTGCATATTGGAAATATTTTACCATCTCTTCCTGTAGGGTATGCAGTTCACATGAAAGAATCATATGACAATATGAAGTACCTATTGACATGCATAAAATACGATGAGCACCAATGGCATATTTGTGGCGATTTGAAAGTTGTTGCACTTCTACTTGGGCTGCAGTTAGGCTACACAAAGTTTTGCGGGCAAAGGCACTTCATTACACCAGACAAAACTGGCCTGTTCGTCCATTTCTAGAGCCAGGTCAAAAAAATGTAAAGCATATGCCAAAGGGTAGATTCGAAAAAAATTTTATTACCACCACTGCATATCAAGTTGGGCCTAATGAAAAACTTTGTCAAGGCATTAGATAGAGATGGGTCAGCTTCACAATAGTCAGAAATTTCCAAGACTAAGTGAGGCAAAGGTTAAAGAAGGTATTTTTGCTGGGCCACAGATTCGAAATATTTTGAAAGATACACAGTTTGAAAACACTTTAACAGGTATTGAAAAAACTGCTTGGAATGATTTCCGTCTGGTGGTCACTAATTTCTTGGGAAATAGAAAAGCTGACAACTATAAAATCCTTGTCAAAAATATGCCGTCATCGTATCAAAAGATAGGCTGTAATATGTCTCTTAAGATACATTTCCTACACTCACACCTGGACTTTTTTCCTGACAATTGCGGAGCCGTAAGTGATGAGCACGGCGAACGTTTTCATTAGGATATTTCAACAATAGAAAAAGGTACCAGGGAAAGTGGAATCCTTCCATGCTTGCAGACTACTGTTGGACTCTTGGTGATGCTCCAGAAACGATCCATAAAAGAACAGCAAAAAGACAGCGCATATAGTGATTCTTATAAGTATATGAATCTTGTTACTTTTTTAATATATCCTTAAAAATAAAAAGTTTTTTTCTAAACCGCAATTAATTTTTTTATTTCATTGTCATTTTTGGATTCAGCGCCCCAAAATTAACAAAGAAGAGCACTTTTCCCACAAGATACAATTAAAAAACTAAAACTTGTTGTCCAATGAATCGGAAGGTGTATTCTTTTGAATAAAGTATCGAGTGTTACATATTATTGAGGAGTGTAGCTTTAATAGACGGATGGCTCACCCTTTATTATACTGTGTACTAGAAATGATAAATTTCCAATTTCTTAGTGCTCAGTTTCAAGCGTCGTCGGCTTGAGAGTTTTTTTGAAAAAATAGAAGGTTACAATTTCCCGAATGCACCAGATATTGCTGTCGTGCTCTAGGGATGTCAGACGGACCCGTTTGTTGTGAGATCTTTAACGAGAGTAGTTGGCATACCGGTGTTTAAATACAAATTCGAATTCTTTATTCATTCTATCGATATCAAAGAGATGTAGAACAACTCCTATTTACGTATATATGAGGAAAAGACAAACAACGAAAAAAGAGAACCAAAAACAAAAACTGAACTGGTAATGAATAAAGACATACTTGTGACTCTACTGGTATATTTTCGGGACAATACTCAGACACGTCAGTTTTGATTTCTAGGGAGACGTCTTTTCATCTATAGTCGTACAATATAGGGTGATCCAAAAATAAGATATTGCGTTACAGTTTTGATTTTTAACTTTTGTATAATAAAGCTCATACCTATAGTCGTTGTAAAGCTATGTGAGCTTAAAATAAAATTCGACTAGCTTCATACTGATAACAATGACAAAAAATAATAATCATGGATACCAGCAAGAACATTATGAGGAGCAAACTTGCAAAATGCATTTTGTCCAAATTTTCCATATTTGCTGCATTCCTATGATAAAATACTAACTCTTTATGAATATTTGAACAGTCGAAATGCATTTAGTCCCCGTGTTATTAAGGGGAAATAATACCTAGACAAACAAACTGATTTAAGTCCACTCACATTGTACTTTCAAAGTGCATTTGTCCATAAACATTGACAAAATGCATTTTGATGAGGTTTTCGTTCATTTCATCAGAACCCGTTATAGTTCGGTGTTGCCTTACAGACTTTTTCAAGTTTTAATTGTTAAAAATCAAAGTAGTGCTGTTTTTGAATTAAAATGGAAGAGTTAGAAGAGGAGCATATTGTTGGTGATAGTGTCGATAGGGGTAGTAGGAAAAGAAAATGGATAACAGCAAGCCGTAAGAGAAAAGACAAATCAGGTATTTGTTATGTTATAAGCTTAAAATATACTAAGTGACATATAAATCCGAACACCCAGTTTAAATGGTTTTATTTTAATAAAAGTTGGTGAATGTATTTATCTTACTGTAAATAACAAGTGAAAAAATGTTGAGCCTTATCAGTTGGACATTCCGGTTTTTATACTGCTTTTTTTTAATTCACTAACGCTCTAAAAATGAATATTTCAGCAGCAGTAAAGAATCAACGTTGGCGGATTTTGGTTCTTGACATCCTTTACAATCGGTTACGATGCCTAGAGTACGGAGACCTGTACGATTTCGTCAACTTAGTGAGTTTGATAGGGGCCGTATAGTGGGGCTTCGGGAAGCTGGACTTTCTTTTCGGGCAATTGCAGTTAGAGTGCAAAGAAGTGTAGACACTGTGGTTAGGTGTTGTCAGACATGGCTTCGAGAAGGTCGTACGCAAAGAACAAGGGGCACTGGACGCCGCCGCAGAACAACAGACCGTGAAGATCACCGCCTAAGATTATTGGCCTTAAAGGACCGTTTCTCCACTACCAGGTCCATTGCAAATGAATGGTTTGCAGAACACGGAAGACCTATTGGCATGCGAAGTGTTTACCGACGAATGAGAAGTTTTGGCTTGTTTTCATACCGGCCACACTGGGTCCTCCCTTTAACTCGAGAACACCGACGTAATCGCCTTGAGTGGTGCAGACAACGGTCACTCTGGGATCAGGAATGGAACAGTATTGTCTTCAGTGATGAGTCTCGATTTTTTTTAGGCATGCATGATGGTCGTGCCAAGGTTAGAAGGCGACGTGGTGAAAGGAGGAATCCACAGTTTTTTGTTGAAGGACATGTTCATCACACTGTTGGAGTTATGGTTTGGGGTGCTATAGCTTATGGTTCCAGGTCACCTTTAATCTTCATCAGAGGTAACATGAACGCGCAGCGTTATATCCACGAAGTTCTAGAACCCCATATTTTACCCTATCTTGACACCCTGGCAGATCCAACTTTCCAACAAGATAATGCCCGACCACATGTTGCAAGAGTCACAATAGACTTCTTTCAACATAATGATGTCACATTGTTACCATGGCCACCAAGATCTCCCGACTTATCCCCAATTGAGCACGTGTGGGATATGATGGGTAGGAGATTGCTCAATTTGCAACGTCCTCCTCAGACTCTAGAAGCACTTCGAGAGGAGTTGGTGGTTGCCTGGAATGAGATACCACAGGAGGACATTGACCACCTGATCAGAAGCATGCCTAGGCGCGTTGGAGAATGCGTAGCACATCAGTGTGCATCCACACATTATTAAAGGTCAAAGGGCTTTAAAGCAGTGCAATCATTTTGAAATTTTTATCATTTACTTATTATGCTTCATTAAGTACTTATACAAAATTTTATTAAAATAAAACCATTTAAACTGGGTGTTCGGATTTATATGTCACTTAGTATATATTACTCAATAAACTATTAGTGATGGCCGTTTTGGGATGAACAATTAGGAATTCTCGAAAATTACTTGACCAATCTACTCCAATTTTGTTGTGGTTATTTATAAGTACGAATCCCAGGAATTTTGGATAATTTCAAATATCTGCGAGAAACCATCGTCGCATTACCAACAAGTGCCAAAACCCTCAGTTTGCGACATTTTTCGGCCTTAACTTCTTTGCTATTAGTCGGATCTTTTTACGTGTGGTCTCATTTTGTAGGTCTCATAAATACCTAAAAATCTTATATGAACACTTTCGATTGAATCCCCTTTGTTGTCGCATAAAAAGTTTTTCGGTATTTTCGTCTAATATGATTAGACTATTATGACCAATCGACCGATGCTACTATCTGTTTTTTATTCGCAGTGATGTATTTAACGTTTACATCATCTTCCAGATTAATGCATTTTTATTGGCTCTGAACGTACATGTTAACTCGATTATAAATACTGCGTGTATGTCTCTATTACGTTAAACCGATAACGATCGTCCTATTATAATCAAGTCTACCTTTCGAACTGGACCACGGCAGTATAATAAGATGACTAACTAACTCCTTTATTGGATTTCTTGTCGACGTTGCAGCGCGCGGACCTCGCAGTCGCTTCCATGACCATTAATTATGCCAGGGAGAGCGTTATTGACTTCACGAAGCCATTCATGAACCTAGGCATCGGGATTCTCTTCAAGGTAAGCTCCTTTACTCGGCGAACTGTTTTACATACCTGTACAGGGCGTTCACGATAACAATGGGATAACATCAAGATCTCGACAAAGGTTTTAGTTACGCAGATGGATCGTTTGTGTTATTGATTGTTTGTTTAAGATTTACTTAGCATAATTGCTACAATTACATTCTTCTAAAAAACTAAACAATTACATAACATACAGACAATCAGAAAAAAAACAAAATTTGCATCGCTAAGAATTTTCATTGTCCATGAAATATTCCTTTAATTTCCTTTTAAATATCTTTAAATTACAAGTAGACTTTAGATCATTATTTAGTTTTTTAAATTCAAGCAATCCTTTCTGAAATATTGATTTGATATTTATATTACTATTGTAATTTTGTAAATGAAAATCTATATTTCCTCTTGTATAATAATTGTGGTAATGATTATTCAATTCGATGTAGTGTTCTGGCAAAAGATGATTTTTTATTTTAAATATAAAAATAAGAACCAAATTTTTTATATTCAACCACTGCAGTTCTTGTAACATAGATTTTATTTTGGTGCACTTATTTTTATTCAAGATTATTCTCATAGCTTTATTTTGCAAGACTTAATTTTGAGAATACAGCTTCATTGAACAAGATAGTTGAACAATATAGTAAATGCGGTAGAATAATTGTATTATAAACTATTTTCTTGGAATTGGTACCAAGGCTATGAGACGCCCTTTAAAAGTACTTTGTTTTTTTTTGGCAATTTTTTAAATAATGTATTCATAGTGATCCTCAAACTTTAGTTTACTATCAATATATGTACCTAAATATTTAATAGATTCAACATTTTCAATTATCTCTCCATTTATCCTAACTGTGATAGTATTTTCATTTAGGTATTTCCCTATTAGCATACATTTTGTTTTAGAAGTATTCAGTTTTAGTTTATTTACATTTAACCAATTTACGATTTTTGCCAAGTCAGAATTTAGCATTTTTAAAGAAGTGTCTATATTTTCATCCGATATGTATACTAATGTATCATCTGCAAATATCGGAAGTTTACAATGATCTAAAATATTACAAATGTCATTAATGTATAAAATAAACAGTGGTGGACCTAGTTTACTACCTTGTGGTATACCAACAGAAATATTTTTTGATCTTGATAATGTAAATCCAATTTTGGTTTTTTGACTTCTGTCAATTAAATAGTTTTGTAGAATTTTGAATACAGATCCTTTAAATCCGTAGTGCTGCAATTTTGTAAGTAATTTATCCCTGTCAATAGTCTCAAACGCCCTTTTGAAATCCAAAAACACTGTAACTGTATGTTTCCAATTGTTCATACATCACCTCCAGTCCTCTAAAACCATTTGTGTTGCCGTTTCAGTTGAGTGTTTCTTCCTGAATGCAGCTTGAAATTTGGTTAAAATGTTATTTCCCTCAATAATTCCGATGATCTGTTCGTAAATAATTTGTTCAAATACTTTTTCAACATTTGAAAGAACATTTATTGGCCGCATATTGGTGTACAACTCAGAATTCTTAACTTTAGAAACAGAAGTTATGGTAGAACACTTCAATTTTGTTGTAAATTCGCCATATTTTAAACAGTAATTTATCAGGGTTAATATTCTTGCTCCAATAATATCAAAACATTCATTAAGCACACTTTTAGACAAAATCTCACTCTTATTTTGATTTGATTTAATTTCTGATATAATCTTCTTGGGACGATTAATGTTTATTGTTCTAAACTCACTGAATGATGCATTATAATCTAGCTAATGGGACATTGGTTGGGATCCCCGCCAATAATTGATTTTACAATGTCGTTGGCACTTTCTTAGAAATAGGTATTCATTCGATCTGCTATTATTTCTTCATTTGTTATTACCCTATCGTCGAATTTCATTTTAGATAATGTATTTTTTCTAATAGAAACAATGTTTTTTAACGTTTTCCACATATGTTTGCTATTATTTTTACTCTGATCAATTTTAGCATTGTAATGTTTTTTCTTTTCATCTCGTAGAACTGCTACAGAGTGGTTTCTTGATCTTGTGTATTCTAGCCAATCATTTTCACTTTAATTTAAAAAATATATTTTGTATTTTCTATAAGAAACATTGAAAACACTCTCGGCGATGTTGTAACGTGATACAAATTGTAAACAAAGAAACGTCGTCCGTATATCACTCTTGGATTAAAGTTATCTTATTCTTTAAATGTTTCTAAAATTAATTAGTATGTGATTAGAATTGTTTCCAAGGCTAACCTGGCCATAGATGGGTTTCAATTGAACAAGCCTCGTACATTTTCAAAACAGAAAACACTATTGTGAACCACTTCTAAAATAAAGTTGATGAATAATGGACTTGCAGACTTTATTCGCTGATGTGAACCTTATTGTGAAGAACTGATCAGAAAGGCATTTCTTGTGAAAGATGCATATACAAGGGTCGTAATTTATAAGATATAGCTTACATAAAAGCTGTATAAAACATTTTTTGCAGAAATTCTACACAATTATTTTTTCTGTGTATAACACTTCTAATATCACTGAGTATAGGAATTTTCTATCCATTTCCTGATTCATCCCATCCTGTAAAGCTTTGTGTGTTGCTTACTATACTACTACTTACTTGAAATCACAGTTCTGAGATCCCTGTCGAACCCGAATAACGCTAAAAAGTAGTTTGAGTTTGTTGATCATCCATCATGCCATCCAACAAGACCCTAGAAATCGCTTGTTTCCAGGTACCTACAAGCCAACCAACCCGGCTGTTCAGCTTCCTCAATCCATTGGCAGTAGAAATCTGGCTGTACGTGCTAGCTTCATACGTGCTAGTGTCCTTCACCCTATTCGTGATGGCCCGTTTCAGTCCGTACGAGTGGCATAGTGCGCCTCAACGTGGCTGTGGCACTCAGATCATGCTCGAGAATCAGTTCACGGTCTCGAACAGCTTTTGGTTCATCACCGGGACCTTTCTTAGGCAAGGATCGGGACTGAATCCAAAGGTTGGTTTAAACGCATTAGAGATAAGCTAGAGCATTGTTTTTTACTCAACATTTATTTGGCCTTTTAAAAAACTAGAACAATTACATAGCATATGTACATATACGAGCCCCTTCCCACTTCAGTTGGCCCACTTCAAGATTTGTATGCCTTAATAAACTAAACATGACGAAACTATTTACTTCTAAAACAATTTATTTTCTCAAAAACATTTTAGATACACTCTAGTCGTAAAAAATACATATCTGAAATCTCTTAGACCTATAACTAATAGAACATCTGATCAAAACAACAATTGACAGATTATCATTGGGTAACATCACCTTTATTTTTTATGACGGCTGAAATTCTTTGGGGCATAGTGTTAACTAAGTTTTGGCAAAAATTTGGTGTAAAGCAATCCCATATTTCTTGAAGCTTTTGTCTCAGTTTGGTGATTGTACGAGCAGGATGTTGTCGTAGAACCTTTTTCATCTGGTGCCACAAAGTTTCAATAGGTGACAGATCTAGTCTGCTAGAAACCCATTTCAAAAGTGGTACATTATTTTCTTCCATCCATTTTATAGCCTTTTTTGAGGTATGGCAAGCTGCACCATCTTGCTAAAACACAAAATCTTGGCCGGATGTCAAACATTCTTCCATGACTGGTAAAAGCGATTCTTCTAAAATTGCCAAATATTTGTTTGTATCCACATTTCCATCAATAAATTTAAGTTTTCCTACTTCTTTTGATGACATACTGCCCCATTATGGATGCTGGAAATTTAACTTTTCTCTTCAGACAGTCAACATGGAATGCTTAATTTTTTTGCGAATAACTCTACTGCGACTGTCACCAACACAAACTTCGAATCGGGCCTCATCACTCCATTGTATTGCACACCATTGTTGAGGTGTCCATTGTCTATGTTCTTCAGCCCATCTAAGCCGATTTTTCTTTTGCAGTGGAGTTAATAGTGGCTTTTCTTTGGCCTATAAACAAGTTGTGCAACTTTAAGGTTTTTACTTCACTTTTTTTTATAAGAAAACTTACCTTGCAAGTGCTAAATCCCAGTTTGTGGGCCTCTATATGAGTTGTGGACCTCGAAATTCTCCTTCCAACAGCGTCACTCCACAGAGCACTTAATTGTAAATAATTGGCACGTCTGTTTTTCACGATTATTCTTCTTAATGCTCTTCGGTCGGCATTTGTGATATTACTTTTTTTCACATATCGTGGCTTAATATTAATTGAACCAGTTACGTTTTATCTTCTAACAATATTTCTCACACTGTACCGCGATAAGTCTAACAAAGTTGCAATTTCTGAGTTTGATTTCCCAGAATTAAAAAATTTAATTATCAGTAGCCGAATTTTCTCGCTAATAACCTTTCCTCTACCTATTTTGAAAACCTTAACTACCCAAAACTATTTTAAACCTATTCTGACAGCTGTGATTAATAAGAACAATTGTCATGGCTTTTATTTTTCACAGCCATCTATGCGTTATAGACTTAATTTGCATTGAAATGAAAATAGGTTGATATGCTGTAATTGCAACATGTGTTATTTTTATGCTGCAAATTTGATTAGGGAGTGATATATACTAAGTGACATATAAATCCGAACACCCAGTTTAAATGGTTTTATTTTAATAAAAGTTGGTGAATGTATTTATCTTACTGTAAATAACAAGTGAAAAAATTTTCAGCCTTATCAGTTGGACATTCCCGTTTTTATACTGCTTTTTTTTAATTCACTGACGCTCTAAAAATGAATATTTCAGCCGCAGTAAAGATTCAACGTTGGCGGATTTTGGTTCTTGACTTCCTTTACGATCGGTTACGATGCCTAGAGTACGGAGACCTGTACGATTTCGTCAACTTAGTGAGTTTGATAGGGGCCGTATAGTGGGACTTCGGGAAGCTGGACTTTCTTTTCGGGCAATTGCAGTTAGAGTGCAAAGAAGTGTAGACACTGTGGCTAGGTGTTGTCAGGCATGGCTTCGAGAAGGCCGTACGCAAAGAGCAAGGGGCACTGGACGCCGCCGTAGAACAACAGACCGTGAAGATCGCCGCCTAAGATTATTGGCCTTAAGGGACCGTTTCTCCACTACCAGGTCCATTGCAAATGAATGGTTTGCAGAACACGGAAGACATATTGGCATGCGAAGTGTTTACCGAGGAATGAGAAGTTTTGGCTTGTTTTCATACCGGCCACACTGGGTCCTCCCTTTAACTCGAGAACACCGACTTAATCGCCTAGAGTGGTGCAGACAACGGTCACTATGGGATCAGGAATGGAACAGTATTGTCTTTAGTGACGAGTCTCGATTTTGTTTAGGCATGCACGATGGTCGTGCCAGGGTTAGAAGGCGACGTGGTGAAAGGAGGAATCCACAGTTTTTTGTTGAAAGACATGTTCATCACACTGTTGGAGTTATGGTTTGGGGTGCTATAGCTTATGGTTCAAGGTCACCTTTAATTTTCATCAGAGGTAACATGAACGCGCAGCGTTATATCCACGAAGTTCTAGAACCCCATCTTTTACCCTATCTTCACACCCTGGCAGATCCAACTTTCCAACAAGATAATGCCTGACCACATGTTGCAAGAGTCACAATAGACTTCTTTCAACATAATGATGTCACATTGTTACCATGGCCACCAAGATCTCCCGACTTATCCCCAATTGAGCACGTGTGGGATATGATGGGTAGGAGATTGCTCAATTTGCAACGTCCTCCTCAGACTCTAGAAGCACTTCGAGAGGAGTTGGTGGTTGCCTGGAATGAGATACCACAGGAGGACATTGACCACCTGATCAGAAGCATGCCTAGGCTCGTTGGAGAATGCGTAGCACATCAGGGTGCATCCACACATTATTAAAGGTCAAAGGGCTTTAAAGGAGTGCATCATTTTGAAATTTTTATCATTTACTTATTATGCTTCATTAAGTACTTATATATATATATATATATATATATATAAAAATAAAACCATTTAAACTGGGTGTTCGGATTTATATGTCACTTAGTATAGTTGGTGTTTGCCACTATATATTATCAAAATATTCATTGTTAATATTTTAAACCTATTACACCCTGCTACATTTTTATTATTTGTGTTTGATAAGAAAAGAACTAAGATTTCAATAGTTGGGCCAACTGAAGTGGGAAGGGGCTCGTAAGGTGGTGGACAGTTGCTTTGCAACCTGGAAAATTTCACCCAAATTCAAATCTGAATATTTTTGGAATGGAAAGAGATATCAAGGTGCGTTATTCGGAAGGTTCTTGACCAACACATTGAGAATACATACAGGGTTTGACCGTTATATTTCTCTCATTTATCGACTTATGCAGGGTGGGCAAAGGAAAATTGGTTGTAGCTAAAATTATCGAATTTTTAACTTCCTGCAATAAATTTCTTTCGGCTCGACCTAACGTATTTTTTTTATTACCCTCTCCATGCAAATATGACGTTTCTAAGGTTTCATCATGGCTCCACAAGAGGCGTTTGGTGGAGGTGGTATTACTGTTTGGGCTGGGGCTATGCACAATGGTAAAATCGAACTTTTTATTTCAAATAGGACAGTCAGTGCTGCAGTGTATAGGGACAACCTTTTAAACAATATTCTTGTACCTTTTGCACAAAATTTTGTGGAGGATTTTGTTACATAATGTGCACGCCACTGGAGGCAATAACGTTGAATGAGTGCTTCAATCTTCTCTCGGGCGTAAGAAATTCCACTTTATGCATGAGAAACTCCAAACAAGTCGCTTTTTAGGGATAAATGTAACACTTTTTGAAAATTCGATAATTCGAGTTATAGCCGACTTTAGAAAAACTTCGGAAATGTCTTTTTTTAAGATAGTCCAAACATCAAAAATAAATATATCGGTCGAACCTTGTACGTGATCTCAATGACTTGGTCAAGAACCTCCTGAATATCGCACCGCGATATCACTTTCCCTTCCAAAAATATTGAGATTTGAATTTGGGTAGAATTTTTATGTTGCAAAGCAACTATCCACCAGTTTATTTAGAAAAACAAAACTTGCCTCTTTAAGAATTTCCACTGTCCATGAATGCACCTTAAATTTTCTTTTAAACATATTTAAATAACAAGTAGTCTTTATATCATTAGTTAGTTTATTTAATTCAAGTTATATTGATTTGCTAATTATGTTACTATTGCAATTTTGTAAATCTTATAATTGTGATAATGATTATTCAATTCTATGTAATCTTCTGAATGTTGTAGCAAAAGACGATTTCTTATTTTAAATATGAAAATGCGAAACAAATATCTTACACGAATTTTTTTGTAATCAACCATTGCAATTCTTGTAACATTTTTTGGTGTACTTATTTATATTCTGTTGGAACGCGTACTAGCGTCACCCCGCCGCGCCGCTACTGGCGAGACGACCAGACAGGTTGCCTAACCTAGAAGCTTGTAACCGCCGTCCTGTCCCCGCGCGCCGCACCACGGAATGCAGTCAGTCGTGAAGAGTCAGTCGTGGGGAGCAGTCGAAGTACAACAGCAGCCAGCACACGCGCGCGGATCGCGGAACGCGGAAGCCCGGTCTACACCTGTAGCTTATCTACCCATTCATGTACTGAATAAACTGTTCTGAACCGAAGACCACTGCGAGTTGAATTGCTCTGCTTACCTATCCTCAACAGGTTACGTGCCCAGAGACAGTGCTACGGACATTGAACAATTATTGCAAGTGCTGAAGATAATATAGGAAGTGTGTGACTAGTATCCTGTATAGACTCGCTTAGCAGGGATAACTACGACACGTGGAAAATACAGATGAGGGCATTGCTGGTAAGAAACGATCACTGGAGTTATGTATCTGGCGAGATAAAGCAGCCACGGATAGATGATGGGGACGAGGCATCCACGAGAGCTGTAGAAGCCTGGACTAAAGGTGACAGCAAGGCGATGTCGGACATAATTTTGTCAATAAGCCCCTCAGAAATCAAACAGGTAAAGAACTGTAATACATCCAAGGAACTGTGGCAAAAGTTGGAGGGTATTTACCAATCAAAAGGACCCGCTAGAAAGGCCACATTGCTCAAACAGCTTACACTGCAACGTATGGAAGAGGGACAGGACATACGATGTCATTTAAACTCATTTTTCGATGCAGTTGACAAGTTAAATGACATGGATGTAGAAATCAATGCAGATCTATTAGCGATAATGCTATTGTATAGCCTGCCAGCCAGTTTTGAAAACTTCAGGTGTGCAATTGAGTCTAGAGACGAATTACCATCCCCGGAAATTCTTCGAATAAAAATTATAGAAGAGTATACTGCGCGGAAAGGCGACGTTCGAGAAACGGAAGGCGCCATGTTCGTGAAGCGGAATTATGGGAAAAATCACGGTCACGCAGGAAATGGCGGACGGGGCAGTGGCGTCTCGGAAGGTACACGAGGCAGCGGCGTCTCGGAAGGTGCACGAGGCAGCGGCGTCTCGGAAGGCAGAAGAACGTTCAGGTATAAGTGTCACAGATGCCGAAAAGTAGGCCACAAGGCCGCTGAATGTCCAGACAAAGGTAAGACTGTTGCCAATTCTTACAAAAGTGAAGCGAACTGTTCCGAACACGTGGGACTCGTTACCGCGGAATGTTATCATGTTGAACAGAATCACAAAAGACTGAAATGGTGTCTAGACAGTGGCGCAACGTCTCACTTATGTAAAGACATTAGTTGTTTTTCTGACCTTGAACGTAGACATGATCATTTGAATTTAGCAAATAGTGAATTTACGGACATTACAGGTTCCGGAACAGCCACGTTTGTTGCTGACGTTTTTGGCGACACGAAAGACATCTCACTCCATAAAGCTTTTCATGTTCCCGACCTAAGAGTAAACTTACTTTCTGTTGCAAAGATTACCGATAAAGGATTTGAAGTTTTATTCAAGAAAGAAAATGCTTTGATCTATGATAGTAATGGTGATATAAAAGTTGTAGCCGATCGTAGTGGCGATTTATACTACGCGAGAGAAGGCGAAGCACAGAATAAATCAGCTTTCATTTCGACCATGAATTCTAAAAATGTCAAACTATGGCATCGTAGATTAGGACATTTGAACTTTCAGGATTTGAATTCTTCATTGAAGAAAGGAAGATTAGGTGGAGTATATATTGAAAATATGCCTAATAATGGGGAACTTTATTGCGAAATTTGCATACGCGGAAAAATGACGCGTTCACCATTCCCGAAGAAGTCCGACAGGGAATCGGAAATGCTAGAAATCGTACATACTGATGTTTGCGGTCCCATGCGAGTAGAATCTCACTCGAAGTACAAATATTTTGTCGAATTCATAGATGATTATTCTAGGTATTGCACGGTATTCTTCATGAAACATAAAAATGAAGTTGTGCGAAAGACTCAGGAATATATTACACTGGTCGAAAACCAAAAGAACAAAAAGATAAAGTGCATCCAATCTGACAACGGGACGGAGTACACATGTAAGGAAATGGAGGATCTCCTGAAAAAGCACGGAATTTCACGTCGCTTGACTTGCCCATACACTCCGGAACAGAACGGTATAGCGGAGAGGAAGAACCGCACTCTCTTGGATACAGCACGTTGTCTAATCATGCAGTCTGGCTTACCTCCGATCTTTTGGGCTGAAGCCATCAACACGGCCAACTATTTGCGGAACAGATGTCCATCCAAAAGTCTGAACGGGTTAACACCATACGAAAAGTGGACTGGAAAGACTCCCGACGTTTCGAATCTCAGAGATTTTGGTTGCAAGGTCTTCTGTCTAAACCAAGATCAGGCCAAGGGGAAGCTAGACGCAAGATGTAAGGAAGGAATTTTCATAGGGTATTCGGAACAAACGAAAGGATACAAGGTCTGGTTGCCGAAGGAGAATAAATTCGTAGTCACGAGGGATGTTAAGTTCTTGGAAAACGCAGAAGTCATAAGCCAAGAATGGACAGATTTTATTCTGGAAGGATCATCCAAGGAGAATGAATCTGAGATGCATACTATCGAGGTACAGCTATCCCCAGTTGTCGAGAACGAAAATCCAGAACATGAATCTCCTACAACGGAACAAGAAGAGCCCGAGGTTGATCACGATTCTGAGCCACCCAGGCGTGCCCGCGGGAGACCCAGAATTCGGCGAACTGGTTCGAGGGGAAGACCTAGAAAGATATACAGGTACAGGACACCCCCGAGAGGTTCAGCACTCTCTTCTGAAGAGGTATTACTGTCCGAGGTCCCGATGCATCAGGCAGTCAGAGGCGAGGACGCTGACGAATGGCACAAGGCGATGGCAGACGAAGTGGCATCTACCTTGAAGAATGGTACTTGGGAATTAATCGACCGACCATGTAACCAGCACATCGTTGGAAGCCGTATTGTCCTGAGAAACAAGTACAAGCCTGATGGAACTATCGAAAGGAGGAAGGCAAGACTAGTCGCTCGGGGATTTAGCCAAAAGCCCGGAACACATTTCAACGAGACTTTTGCCCCTGTAGCAAGGCTTAGCTCCATAAGACTTGTATCTGCCCTAGCAGCACATTTAAATATGGACATGCAGCAACTGGATGTTACCTGCGCATACTTAAATGGAAGTCTAGATGAGACGATTTACATGGAAACCCCCGAATATTTGGATGAATCATTGAAGATTATTTGTGATAACTCCAAATACAACGAGGCTACCAGAAAGAAGGCTCGAGATACCTTGAACACACTGGGAAAAGGTGATAAAGTATGTCTACTTAGGAAGTCACTATACGGCCTGAAGCAAGCCGGTCGGAGCTGGTATCAGAAACTAAGCCAGACACTTAGTGAATGCGGTGCAAATCCAACTAAGTCCGACCCATGTGTATTCACCAGTAAAACAGGGAAAGACATTATGATAATTGTCACTTATGTAGACGATCTGATTATCGCATCACGTGACAAAAAGGCAATATCGTCCCTAAAAGCCAAATTATCTGAAAGATTTGAAATGAAAGATCTGGGATCAGTTAATCATTGCCTAGGGATGGAATTTTCACTCAAGGAAAACAAGATAAGTCTAAGCCAGAGAGCATATATCTTGGAAATACTAGATCGATTCAACATGGCGGATGCGAACACTGTAAGCACTCCACTTGATCCAGGAACGAAGTTAAGGAAACCGACGGAGAGCCCATCTAGTGAAGAGCTGAAGTTACCTTATAGGGAGCTTATAGGTGCGCTAACCTATCTATCGTTGGGAACGAGACCCGATATTAGCTTTGCAGTAAGCTACTTAGGACAGTTCAACAACTGTTACACTAAGGAACACTGGACAGCCGCAAAGCGAGTACTTAGGTACCTGAAGGGCACCATCGATCACTCGATAGTATACCAACGAGAAGACATGAATCTGAGAGGATTCGTTGATGCTGATTGGGCAAACTGCCCTGACGATAGGCATTCGTATACCGGATTCTCATTCATCCTATCAGGCGGACCCGTATCGTGGGAATCGAAGAAGCAAGCCACAGTGGCATTGTCTACCACCGAGGCGGAATATATGGGTACCACCGAAGCTGCCAAGGAAGCAATCTACTTGGGCAAGTTCATGACCGAACTTGGGTTCGAAAGACTCGCTAACGTAACCCTGTATAGCGACAATATGAGTGCTATAAAATTGGCCGAGAACCCAAGATATCATTCCAGAAGTAAGCACATCGACATACGTTACCATTTTGTGCGGGAGGCCTTGGAACAGAAGAAGTTTAAGTTGAAGCATACTCCATCTTCTGAAATGGCCGCAGACGTATTGACGAAGGGGTTGTCGAGGACAAAACATCGGAAGTGCATGGAACTTTTGGGATTACAGACGACGGACCAGAACCTGTATGTGTCTGCTACGTCTCGAGGGGAAGTGTTGGAACGCGTACTAGCGTCACCCCGCCGCGCCGCTACTGGCGAGACGACCAGACAGGTTGCCTAACCTAGAAGCTTGTAACCGCCGTCCTGTCCCCGCGCGCCGCACCACGGAATGCAGTCAGTCGTGAAGAGTCAGTCGTGGGGAGCAGTCGAAGTACAACAGCAGCCAGCACACGCGCGCGGATCGCGGAACGCGGAAGCCCGGTCTACACCTGTAGCTTATCTACCCATTCATGTACTGAATAAACTGTTCTGAACCGAAGACCACTGCGAGTTGAATTGCTCTGCTTACCTATCCTCAACATATTCAAGATTATTCTCATAGCTTTATTTTGTAGAACTTGAAACATGAGAACACAGCTTCATTAACAGTGAACAAGATAGTTGAGCAGTATAGTAAATGCGGTAGAATGCTTGTATTATAATCTATTTTTTGAAATATGCGCCAAGAGTAAGGAAAGTCCTATAAAGGCGATTTTTGAAATAACGTAATTATATCGATCCTCAAACTTTGGTTTACTATGAGTACACAGGGTGTTCCTTAATGATAGGCGAATATTTAAGGGCGTGAATCTACATGAAAAATTCATGTTAGTTTGCTTTATAAACTATGGTTCAAAAATGTTTCCTTACAAAAACTCGGGGTGTTGAAGTTTTAGGAAAAAAATGGAAATTAATCAATATTTTCAGAACCGCTTCAGATATTTCACTGATATTTAGTATGTAGTGAAAGTTAATAAAGTTGCATATCTTTCGATGCAAAAATAATTTTTAGCTTTAACAGTGGCGTGCGTACGGGTATTGACTTCGATATTTTTTAAGAAAAAATGGTACGCAAATGGTTTTTTGCCAAATAAAAATTATTTCTGAATTCCCCGTTTAATTTGAAACAAATGAACTCTCTTGAATTATTTTGCTTCGATGCGCCATTTTTGAGTAAAAAAATAAAAAACGTTCTATTGTCTAACTTGCAAAATTATTATTAATTTAATTGGAAAAATTAAACACATTAGGGATAATGAACAACAACAACTGACAACATAAACATAACATGTTGCAAAATTCCACTCCTGACACCAACGTGTAATCACATTTTACAGGTTTCCCTTATACAGGGTGACTTTGAAGTTGAGTCATTAATTTTCAGATAATGATTGTAGAAGAAAGATAAACCAAAATGTGTGTAAAAATAAAAAAAAAATTAAAAAAAATGTTACCTTGTTTTATAAAGTATCCTCCCGACAAGTATTTCAGTGCGGACCTGTATTTGATCGTGAGGTCTTGGAGCACCGGCATGCCGTCCCCTGTGCGGTCTTGAGTCACCTGATTCACGAGCCCGTTGTACTACATTAACAAAGGCACGAGGGGTTGGTTGCACTCGATTGGGAAACCGATCCACATAAACATGTGCCATTTTTTATTTCGTTTGAGCCACGCAACAGACACCACTATTCACTCACGCGTTACCGACTGACACTGACTGTATACAACTGAATAAAATAATTGTAAAAACATCGTTCCAAATTCTTTCGCTTTTTTGTTTCCGATGCGATGAACCGATAAGGCGGATTATATCCGTTGTTGCCAAACACCAGCACATAATATTATTATTGAGACAGGGCGGTACTCAAACTTCCAAAGGGCTATAACTTTGTTACTTTAATTTTACCAGAAAAATGGTAAAGGAAAAAACATTTCTTTTGATCAGATCTACCCACTGTTAAAATATACGACTCAACTTCGAAGTATATATAGTATATAATCGCGAAATCCATTCATGACGTAGAATTTAGGCACCAATAAGCTTTGTCAGGCTAGGTTAGGTTTGATGTAGGCTTTTGTATTGAGAAACTGTGACTGTAGTGTTTCATGGTTATAACTAGCAACTAAACCACCATGCGTACGGAGAGATCATTTATGTCCCTTAAAAGACAAAATACCATTACGGATGGAGCGCTAAATATAAATTGTTAACCGGTCGAATAACGTTTTAAGCAATATTTGGTTATAATAACGGGTGATTTTTTAAGAGGTAAAGGATTTGATTTTCAAAAAAAACACAAAAAATTTGAAAAAACGATTAAATCTTTATTTGAGTCGATAGAACGGTCGATATAATTTAATGTTTAAAGATTATTTCATGTAAATGTTGGCCGCGGCTCCGCTTTAGATGGCCCATGCGCAAGGTCCAATTTTGGCACACTCTCTCCAACATATCGGCCGGTATCTCACGAATAAATGCTTCAATATTGGCTTCCAGTGCGTCAATCGTTGCTGGTTTATCCCTGTAGACATTAGCCTTAACATGGCCTCACAAGAAATAGTCCAATGGCGTTAAATCACACGATCTAGGCGGCCAATTGACGGGCCCCAAACGTGAGATAAACTGTTCACCGAACTCGCCTCTCAATAGGGCCATTGTTTCGTGTGCGGTGTGGCATGTGGCACCGTCTTGTTGAAACCACATGTCAGCCAAGTCCAGCTCTTCCATTTTGGGCAAAAAAAGTCTGTTATCATCACACGGTAGCGCTCGCCATTCACAGTTACGTTCCGGCCATTGTCGCCTTTGAAGAAGTACGGCCCGATGATGCCACCGGCCCATAATCCACACCAAACAGTGATTTTTTCGGGATGTATTGGTAGCTCTTGCTATGCTTCTGGCTGGTCTTCACTCCAGATACGGCAATTTTGCTTGTTAACGTACCCATTCAACCAGAAATGAGCTTCGTCGCTGAATACAATTTTTCGATAAAAATGTGGATCTTCCTCCAACTTTGCCAGCGCCCATTCACCAAATGGGAAACGTTGTGGGAGGTCGTGTGGCTTCAATTCTTGCACCAGCTGTATCTTATAAGGTTTTACACACAAAATCCTGTCGCAAAATTGTCCACGTAGTGGAGTAACAGAGGCCCAATTGCTGCGAACGGCGGCGAATCGACATTACACGGTCATCACTAACACTGGCGGATACAGCCGCAACATTTTCTTCAGTCCTCACTCTACGTCTGCGTGTTGGTGGTTTAATGTCCAATAATGTAAACTGGGTTCGAAATTTAGTCACAAGATTCCGAATAGCTCCCTCAGTAGGCCGACCAAATTGCCCATAAATTGGAAGCAGTGCTGGATGCACTCTCTTAACCGAGGATGAGTTTTGATACTAAAATTCAATAATTTGCAAGCGTTGTTCGTTCGTAAGTCGATTCATGGTTAAATTATAGACCAAACTGAACAAGCTTGACAATGACACAAGACACGATTCACGCGTCATCTGTCAAAAACAGTGTTGCCAAAAAGTTACTAGCAAAAAAATCACCCATTAGTTTCAATGTATCTATAATAAGTCCTAAAAATATATTTGATGGGCTTGAACTTGATAACGACAGATAACGATCTTCATGTAGATATTGTAGAAGTGACCAAACTAAACGTATTCACATTAAAGTCTGCCAGTACCAATTTTTTCTGTTTTTCTGTGTAAAAATTACATGTCCTATCATTCATCGTTTACGTATTTATTATTTTCTCCTGTAGAATTAACATCATTTTTCTGGGGACAATTTAAAGTGATATGAAGAAGGAATTGGATTCTGTACCAAAAAGTTACTTTTAAAATAAAAAAATAATGTCAAAATTGTGAAGTTCTGTTTAAGCAAGCAGTCTTGTATATTTTGATAATTTAAATGGGAATGTGAAGGTAGGTATTTAAAATTTTTGCAGCCTTATAGCTTAAGGCACCTCATTAAAAAAACGAGTTTAAGTGTTTAGTTGTGAATGAAACATTGATTTTGATATGATTGTTCTTATACTGTTATATTCACGCTATATTCCTTAACAAGAAGCTACATTAAAAGTGTGATGATGTCATCAGAATTGAAGCAACGGCGGATCCAGGATTTGTGATTAAAGTATTAAATCTAATTTATAAATGAACAATTTATTGTTAAATAACAAAATTAATTCTTCTTTTTTGTCTGCGAATCGATTGATATTAATACTTACCATCTCCTTTGAATCCAGTGCAACAACTTTTTTGTGGTTTTGTCCGTCACAGTGGCGGCTTTAAGTAATAGCAAAATGGACATTGCCGCCTGGGCCCCCCCAAGGAAGGGTGGTCACAGGACCCCCACCAAAAATCAGCTCTAGTGTCTACGAGCTCCTTCCCACTTCAGTTGGCCCACTTCAAGATTTGTACCAAAATAAGCCTTTATAAACTAAACATGACGAAACTATTTACTTCTAAAACAATTTATTGTCTCAAAAACATTTTAGGTACACTCTAGTCGTAAAAAATACTTATTGTAAATCACTTAGACCTATAACTAATAGAACATCTGAACAAATAAACAATGTGCGAATAAATGCGCGAAGTTAACAAAGCAACAATTGAAAGATTACCATTTGGTAACATCACCTTTATTTTTTATTACGGTTGAAATTCTTTGGGGCATAGTGTTAACCAAGTTTTGGCAAAAATTTGGTGTATAACAATCCCATATTTCGTGAAGCTTTTGACTCAGTTCAGTGATTGTACGAGCACGATGTTGTCGTAGAACCTTTTTCATCTCGTGCCACAAAGTTTCAATAGGTGACAGATCTGGACTGCTAGAAACCCATTTCAAAAGTGGTACATTATTTTCTTCCATCCATTTTATAGCCTTTTTTGAGGTATGGCACGCTGCACCATCTTGCTGAAACACAAAATCTTGTCCGTATGTCAAACATTCTTCCATCACTGGTAAAAGCGATTCTTCTAAAATTGCCAAATATTTGTTTGTATCCACATTTCCATCAGTAAAATCAAGTTTTCCTACTCCTTTTGATGACATACTGCCCCAGACCATAATGGTTGCTGGAAATTTCACTTTTCTCTTCAAACAGTCAACATGGAATGCTTCATTTTTTTGCGAATAACTCTACTGCGACTGTCACCAACACAAACTTCGAATCGGGCCTCATCACTCCATTGTATTGCACACCATTGTTGAGGTGTCCATTGTCCATGTTCTTTAGCCGATCTAAGCCGATTTTTCTTTTGCAGTGGAGTTAATAGTGGCTTTTTTTTGGCCTATAAACAAGTTGTGCAACTTTAGGGTGTTTACTTCACTTTTTTTTATAAGAAAACTTACCTTGCAAGTGCTAAATCCCAGTTTGTGGGCCTCTCTACGAGTTGTGGACCTCGAAATTCTCCTTCCAACAGCGTCACTCCACAGAGCACTTAATTGTAAATAATTGGCACGCCTGTTTTTCACAATTATTCTTTTTAATGCTCTTCGGTCGGCATTTGTGATATTACTTTTTTTCACATATCGTGGCTTAATATTAATTGAACCAGTTACGTTTTATCTTCTAACAAGATTTCTCACACTGTACCGCGATAAGTCTAACAAAGTTGCAATTTCTGAGTTTGATTTCCCAGAATTAAAAAAATTAATTATCAGTAACCGAATTTTCTCACTAATAACCTTTCCTCTACCCATTTTGAAAACCTTAACTACCCAAAACTATTTTAAACGTATTCTGGCAGCTATGATTACTAAAAAAAATTGTCATGGCTTTTATTTTTCACAGCCACCTATGCGTTATAGACTTATTTTGCATTGAAATGAAAATAGGTTGCTACGCTGTAATTGCAACATGTGTTATTTTTATGCTGCAAATTTGATTAGGGCGTGATAAAGTTAGTGTTTTCTACTATATATTATCAAAATATTCATTGTTAATATTTTAAACCTATAACACCCTGCTACATTTTTATTATTTGTGTTTGATAAGAAAGAAATTAAGATTTCAATAGTTGGGCCAACTGAAGTGGGAAGGGGCTCGTATATTGTTCAGCGCGTCTGAATGTAAAATTAATAACAAGAAATCAGAGTGTTGTTATATTCTTTTAATGACCATCTGCATAATGTTTATGAAACAGCGCGTTAGCATTCAGTTTTAATAAGAAAATTTCCCTTCCATTACTTAAGAAATTTTTTGAAAAATGACTATTTCATTTCTAAAAAATGACCGATTGACCCTTTTATTTCTCAAGAAGTGGAGGGGTTTCTTTTTGTGCATACAGTGATATATTATTACCTGGCATAAATGCCTCTAATGTGTCTATTACAATACTGTGAATTTTTTTATTTGATGACATACGAATCTATACTAAGTGACATATAAATCCGAACACCCAGTTTAAATGGTTTTATTTTAAAAAAAGTTGGTGAATGTATTTATCTTACTGTAAATAACAAGTGAAAAAATTTTCAGCCTTATCAGTTGGACATTCCGGTTTTTATACTGCTTTTTTTTAATTCACTAACGCTCTAAAAATGAATATTTCAGCCGCAGTAAAGAATCAAAGTTGGCGGATTTTGGTTCTTGACATCCTTTACGATCGGTTACGATGCCTAGAGTACGGAGACCTGTACGATTTCGTCAACTTATTGAGTTTGATAGGGGCCGTATAGTGGGACATCGGGAGCTGGACTTTCTTTTCGGACAATTGCAGTTAGAGTGAAAAGAAGTGTAGACACGGTGGTTAGGTGTTGTCAGGCATGGCTTCGAGAAGGCCGTACGCAAAGAGCAAGGGGCACTGGACGCCGCCGTAGAACAACAGACCGTGAAGATCGCCGCCTAAGATTATTGGCCTTAAGGGACCGTTTCTCCACTACCAGGTCCATTGCAAATGAATGGTTTGCAGAACACGGAAGAAATATTGGCATGCGAAGTGTTTACCGACGAATGAGAAGTTTTGGCTTGTTTTCATACCGGCCACACTAGATCCTCCCTTTAACTCGAGAACACCGACGTAATCGCCTTGAGTGGTGCAGACAACGGTCACTCTGGGATCAGGAATGGAACAGTATTGTCTTTAGTGACGAGTCTCGATTTTGTTTAGGCATGCACGATGGTCGTGCCAGGGTTAGAAGGCGACGTGGTGAAAGGAGGAATCCACAGTTTTTTGTTGAAAGACATGTTCATCACACTGTTGGAGTTATGGTTTGGGGTGCTATAGCTTATGGTTCCAGGTCACCTTTAATCTTCATCAGAGGTAACATGAACGCGCAGCGTTATATCTACGAAGTTCTAGAACCCCATCTTTTACCCTATCTTGACACCCTGGCAGATCCAACTTTCCAACAAGATAATGCCCGACCACATGTTGCAAGAGTCACAATAGACTTCTTTCAACATAATGATGTCACATTGTTACCAAGGCCACCAAGATCTCCCGACTTATCCCCAATTGAGCACGTGTGGGATATGATAGGTAGGAGATTGCTCAATTTGCAACGTCCTCCTCAGACTCTAGAAGCACTTCGAGAGGAGTTGGTGGTTGCCTGGAATGAGATACCACAGGAGGACATTGACCACCTGATCAGAAGCATGCCTAGGCGCGTTGGAGAATGCGTAGCACATCAGGGTGCATCCACACATTATTAAAGGTCAAAGGGCTTTAAAGTAGTGCAATCATTTTGAAATTTTTATCATTTACTTATTATGCTTCATTAAGTACTTATACAAAATTTTATTAAAGTAAAACCATTTAAACTGGGTGTTCGGATTTATATGTCACTTAGTATATTTTCTTCATGATAATATCGTGAAAGAATTTTTTGAACGTATCATCAAATGCATAGAAGATGAAGAGTGGGAGCTTCTGGCGACGATATAATGAACTGGACCTTTTTCCTCAATATGTTATGGTAACATTCAGTATTGAGCGTAATGAATACTGTGCAAGTTCAAATGCAAAAGAAAGAAATAGACTTGATGATGGCTCAAAAGCACAAACGATATTTTTTTTCTGATGGCTAAGAATAAGTGGGAAGAGATTGTCAGAAGGAGGAAAATGAAAAAAAAATCGATGAAAAAGCTGCTGACTCGCCACTGGAAACATACGAAAAACATCGAATAAATTACTACGGAGTTTTGGATTCAATGAGTAACGAATTGCAAGAACGTGCTCCAGGATTTCGTGGAGTGAATGATGTGTTTGGTTTTTGGATGCCAAAGAAATTAGTCAATCTCAAAGAAAACGAATTAGAAACCAGCGTCACATTTGATGGAAAAATATTCGGAATTTTTCAATACAGATCTAAAATATGAATCAGCCAGTTTTGCGAGCACGTATTTTTCCGAAAATCGTAATTTTACTAATGACAGCCCGCTAGATTATTTGATGTTCATGATTGCAAACAATTTTATAGACAGTTTTCCAGAGAGCTGCATTTTATTCAGATTGTTGCTGACTTTGCCTATCGGTTCAGCTAGTGATGAACGCGTCCGGAGCTCTTTGAAAATTATTAAAGAATACCATCGAGCTTCTTTGGCTGAAGACACACTCAACAACTTCTCTATCCTCTATATCGAAAGGTCAGTAGCTAATACACTCAATTTGGAGGCCAATTCTGGTCACCGAAACGGGAAAGTACACGACCAGGAATGTCTCATACGGTAATTGAATTGTTCCAATGGCTGTATGGCATGTGACACCGTCGTGTTGAAACCACGTATTGGACACACCAGCATCCAATTTCGGCAGAAAGAACCAGCAACAGTTACTGCTTCACTAGTCTCATTTTCACAAAAGTATGGTCCTATGATGACCCCAGCCCAAAATTCCCATCAAACAGTGACACGAGGTGGGTGCACTTCATTTTCGACAACCACACGTGGGTTCCTCGAACCCTAAATATCACAATTAACAAAGCCGTCAAGGTTAGAAAGTGCTTCATCGCTTAGGATGATTTAGCTCGAAAAATCAGCATCCACTTGTTGATGTCCAATAATTATTGGACAACAAATTTTAGTTTTTTAATTGTATCCTGTGGGAAAAGTGCACTTCTTTGTTAATTTTGGGGCGCTGAATCCAAAAATGACAATGAAATAAAAAAATTAGTTGCGGTTTAGAAAAAAAACTTTTTATTTTTAAGGATATATTAAAAAAAGTAACAAGATTCATATACTTATAAGAATCACTATATGCGCTGTCTTTTTGCTGTTCTTTTATGGATCGTTCCTGGAGCATCTCTACCAAGAGTCCAACAGAAGTCTGCAAGCATGGAAGGATTCCACTTTCCCTGGTACCTTTTTTCCATTGTTGAAATATCCTGATGAACACGTTCGCCGTGCTCATCACTTACGGCTCCGTCAGGAAAAAAGTCCAGGTGTGAGTGTAGGAAATGTATCTTAAGAGACATATTACAGCCCATCTTTTGATACGATGACAGCATATTTTTGACAAGGGTTTTATAGTTGTCAGCTTTTCTATTTCCCAAGAAATTTGTGACCACCAGACGGAAATCATTCCAAGCAGTTTTTTCAATACCTGTGGTCCAACAGAAATACCTTCTTTAACCTTTGCCTCACTTAGTCTTGGAAATTTCTGACGCAGGTATTGAAAAGCTGACCCATCTCTATCTAATGCCCTGACAAAGTTTTTCATTAGGCCCAACTTGATATGCAGTGGTGGTAATAAATTTTTTTTCGAATCTACTAATGACATATGCTGTACATTTTTTTGACCTGGCTCTAGGAATTGACGAACAGGCCAGTTTTGTCTGGTGTAATGAAGTGCCTTTGCCCGACTGTCCCATTCACACAAAAACAGCAAAACTTTGTGTAGCCTAGCTGCAGCCCAAGTAAAATCGTCACAAATATGCCATTGGTGCTCATCGTATTTTATGCATGTCAATAGGTACTTCATATTGTCATATAATTCTTTCATGTGAACTGCATACCCTACAGGAAGAGATGGTAAAATATTTCCAATATGCAATAACACTGCCTTTAAACTCAATGTTGAACTGTCTATAAACAATCTCCATTCTTCTGGGTTATAGTTTATATTTAAAGCCGCCAGTAAGCCGTTAATGTTACTGCAGAAAACCAAGTTATTCTCCATATTGAAAAATGATTCTCTTTGTGGCGTTTACGAAAAACACATACCGAAACATCGTCTTCTAACAAGTGCCACTGCTGCAGTCTTGATCCAAGTAACTCTGCCTTACATTTTGGAAGTTCTAAATCTCTTACAAGATCATTTAATTCTGACTGTGTTATTTTGTGCGGTTGGTGGCATGACGTGCTCGGTATAAAATCAGGATCTCTTGACGTTGATGGCATATCTTTTTCCTGACGAATCACTCGATCGCCATGATCTGATTCGTTTTCTGATTCGCAAGTGTAGGATTCTGGGGGTTTTGGAATAGGATTTTCGTCACTGTGAGGCACAGGTCTCATCGCAGATGCTATGTTTGGGTAGTTAATAACCGATTTTTTTTTCTTGGACATACCTGTGGCTTGTCCAACACAAGGTACCATGCAAAAGTAACAATCAATAATATGATTTGTAGGCTCTCTCCAAACCATTGGGACAGCAAAGCGCATAGACCGTTTTTTGCCATTTAAGCAGCTCCTAAGACTTGAAGCACATGTATTACAGCAGATGTGGGGTGCCCACTGTTTGTCTTGATCACCTAGTTTACAACCGAAATAAAACTGATATGCCTTTGTTATTAGTGGAGTAATAGACCGTCTCTGAGACGCAAAAGTCATATCACCACACACGTAACAAAACTGATCTGGATTGTTTACACACTTTCTAGACATCTTGCATGAACGCTGTCAGCCAACTGAGGAAAAAATGGCTAATATAAAACAATATAATGTACACGTATGTATAACGTAACACAATCATGCCGATTACATCATCTTTCCTTGCCGAATATAAAAATGTAGCACGTGCATTCTTGTGAATTACAGTATATTAACACTGTCACAGCAGGGACACATATAATTACCGTATCTCTAAAACTTGAACTAATATTGAAAAAATTAGTTTCATTCCGGTTTTAGCACATTAAAAATAGTAATATTTTGTTGATTTCATTTAGGATATTTTTTGGCTGTTGATCAGTGAATAGATGCAGTATCCACCTTTGTCGCATAGTAAGCCATTGAATATTTTTAATATGATCAGATACCCTCTCCCGCCTTTGAATACCTAAACTGAATCTCATGCAGCTGTTTTGCACTTTTTGAAGTCTGTATGCCTCGCTTTGTATTAGACATGGACCATAGACAAGGTCCCCGTATTCAAGTTTACTTAGGATAAGGCAGTCAACAGCTTAACCTTGGTCTGCTTGGACAATACATTTTTATAGCTATAAATTGACTTCAACTTAGCATATGCGACGTTTAAATCGGTGTATTCAGGTTGGAGGAAGACATTTTGAACAATTGTTGTGATGATATCATGTACAAAAGGCAAAAATTAAATGCATTAAATCCTATTTAGGCAATTCATCGTCTTTCTAAATTTTAACTCGTCTTAAGGCCGTAGTGCCACTTTTCCCGATATGGTCCCTGTACTCAAATGTTTTCTACTGTTACACTGAATAACCCCTAGAAGTTTGATCCCTTAGTTTTGAAACAGCCTGTATAAACAATTAAGGATTATATGATGTGGAAGTCAACTTCGTGATTATTTTAAGGTTTCAGAACGTGATATGCAAGGACCATTCCAGTTCCTAAATCCATTCACTATTGAAATCTGGTTGTACACAGCAACGGCATATATTTTGGTATCGCTTACTGTATGGGTTGTTACTCGATTTACACCACCAGAAATGAATATTATGAAACAACCATGCTTGATCTGTGGATTAGAAAAAGTAAGCATGTTGACGTGTAGCTAGGTATACGAGGTATTGATACACGAGTATGCAATTCAAATCGATAATATACTAAGTGACATATAAATCCGAACACCCAGTTTAAATGGTTTTATTTTAATAAAATTTTGTATAAGTACTTAATGAAGCATAATAAGTAAATGATAAAAATTTCAAAATGATTGCACTGCTTTAAAGCCCTTTGACCTTTAATAATGTGTGGATGGACCTTGATGTGCTACGCATTCTCCAACGTGCCTAGGCATGCTTCTGATCAGGTGGTCAATGTCTTCCTGTGGTATCTCATTCCAGGCAACCACCAACTCCTCTCGAAGTGCTTCTAGAGTCTGAGGAGGACGTTGCAAATTGAGCAATCTCCTACCCATCATATCCCACACGTGCTCAATTGGGGTTAAGTCGGGAGATCTTGGTGGCCATGGTAACAATGTGACATCATTGTGTTGAAAGAAGTCTATTGTGACTCTTGCAACATGTGGTCGGGCATTATCTTGTTGGAAAGTTGGATCTGCCAGGGTGTCAAGATAGGGTAAAAGATGGGGTTCTAGAACTTCGTGGATATAACGCTGCGCGTTCATGTTACCTCTGATGAAGATTAAAGGTGACCTGAAACCATAAGCTACAGCACCCCAAACCACAACTCCAACAGTGTGATGAACATGTCTTTCAACAAAAAACTGTGGATTCCTCCTTTCACCACGTCGCCTTCTAACCCTGGCACGACCATCGTGCATGCCTAAACAAAATCGAGACTCGTCACTAAAGACAATACTGTACCATTCCTGATCCCAGAGTGACCGTTGTCTACACCACTCAAGGCGATTACGTCGGTGTTCTCGAGTTAAAGGGAGGACCCAGTGTGGCCAGTATGAAAACAAGCCAAAACTTCTCATTCGTCGGTAAACACTTCGCATGCCAATAGGTCTTCCGTGTTCTGCAAACCATTCATTTGCAATGGACCTGGTAGTGGAGAAACGGTCCCTTAAGGCCAATAATCTTAGGCGGCGATCTTCACGGTCTGTTGTTCTACGGCGGCGTCCAGTGCCCCTTGCTCTTTGCGTACGGCCTTCTCGAAGCCATGCCTGACAACACCTAACCACAGTGTCTACACTTTTTTGCACTCTAATTGCAATTGCCCGAAAAGAAAGTCCAGCTTCCCGAAGTCCCACTATACGGCCCCTATCAAACTCACTAAGTTGACGAAATCGTACAGGTCTCCGTACTCCAGGCATCGTAACCGATCGTAAAGGATGTCAAGAACCAAAATCCACCAACGTTGATTCTTTACTGCGGCTGAATTATTCATTTTTAGAGCGTTAGTGAATTAAAAAAAAGCAGTATAAAAACCGGAATGTCCAACTGATAAGGCTGAAAATTTTTTCACTTGTTATTTACAGTAAGATAAATACATTCACCAACTTTTATTAAAATAAAACCATTTAAACTGGGTGTTCGGATTTATATGTCACTTAGTATAATTTGTGATTAACTTATTTTATAGTCTGATCATATTAGACGAAAATACCGCTGGTTTGCGAAACTATTGTAAAGTCTGGTGTTACTGATGCAATTTGTTCAAAGGGGTATTCAAAACATAGAATGGGTAAAAAGTGGGGAAACTTTTATTCGATAACAAACGATGACAAAACGTGTTTCTTGGGAGTCAATGGAAAGTCTTGCCAGAAACAAAAAACCCTTCAGATAAGATTTTTAGGTATTTATGAGACCTACAGAATGAAACAACATGTTAAAATATACCACTAATAATAAAAACGTTATAGCCGGAAACGGAGGCAAAAAGTAGGTTTTGGCACTTGTTGCTTCTGCGACGATAATTTCACGCAACTACTTGAAATTCTTCATATCCATAGGCTTCATACTAAATAACCACAACAAAATTGGAGTCGATTGGTCAAGTAATTTTTGGGAATTTTTAGTTGTTTATCCCAAAACACCTGTTTTCCGGCCATCGCTACTAGTTTACTGAGAAATATTCAGGGGTCGTTCAAACGACATTTTATATCAAAATACGTGAATTTACATTGCCGACGTGAATGACAAACCATTCTGGAAGATAACTGTTATTTTTATGCGAAAAACGAAGGGTTACGTTTTTTCTTCTAAACAGATTAAATCATTTTGTATATCTGCGTAACTGAACAGATTCGCTACGATATTCGAAAAACATACATTATTATACACATTTTAAAACAAAGCGGATGTGTCCATCGCCTACTATCATACGTATACGCTTGGTTTCCTGTTTGCAAGTTTACATTCTCTATGGCGTGCGATAATCTGTTTGATCGCAATAAAAGTACACATAAAGTGAAAAAGCATTTATTGCTACAAATTAAAAAAAATAATATAGAAAAATGGAGCTTCGTGGATTCTAGCCTCCGTCCTGCGGTTCTGCAATCGTCAAAACTTCTCATTACGCTACGACGTCTCTTGGTTTACCGGATTTTTATACCACTATACTTGACACTGGACAAATGTCAAGCGAACGTTGGAGGCATATCAAATCTGTTATAAACAATTACAGTACTATTGAAAACTATACAAGATACAATGCTGAATCTTTAAATAATGTATTAGGGACTAATAACAAGCATTTCGTCTATTTTTTAAGACGGTCAGTTCGCTACAATTGATTGATATTCGTCTACTGTTGATTCATTTTCTAGAGTTTATTTGCCAACATTTTGAACTCGCAGTCGTTTTAATCGAACGAGGTTTCGAAAATAGACGTATACTACAAGCCCCTTCCCACTTCAGTTGGCCCAACTATTGAAATCTTAGTTTTTTTCTTATCAAACACAAATAATATCAATGTAGCAAGGTGTTATAGGTTTAAAATATTACCAATGAATATTTTGATAATATACAGGGTGTTTCAGTTTATTGTTGCATAACTTTAAGATTCGATAGAACTTTTAAAATTAATGCATAAAGTCTATATAAACATGGGTCGAAAAATGCGTGGCTTCCGAAATACAGGGTGTTTAAATTTACTTTCTAAAATAGTTTTTTTTAAATATTTCGAACAATATTTGATGTATATCAGTGAAAATTGGTATATAATGGTTGTTTGGTACGACAAAACGAACCATGGGCATAGTTTTACTGTAGCCGCTAGAGGGCGCTCTCTACTGTACCTGTAGTGTATTAAAATAACAGAAAAATTTTTCTTGGTGCAATTTTTTGCTTTTTGAATAAAAAACTGATTCTTCCCACTTTTCAACATAAAAAAGCTCTCTTGTGAATTTTCGTTATAGTTAGCCGTTTTTGAGATATTTCGATTTTTAGGGTTCGATGCATTTTTAATTATTTATGATAAAATAACGTTAAAAAGTCAGTATCTCGATAATTTTTAGAAGTAGGCTGCGCCTGCAAATATTTTTGAAATTGAAAGCAGAATAAGGTTAAACATCAATTAGTTGACAGTTAGTTTTGTTGTCTGTTGAAACCTGAAACGTTTTTCCCAATTGTGAATGCACGAAGTTTAGTTTCTTTTACCTTTTTTTTGTATATATATATATATCATTTTATGTATGGCTTTGTAAATGGAAACGCAGCAGAAGCAGCCAGAGAATACGCACGAAGATTTCCAAACAGACGACATCCAACTCGCTCAGTATTTGTAAGAGTGCAACGCCAAATAATTGAAAATGGTTTTGGACATCTCCAAAGGGATCAAAACATAAATGTTCGTCAGCGCAGATTTACCCGTATGATCCTGCGTGAGTTTGATCGAGATCCGACGACAAGTGTTAGGAGAGTTTCTGGTGCCTTGGGAATTTCAGCAAGCCATGTTCACCGTGTTCTTAGAAATGACCATAGACGTCCTTACCATTTGCAACCTGTGCAAGGACTACAGCCAGGGGACGGAGAACGAAGAATCACATTTTGTCAGTGGATTCTTGATAGAACTGATAATAATAGGAAGTTTTTAAGTAACGTTTTATGGACCGATGAGTCATGCTTCACTAGACGTGGAGTGGTAAATTTTCATAATCAACATATTTCGTCGCATGAAAATCCGCATGCAGTTCGGGAAAGCAATTTTCAGCATGAATTTAGTGTGAACGTGTGGATTGGTATCTACCGTAATCGACTATTTGGACCCTACCTTTTGCCTGCAAGGTTAAATGCTGCGACCTTCTTGGAATTTTTAAAGGCTGAACATGCAAATATGTGGGATGATGTTATGTTAGATTTAAGAAGATTGGCCTGGTTCCAGCTTGACGGTTGTCCAGCTCATTAGAGAATAGTTAGAAACTGGCTGGACGAAAATTATCCAGAAAGATGGATCGGCCGTGGAGGACCAGTCGCCTGGCTTCCACGATCCCCTGACCTAAATCCATTAGATTTCTTTGTGTGGGGATTTCTTAAAGAAAAAGTGTACCAGACTCCCGTAACCACAAGAGATATGCTAATAGACAGAATCAGGAATGCATGTGATGAAATAAGGCCTTATTTGAATAATGCTATACCACGTTCGATCATTTGTAGATGTGAATTGTGTATTGAACAATTGGGTTTACATTTCGAGCAACTACTTTAGATTTTGTATGTTTATCCTAACTATCCAATAGCATTTTAGTTGTAAATAATTAATTTAATTTGTTAAAAATAATATTGGAAAATTAAACAAATTAATATTCTGTTTTTTTTGTGTTTATTTGGAGTTAGGAATTATTGCTGAGTTTAAAAACACAATCTAAACGATCATCTTAACTACTTGTAATGCCCAAATCGAAAACGTAAAAAAAACTATTATACTCCCATAAATAATTAAAAATGCATTGAACCTTAAAAATCGAAATATCTCAAAAAGTGCGAAGGATCAGTTTTTTTATTCAAAAAGTAAAAAATTGCACTAAGAAAAAATTTTCGGACATTTTAATACACTACAGGTACAGTAGAGAGCGCCCTCTAGCGGCTACAGTAAAGCTATGCCCATGGTTCGTTTTGACGTACCAAAAAACCCTTGTATGGGATTTAGCACTTGCAAGGTAAGTTTTCTTATAAAAAAAAATTGAAGGAAAAACCCTAAAGTTGCACAACTTGTTTATAGGCCAAAGAAAAGCCACTCTTAACTCCACTGCAAAAGAAAAATCGGCTTAGATGGGCTAAAGAACATAGACAATGGACACCTCAACAATGGTGTGCAATACAGTGGAGTGATGAGGCCCGATTCCAAGTTTGTGTTGGTGACAGTCGCAGTAGAGTTATTCGCAAAAAAATGAAGCATTCCGTGTTGACTGTCTGAAGAGAAAAGTGGAATCTCCAGCAGCCATTATGTTCTGGGGCAGTATGTCATCAAAAGGAGTAGGAAAACTTCATTTTATTGATGGAAATGTGGATACAAACAAATATTTGGCAATTTTAGAAGAATCGCTTTTACCAGTGATGGAAGAATGTTTGACATCCGGCCAAGATTTTGTGTTTCAGCAAGATGGTGCAGCGTGCCATACCTCAAAAAAGGCTATAAAATGGATGGAAGAAAATAATGTACCACTTTTGAAATGGGTTTCTACCAGTCCAGATCTGTCACCTATTGAAACTTTGTGGCACCAGATGAAAAAGGTTCTACGACAACATCCTGCACGTACAATCACCGAACTGACACAAAAGCTTCAAGAAATATGGGATTGTTTTACACCAAATTTTTGCCAAAACTTGGATAATACTATGCCCCAAAGAATGTCAGCCGTAAAAAAAAATAAAGGTGATGTTACCCAGTGGTAATCTTTCAATTGTTGCTTTGTTAACTTCGCGCATTTATTCGCACATTGTTTATTTGTTCAGATGTTCTATTAGTTAGTGATTTCAAATATGTATTTTTTACGACTAGAGTGTATCTAAAATGGTTTTGAGAAAATAAATTGTTTTAGAAGTAAATAGTTTCGTCATGTTCAGTTTATAAAGGCATATTTTGGTACAAATCTTGAAGTGGGCCAACTGAAGTGGAAAGGGGCTCGTATATACAGATGGATATTTATTACCATTGTGTGCCAAATCGCTTTTAAACTAAACTTAGAGGAATCAATGAACAGGCGCCAATCATTTGGATCATGTTTCTGTCCTAACGCGTCAAACAAATTGTTGACATCGGAGCCATATATCAACTCCCTTTCCTGACGGAAACAGTGTGTGAGGTCTTGTTGCCGTTTTCGATAAAAAGTAATGTTAACATCACCGTGGAGAAGATTCCATGCTTTTAATCTAAGTTCATCACTATGCTTAACGAGCCGAAAAGCTGATGGTAAATTAAAATACTTAACAGTATGTTTCGATTTTGGTCCAATACCTTTAGTATTTGTAAGGCAACAATAGCAATCAGTAGTATGGTCTCTCGGTTCTCTCCAAACTACTTGTACTACAAAGGGCATTTTACGATTGTCGCCTCATAACCAACCCTGTTAACAACATCACACAAGTCTCACAACATATATGGGGGCCCACAGTTTATGTTGGTCGCCAACTTTAATTCCAAAATAAAGTTCGTATGCTTCCAACACAAGGGGAATGAAAGTTTTTGGGATTTAAAAGTTAGCTCTCCGTACACATAACAAAAACTGTTCGCACTATTTACACAATTTCTAGGCATTGTCCATAAAGCTAGGATCGATCACAATAAACTAAAAACAACACACCGTTTTAACAAAAATTAACAATAAGGTACCCGGGGGTAATAAGGCCCACCTAAGAAATTATAATTAATATCTACGAGAGAAATTTACTTTTTCAAACTTTTATTATTATAAAAAATGGAAAAGGGTATAAACTAACATAATGGTAATGTTTGAACACAAAATAATCATGCTTATATGTCGAGACGCGAACATTAAAAAAATTGTCTTCTGGGCTTTAAAGCCTGCAAGTGCACATAATAAGGCCCATATTTAAATGAACAAAAAACGAATAAACAAAACACAAAAAAAATCAAAAAATAAAAAGAAAATATTAAAATAATGATATCCAAACATAAATATCAAAAATATCCCTTTGGGCCTTAATATCTGCAACGACATATAATGAGATTTGAATGAGATATAAAAAAAATAACAGTTCAACAAAATACTGATAGAATAAAAAATAAATGTAACACACTAAAAAAACAGTATCAAAGATAAAATATGGTATTAAGTATAAATCTAATACTTAAGGCATACAGTCTGGACACACAAAATTTTCAGTATCGTCCGCAGTCAAACCAGCACAATCCTCATGGACCCAAATACCACAAGAAGCACATCGTCTCATATCTGCTACATATCTTCGTAGCAAATCACACAGCGTCATTCTACGTTATGTTCTTTTGTTTTTGATGCAATGGAAGACAGAGATTCAGATGGCGATTTAGCGGTATTCGATAAGACTGGAACGGGATCAAGTTGAGACTCCACCTCCTTTAAAAATACGGATCGCTTGACTTCAACTGCTTTGTAATTTATAGCTTTACGTCTTGGGGCAGATTTTTTCTTACTAGATCTGGTGTTGGTAACACTTCCGCGAAGGAATTATTCAAAAGGATTAATTTTTTACACAATTCACCTAAAGGCAGGTAGTCATCTGAATCATATTCCGAATCATCGGCAGCAGCGGTCGTCTCCTGGTAAGGTTTCTCAGTTGCAAGACTTGGGGCAAATGCTTCAATGGGAAGAACATCCTTATCAAAAGGGCATATTCCCGTAGCTCGAAAGCCGCTTGTAATATTTCCAATGGACATTGCTTACTGTCATGTGGGTGTGAAAACTTCAGAAAATCTTTCCCTGTTTAAATCACGTGTAGGATGTTTATCCCAGTACTTTAACAATTCATCATCCCAATAAGCTTCAAATGCTCGAAATATAGCTTTGTCCATCGGCTGAAGCTCATGGGTGGTGTTACTCGGCAGACAATATAAGTGAATCTCATGAGCTTCTGCTTTCTCAGCAATGCTAATATCCAAATGGCATTTGGCCCCATCAAAAATTAAAATTACTGGCGGAGGCGACATGTATTCAATGAAATGGTCTAACCACTTATCAAACGTTTCTATCGTCATGCTCCCTTTAGGCGTCATCATAACTTTTGAGCCAGCCGGTAAGCCATCTGAGTAGGTTGGCTTCATTCTCTTGCCCTTAAAAAGAATGACAGGCGGTATGGCATGTCCGAGACCATTAGCGCAAGCGACGATAGTTGCGTTTTCGGCGTGTTCATGAGAAATTACATGCACTCGTTTTGCTCCTTTGGCTGCCAGAACGTTTTGTTGGTGGTGAAGAGTCAAGCGGCAACCCTTCTCGTCCATATTATAAATTTTTGCTTCTTTATCTTTTAACTGAGTGCGCTCCAACAAATCTCCTAGTTTTTTGAAATGATCTACGATAAAACGATTTAATTTTTGGGTTCTTGCTGGATTCATGAATTGAGATCGACGTTTTGATATTCTCGGATGATTTTTCAGAAAAGTCCTTACCCACTCCCTACCAGCGAGACGAGTTTTCTGATTGAAACAATGCTTAATTTTCTTTTGCTCAACATACCTGAACACAGACCTTCTTAATGCTTTTGGTGTTAGCGGAAAACCTTCATCGGCTAGCCGAATTATTTTATTCTCAAGGTCAGTCTCTTCATTATCCTACTGAGCGAGGGCCGTGGCAAATGCTTGTTCCGGAAGTCGTTGTATCCAGTATACAACTTCTTCCCGTCCAAGTGATTGCGCACGCGTTAAGGAATACCTCAGTACCGATTGCCGGGTGGCGGTACAAGTCCGCCAACGGGCCACTTTAGGTCTATTTAACATCACTAATACGTAAAAAGAAGGTGGTAGACAAGGACCAGTCGACCGAGGCAGTACCACCCGCTAGCTTTTCCCAGGGTGTCTTATAAATGTCCGCATGTTTCCACACCTAAGCTATGCAGTCGGTTATCTACCAAAACAAAGAAATTAATGATGATGGATCCCTCGAGCACTAAAAACTCCGGACGTAAACTCACTCCACTCTCGGAATGTCCGGGTGGAGGGTGGGCTCGAGGGAACAACATCGAAGATAAAATTTGTTTTTCGAACATCTGCGGGATCAACAGCAACATTGATGCTGTTCATCACTACCTGCAATCCAATCGTCCCGCCGTGCTTTTCTTGGCGGAGACAAAAATCTCAGAGGCTGCACCGATTAACCATCTCAACTTCCCAAACTACGAGGTGCACTCCAATCTGAGAAAGAACGGGGGAGTTGTGGCTTTTGTCCGCAGCAGTCTTTCCTGCTCCAGGGATCTTTCTTTGGAATCAGACCGGAAGGACATTCTGTGGCTTCGCCTCAACTCCAAAACATCACCCAAATTTATTTGCTGCCTTTATCGCTCTCCCTCGAACCATAACTGGGATGACCTACTCGAATACCACGCCGTCCAGATCGACTTCCTGAACATCAATCACCCCGCTTCAGAGGTAGTTCTTCTCGGTGATTTCAATGCCCATAATGAGCTTTGGTTGGGCTCAAATAAGACCGATGCAGCAGGTCGTGCAGTCGAAGCGTTCGCTCTTACTCAAGGGCTGACCCAGCTGGTGACGAGCCCTACTTTTTTCCCCCGCGTCTCGTCACACGCCAGTAGCCTGCTGGATCTCTTTCTGACCACGCATCCTGCCCCTTACAGCACTGCCGTCCTGTCCCCACTGGGTAACTCAGATCACGGTGTTGTGGAGGTTAGGTTTCGGTCAGAAGCCGCTGTGGCCGCAGAAACTCGCACAGGCCGCAAAACTTGGCATTACGGACATGCCGACTGGGAGGGGCTCAGAGACTTCTTCTCTAGCTTTCCTTGGAGAGATGTCTGTTTCACTGACGCGGATGCGTCGACTGTCTGTTCTTCAATAACCGAAATTATCCACGTCGGAATGGAGGAATACATCCCTCACACAGTGAAAGTTCCTAAACCAGGGTCCAACGGCTGGTTCAACAAATCGTGTGACACTGCTCGCCAGCAGAAGATCAAGGCCCACAGAACTTACTTACAAAACTCCACTGTAGAGAACAGACAAGCCGACGTCGAGTCCAGAAACAAATATAACGAAGCGGTTCGCAATGCCAAAACCCAGCATGATATAAAAGTTAGGCACAGGGTAATGTCGCAGCGCAATGGCAGTCGGTCTTTCTGGACGCTGGCCAAGCAGATTGAAAAGAACTTCTCACACAGTAGCCTTCCACCACTTACGTGTCAGGATGGAACTATTGTATTCGACTCAAAGGCCAAGGCGGAAGTGCTAGCCAAGATCTTTGCTGCCAACTCCACCATGGACGTCCCCACCAACGCCCAAGTGCCGTCAATTCAAAGGGTTCCCCACACTATGCGAGAGGTAACATTCAGGCATAAGACCGTAAGACGAGTGCTCTTGTCGCTCGACATCAACAAAGCTTCTGGTCCGGACTTGATTCCTGCCATTGTACTGAAGAGATGTGCAGCTGAGCTTGCTCCAGTTCTTTCGCGTCTCTTCCAGATATCTTATGAATCCGGCACCTTCCCAGAAAACTGGAAATTTGCTCATGTACAGCCCATCCCAAAAAAAGGATCTAAAACCGACCCTTACAACTACAGGCCTATAGCTCTGCTTTCTGTTATAAGTAAAGTGATGGAGAGGTGCATAAATCGCGAGCTTCTGGACTACCTCGAACGTCACAGCTTGATTAGCGACAGGCAGTACGGTTTCCGGCACCAACGATCCACAGGGGACCTCCTAGCTTACGTCACGCAACTGTGGAGTAAACTCATCCAGTCTCATGGTGAGGCTCATGTCGTTGCTCTTGACATCACGAAAGCGTTCGATCAGCTGTGGCACGCTGCCCTCTTGAGCAAACTTCCATCCTACGGCCTCCCAGAAAAGCTTTGCAGATGGGTGGCTGACTTTATCTCTGGTCGCAAGATATCCGTCGTAATTGACGGATTCTCCTCTTCATCCCGCAACGTCAACGCGGGTGTTCCCCAGGGATCGGTCTTGGCTCCAACACTGTTTCTCTTACATATCAACGACCTCCTTTCCTGCACGATCAACCCAATCCACAGCTTCGCTGATGACAGCACTCTACATGCAGGAATTCAGAGTGACAAGCCGATCTCTGCCGCTGAGCTGGAAAAAAGAAGACTAGCGACGACTTCCTCTCTGACAAGAGACCTGGAGGCTATCACTGCTTGGGGACGCAACAATCTTGTACAGTTCAATGCTTCCAAAACACAGTACTGTACTTTGACGAACAAACAGCGTCCTAGCGCTCATACAGTTTCGATGGACGGTCGAGTCCTACCAAAGAGCCATTCATTTCGGCTGGTCGGAGTCCAGATCACCGAGGACCTGATCTGGCACGAACACATCTCTTCAATAGCTGCAGCTGCTGGGAAAAAGCTAGGCTATTTGTTTAGGGCTAAGAAGTACTTTTCTCCGCATGACCTTCTCACTCTATACAAGGCCCAGATAAGGCCTAGCCTCGAGTATTGCTCACACATTTGGGGTGCTGCCGCCCCGACTACACTGTCCATGCTCGATGCTGTCCAGAGGAGGGCGGTCCGACTGATCGATGACTCTTCTCTAACAGACAGTCTCGGGACTCTTTCGCACCGGCGGGCCGTCGGCGATCTAGCTCTTTTCTATCGCTACACCAACGGGCTTTGCTCCTCAGAGCTCTCTTCCATGATGCCGCCGCGCGATGTGCCTGCCAGACAGACCCGCCTGACTTCGGCGTCCCATCCTAACCGTGTCAAACTTCGTACATCCAGAACTGGCCGATACGACCGCTCCTTTGTCCCGAGGGTGTCTAGATTGTGGAACAAACTACGGGAGGAAGCTTTTCCCAGTTCTACTGACCTTAGGCAGTTCAAAAATCGTATTAACAAAATTTCTTTGGGATCATCATAGCAGCCGCGGTGTTCCGGCATTTAGGCTTCTGCCTGCGCGGCTGTTTCGATATAAAAAAAAAAAAAAAAAAAATCGGTCAAAATTGTTTGTCTACCTAGTTTTCTCTTCACGCTTTGTGATTTAATGTGGTTCCTAAGTGTTCATCTGGGTATTCCGCATTTTTGTTCCACCCAGCGCTGAGATTTTCCCTCGTTAATATAATTTAATGCCTCTCTCATCATCTCTTCATCCCAATTTGCCCTTATCCCTCTGCTTTTTTTACCCATCTTCTGTAAAAGAATAAATAAATCTAATGAATACGTGTATTCATGGCGGCAGAAAATAAAGCCCAAGCCTTTTTCAATGCATTGTAGAAAATAAGGCCCGGGCCTTATAACCTGTAGCACAATAAAATTAATTTTGAGGTTATTAAACAACAAACAAACCCAACATAAAAAGAAACGCTACGTAAAATGAAACTATCAGATACATAGATTATCATGCATACATAATGAAAAATCTACGTATTATTAAAACAATTTAATTTGCTTACTTACCGGTCGAAATTCTTATAAAATACAGCACAGCGAAACGTGACACCATAGAACAAGCCAGGAAGCTCGTAACCATAGAACAAAATTACATTTCCGGCAACAGTAATACTAAATATTATTAACAGATGGCGATATAAATATTTTAGGCGCTTTCCTTTGGGCAAACCAGCGTTGGGCCTTAATATCTGGAGGGCCTTATTACCCCCTGGTACCTTACTCAGAACATCTCAGTACTCTTCAACACAGAAAACGTAACTGACTCGGCTGCTATAAGTCTACTAATAAACGCAATATGCTTGCATATAATAAACAGGAATAGACAGGTCTTAACATTATATATGTGCGTCATTGCATAAATGCCGAGAAATGCAGCAATATGAGATGTTACGTATTGTAATTCATTTTTGAACAAACCCTGTATATTAGTAAACTAGTAGTGATGGCCGGAAGAGAGCTTTTTGGGATAAACAATTAGGAATTCTCAAAAACTACTTTACCAATCGGATAAAATTTTGTCGCATATATTTACTTCTAAATACTTATGAATCCTACGGATTTGAAGAATTTCAAGTAGCTGCATGAAATTATCGTCTCATTAGCAACAAGTGCATGAATTTTATCTCGGTTTTCGCCCATAACTTTTTCACTATAAGTCGGATCTTTTTGCGTTTCCCCACAAAAATTGCTGAACCCATTTTATGAGTCCATGTCTTAAACAACTTGCATCAATAAAACCCGACTTTACAATTATTTCAGCGAAATTCAAGGATTTAAATAAGTCACAAACAACAAGTTTACAGTAAAAAATCACGTCCCTTACCATCATTCCATTATTCAGACAATTTTTCTAACCAGCGTATTGCGCAATACAGCGTTGACTAATTTGGAAAGTACCTCGTGTACCACTTTTGAGAATAAAAGACTCTTCGTATTGCCATACACTTGCAGAGATACTTTTGTGCTGAGTCGTCTGCAGCGGAAACCACTTTTCAAGAATACTTCGCCAACTACGAACCTTTTTATGACGAAAATTTCGATGACTATATAAGCGAAATTAACGATGAAGATGAGATTGAGTTCGTTGAGGAGGTGTACGATAGCATGGATCATCAGTCCTATTGCGAAGGATGTGAAAGACAAAAAGAAAGAGTAACATTAGCTAATAGTTTTTGGTTCGGTGTCGCTCCACTACTATCGCAGAAAAGTTCGATCTATCCTAAGGTACATGGAGAGATGAGTAATGGAGCACTCACCAGTAATCGCTAGACATGTAGTAATAATGTATATGTAGCTTTAAAATACAGAAAATAGTTGTTTATTAGATTTCCACTGTGGATATCCAATATATTCACAGGTACATCGATTTGGATAGCCAGATGTACGCCTATATAGTCAACGCCAAACAAAGTGGCGTGCACGTCATCACGATAAAAATTCCCCGACCTAATGCCTAGGTTTCTATCACAAACAATTGCTCTATTGCAGTTTCATATTAATGTGATATATAAATTGTAAAATGGTCATTACTCTCTTATTATGGTTAATAGTCATATAAACATTGTTATTAGAATATCACATAAGTTGCTT
Organism: Acanthoscelides obtectus; assembly: GCA_963669975.1. NCBI lineage: Eukaryota > Metazoa > Arthropoda > Insecta > Coleoptera > Chrysomelidae > Acanthoscelides > Acanthoscelides obtectus. The sequence goes on along the minus strand of CAVLJG010000009.1, from coordinate 5,109,767 downwards.
TCTGATAAATTTAGACGCATTATGCGAAATAAAATGTTTTGCAAACGCTCCAATCACTTATCGACATGTAAACGCACTAAACCGATTTCGCAGCGTTGACACATTGTCACCTTGAAACTTATTTAAACTGGGAACTGACATTTGTATTAATTTTGACACTGAATCAATTTGTGGCATTTCAAATCTTTATAAATCCTTTGGCCCCGCATACTGTAAATCAACAACTGTTTGTTTCAAAACAAAATTATTCATTTTACGAGTAGATAAAGGCAATTTTGGTATATAAAGATGCCCAAACAGTTAAATAGTCGGTGTAAGGAACTCGTGGCCTCGTTAATGCACTACTTTGAGCAAGAAAGGGACAACAACGGGCCTTTGTTGCCTTTAAATGCTGTTCAAGAGGTAGGTTACTAATAATTATATGTAATGTATATTAATAGTAGTGAAATTTTATTTCATTTTTTGTAGCGTGTTGTTGCTGCTTTAAAAATTAGTTTAAGGACAGTTAGTCGTATTTCCGAGGGTGTGAAAAGTGATGCAAATTTAGAATCGCCCAAGAAAAAGCGGAGTTATATTAAACGTGTAACCAACACAGCGACATTGGATACAAGTGCCATTCGAGAAGTGATCTATAATATGTATCACAAAAGTAAGATCTTATTATAATAACTTATCAGAAATTTGCATTAATTTGTTAACTAAATTATAATGTCATATTACACATGGTTTCAGAAGAACAAGTTACGATACAAACTTTATAGTCTCGATTAAGAGATAGGGCATTATTTGATGGTAGTGCCACGTCTTTAAGGCGGTTGCTTAGAGATCTTGGATTTAAGTGGCTTAAGGACAATCCGCGACGAGGGATCATGGAACTACCAAGTATAGCTTTGAAAAGGGTGGAATTTCTAAGGCAATACAATCAAGCCAACGTTGAGGCCTTATACCAGTTTGTCTTCCTCGATGAAACTTGGATATTTCAAAATGGGACCATAGGTCGCTCTTGGCAAAATGGAAACCAAAAAAGCGTGAAAGCTATTAAAACAGATGGTAAAAGGTATGTACTTTTACACAATTTGCACTATAAAATTTAAAACTAATATATTTTAGATACATTATATTACATGCTGGAAATGAAAATGGGTTTATTGAGGGTAGTGAAGCGATATTTTCTTCGAAAACAAAATTGAGCGAAAAATTGGAGAGTCCATCTATGATTATACTGGATAACGCCCCTTATCACAGCATGATATTGAACAAAGTGCCCAACAATGCATGGACAAAAAAAATATCCAAGACTGGTTGACAAATCAAAACATACCATTTTTAAACACAATGTTTAAAACATAGCTATTGAGTATTGTTGCTCGGTACATAATGCTTCTTAATTATATATATTTTGGTCGACAGTTTATATTTCTTTTGTTTATTCCTATTCTTAAAATAACTGCTTTTTCAGAAACAAACCACCTAAAATATACGTGATTGATGAATTGGCGGAACAACATGGGCACAAAGTTCTTCGTCTGCCTCCTTACCATTGTATATTTAACCCTATTGAGTTAATTTGGGGCATAGCAAAAGGTTACTATAACAGACATATTGGTAGAGATGGTAACAGTGAAAAAGACTGTTTGGATATGTGGAACGAGGCTCTACAAACGGTTACCCCAGACATGTGGAAAAAATAGTGTTCGACATACTGAGCAAGAAATTTTTAAATGGTATGAAAGAGAACGAATTTTTGATCGACCAGACATCGAACCTTTAATAATCAACTTTGAGAGTGATGAAGATTCAGATTCAGACAGCGCTGAAGAAAGAAACTCCGACTAACTTTATTGTACAGAAAAAGCTCACACCAGTAGCTTACCTAATTTTAGAATGCATTTTTCTGTATGAATTCTGTAAAATAAATACCATGCATAAAATTTGGAGGACCCCATTTGGATTTTTATTCAGTACCTTTAAGCTATCAATTAAATATGGTAGTTTCATAGTGTCATCTGATCAATAATTGTCATACTTAATGATTATGCAAGTACAGATCTATAATTTTATTATACTATTATTTTTGTTCTCATTTGAGGTTAATATTGCTTATAAACCTAGATGTGTAAATAATAAATTTTATTATTTTACAAAAAGTTTGGCAACAATGTAAATTTTTCAACACACCCACCTTGATGACGTGCACGCCACTTTGTTTGGCGTTGACTATATGAGGGATGTCTTTTAAGTTTTGCGTATAGAAACATAGTAGGCCGCGCGGATCGAACGTCAGTACTGAATCTTAAGCTCACTCTTTCACAACAATACGTGCAGTGTTCTCACTACCTACAGTGAATTTTTGAGTGTCACCAAGTCATTAGAAAAATGGAACTCAACCGAGAACATTTTCGCGCCATAATTTATTACAACCTTCAGAGACAATTATCGCAACAAGAATGCCTTGCTGAGTTACTGTCTGTTTTCGGCAACGAAGCGCCATATCAGTCGACAATTTCCCGTTGGTATGGAGAATTCAAACGTGGACGGGTGAGTCTTAGCGACGATCCCAGGGTGGGTGCACCAAAAACGGCAGTCACCCAGGAAAACGTCGATGCGGCCAGGATTAATTGGTGTCAAAAAACGCTTGACCGTTTCAATTCCAAAATGTGTACAGCTTTGTTAGTGGTGATGAATCGTGGATTTACTGTTATGAATCAGAAAATAAACGACGGTCGGCTGTTTGGGTGTTCCAAGGTGAAGAAAAGCCAACCAAAGTTATCCGTTCTCGAAGTGTTTCGAAAAATATGGTAGCGACATTTGTGTCAAAAGCGGGTCATATTGCAACAATTCCTCTTAATGAGCAAATAACTGTTACTGCGGATTGGTATACCACCATTTGTTTGCCAAAAGTCATCACCGAGCTTCGAAAAATCAACCCCGAAAGAAGAATTATCCTCCACCAAGACAATGCAAGCTCGCACACAGCCCAAAAAACAAGGCAGTATTTAACGAAAGAAAACGTGGAATTATTGGACCATCCTCCGTATAGTCCCGATCTAAGTCCTAACGATTTCTTTACTTTGCCGAAAATTAAAAACAGACTGCGTGGTCAAAGGTTGAAGTCACCAGCAGATGTGTATTAATCTTCGTGGAGAATACTTCAAAAAACAATAAAGTTATTTAAAACTACCTACCGTGTTGTTTTATTTCCATATGCAAAACTTAAAAGACATCCCTCGTATAGTGCCTCTCGATATTCCCTTTTTTAGCTACCGGTAGCTGGCCATCGACTGGTTGGCGACCACTGGTCTAGAGACTTTTTGTAATGCGTGAATCTTTTGTATACTTGGAAAAATAACGGCACTACAGTCAGGTCAAGCGAACAACCTTCAACTGGAAGTAACCAAATAGGCACAAAACATATGAGAAATGGATCTCAGTCAATTTGTCTGAAAATTCAGTGTAATATATTTGTTGTCTTCCCGCACAAAGGTGTCCATGGAATCAAAGCAATCCTATGACTTGTTTCTGAGAAACCGTTGGATAAAGTTTGTGCGATTTGCAAAAATGGTTTTTTAACATGCTCTCCATTATGCTGGAGTCCGGTTATCGTTCAAACAAACTGACTCAAACCATTAGATATGTCGGAAACAAACCAAAACAAGAAAACTCAAATTAATAGTCAATAAAATACAATACCCTGAAGCTACGGTCACATCGGTACAATTTTTATTTGCCTTTCACCTTCAAAATCAACATGACCTGAATTTGACCTTATAAAGGTCATAATCGGAGACAAGCCAACAACCATGACTTTTCTCTGCCCTTGAAAAGCAATCTGTCCTATTGAGTTTTCTGAATTCTCGAGCAACTCGTGCTAGATCTGTTCCAGAATAAACAAATGAAAATCAGCTTTTCCTGAAACTGACCTTGTAATTATCATTATCACGATCAACAAGCTCTCTACAAGCTGTTTTAACGAAATATTTCTTTTAGTATACGGATTTTCGGAGTTTCTGGTATGAGAACTACAATTGTCACATTCACCATTTTTGTAAATAAGTCAAACTTTATCTGCCTATTTCTCAGAAACTAATCATAGGATTGATTTGATCTCACAGATACATTTATTCGAAAATGCAAGAAATATAACATACTGAGTCTTTAGACAAATCGACTGTCACTAAAATACATGACCCTGAAGCTGGTCACATTAGTGCACTTTTTATTTCCCTTCCACCTTTAAAATCAACATGACCTTAATTTTAGCTTGTAAAGGTCATGATCAATGACAAGGAAACAACCACGATTTTTATGTGTCCTTGGAAAGCTGCCTGTCCTGTGGAGTTTTGTGAACTCTCGAGCAACACGAGCCTGATCTGTTCCAGAATAAACAAATAAAAGTCTGGTTCCCCTGTAACTGACCTTGTAAGGATCGTGGTCACGATCAATAAGCTCTCTACAAGGTGTTTTAACCAAATATTTCTTTTGGATTCTCGGAGTTTTTGGTCTGAGAACCGCAATCGACACATTCACCATTTTTGCAAATAAGGCGAGCTTTATCTACCTATTTCTCAGAAACTAATCATAGGATTGATTTGAGCAGCTTCCCCTGAAACTGACCGATTAACAAGCTCTCTACAAGGTGTTTTAATGAAATATTTCTTTTAGTATACGAATTCTCCGAGATTTTGGTATGAGAACTACAACTGGCACATTCACCGTTTTTGTAAATCGAGCAAACTACATATTTCTCAGAAACTAATCATAGGATTGATTTGATCTCATTTATTCGAAAAGGCAAGAAATATATCATACTGAGTTTTTGGACAAATCGACTGTCAATAAAATACATTACCCTGAAGCTGTTCACATTAGTCCACTTTTTATTTCCCTTCCACGTTCAAAATCAATATGAACTCAATTTTAGCTTGTAAAGGTTATGATCAAAGACAAGGAAACATCCACGATTTTTCTGTGTCCTTGAAAAGCTGCCTACCCTGTTGAGTTTTGTGAATTCTCGAGCAATACGAGCCTGATCTGTTCCAGAATAAACAAATAAAAATCAGCTTTCCTGAAACTGACCTTGTAAGGATCGTAGTCACGATCAACAAGCTCTCTACAAGGTGCTTTAGTGAAATATTTCTTTCAGTATACGGATTCTCAGAGATTTTGGTACGAGAACTACAATTGGCGCATTCACCATTTTTGCAAATCTTGCAAATTTTATCTACCTATTTCTCAGAAACTAATCATAGGATTGATTTGATCTCAAAGACACATTTATTCGAAAAGGCAAGAAATATATCATACTGAGTCTTTAGACAAATCGACTGTCAATAAAATACCTGACCCTGAAGCTGTTCACATTAGTGCACTTTTTATTTCCCTTCCACGTTCAAAATCAACATGACCTTAATTTTAGCTTGTAAAGGTCATGATCAAAGACAAGGAAACAACCACGATTTTTCTGTGTCCTTGAAAAGCTGCCTGCCCTTTTGAGTTTTGTGAATTCTCGAGCAATACGAGCCTGATCTGTTCCAGAATAAACAAATAAAAGTCTGCTTCCCCTGAAACTGACCTTGTAAGGATCGTGGTCACGATCAACAAGCTCTCTACAAGGTGTTTTAACCAAATATTTCTTTTGGATTCTCGGAGTTTTTGGTCTGAGAACCGCAATCGATACATTCATTTTTGCAAATAAGGCGAGCTTTATCTACCTATTTCTCAGAAACTAATCATAGGATTGATTTGAGCAGCTTCCCCTGAAACTGACAGATCAACAAGCTCTCTACAAGGTGTTTAATGGAATATTTCTTTTAGTAAACGAATTCTCCGAGATTTTGGTATGAGAACTACAACTGACACATTCACCATTTTTGTAAATCGGGCAAACTACCTATTTCTCAGAAACTAATCATAGGATTGATTTGATCTCATTTATTCGAAAAGGCAAGAAATATATCATACTGAGTTTTTGGACAAATCGACTGTCAATAAAATACATTACCCTGAAGCTGTTCACATTAGTCCACTTTTTATTTCCCTTCCACGTTCAAAATCAATATGAACTCAATTTTAGCTTGTAAAGGTTATGATCAAAGACAAGGAAACATCCACGATTTTTCTGTGTCCTTGAAAAGCTGCCTACCCTGTTGAGTTTTGTGAATTCTCGAGCAATACGAGCCTGATCTGTTCCAGAATAAACAAATAAAAATCAGCTTTCCTGAAACTGACCTTGTAAGGATCGTAGTCACGATCAACAAGCTCTCTACAAGGTGCTTTAGTGAAATATTTCTTTCAGTATACGGATTCTCAGAGATTTTGGTACGAGAACTACAATTGGCGCATTCACCATTTTTGCAAATCTTGCAAATTTTATCTACCTATTTCTCAGAAACTAATCATAGGATTGATTTGATCTCAAAGACACATTTATTCGAAAAGGCAAGAAATATATCATACTGAGTCTTTAGACAAATCGACTGTCAATAAAATACCTGACCCTGAAGCTGTTCACATTAGTGCACTTTTTATTTCCCTTCCACGTTCAAAATCAACATGACCTTAATTTTAGCTTGTAAAGGTCATGATCAAAGACAAGGAAACAACCACGATTTTTCTGTGTCCTTGAAAAGCTGCCTGCCCTTTTGAGTTTTGTGAATTCTCGAGCAATACGAGCCTGATCTGTTCCAGAATAAACAAATAAAAGTCTGCTTCCCCTGAAACTGACCTTGTAAGGATCGTGGTCACGATCAACAAGCTCTCTACAAGGTGTTTTAACCAAATATTTCTTTTGGATTCTCGGAGTTTTTGGTCTGAGAACCGCAATCGATACATTCATTTTTGCAAATAAGGCGAGCTTTATCTACCTATTTCTCAGAAACTAATCATAGGATTGATTTGAGCAGCTTCCCCTGAAACTGACAGATCAACAAGCTCTCTACAAGGTGTTTAATGGAATATTTCTTTTAGTAAACGAATTCTCCGAGATTTTGGTATGAGAACTACAACTGACACATTCACCATTTTTGTAAATCGGGCAAACTACCTATTTCTCAGAAACTAATCATAGGATTGATTTGATCTCATTTATTCGAAAAGGCAAGAAATATATCATACTGAGTCTTTAGACAAATCGACTGTCAATAAAATACCTGACCCTGAAGCTGTTCACATTAGTGCACTTTTTATTTCCCTTCCACGTTCAAAATCAACATGACCTTAATTTTAGCTTGTAAAGGTCATGATCAAAGACAAGGAAACAACCACGACTTTTTCTGCGTCCTAGAAAAGCTGCCTGCCCTGTTGAGTTTTGTAAATTCTCGAGCAATGCGAGCCTGATCTGTTCCAGAATAAACAAATAAAAATCAGCTTTCCTGAAACTGACCTTGTAAGGATCGTAGTCACGATCAACAAGCTCTCTACAAGGTGCTTTAATGAAATATTTCTTTCAGTATACGGATTCTCAGAGATTTTGGTACGAGAACTACAATTGGCGCATTCACTATTTTTGCAAATCTTGCAAATTTTATCTACCTATTTCTCAGAAACTAATCATAGGATTGATTTGATCTCAAAGACACATTTATTCGAAAAGGCAAGAAATATATCATACTGAGTCTTTAGACAAATCGACTGTCAATAAAATACCTGACCCTGAAGCTGTTCACATTAGTGCACTTTTTATTTCCCTTCCACGTTCAAAATCAACATGACCTTAATTTTAGCTTGTAAAGGTCATGATCAAAGACAAGGAAACAACCACGACTTTTCTGTGTCCTTGAAAAGCTGCCTGCCCTTTTGAGTTTTGTGAATTCTCGAGCAATACGAGCCTGATCTGTTCCAGAATAAACAAATAAAAGTCTGCTTCCCCTGAAACTGACCTTGTAAGGATCGTGGTCACGATCAACAAGCTCTCTACAAGGTGTTTTAACCAAATATTTCTTTTGGATTCTCGGAGTTTTTGGTCCGAGAACCGCAATCGACACATTCACCTTTTTTGCAAATAAGGCGAGCTTTATCTACCTATTTCTCAGAAACTAATCATAGGATTGATTTGATCAGCTTCCCCTAAAACTGACCGATCAACAAGCTCTCTGCAAGGTGTTTTAATGAAATATTTCTTTTACTATACGAATTCTCCGAGATTTTGGTATGAGAACTACAACTGGCACATTCACCATTTTTGTGAATCGGGCAAACTACCTATTTCTCAGAAACTAATCATAGGATTGATTTGATCTCATTTATTCGAAAAGGCAAGAAATATATCATGCTGAGTATTTAGACAAATCGACTGTCAATAAAATACATTACCCTGAAGCTGTTCACATTGGTGCACTTTTTATTTCCCTTCCACCTTCAAAATCAACATGACCTCAATTTTGGCTTGTGAAAGTCATAATCAAAAAGAAGGAAACAACCACGATTTTTCTGTGTCCTTGAAAAGCTGCCTGCCCTGTTGAGTTTTGTGAATTCTCGAGCGATAAAAGCCTGATCTGTTCCAGAATAAACAAATTAAAATCAGTTTTCCCTGAAACTGACCTTGTAAGGATCATGATTACGATCAACAAGCTCTCTACAAGGTGTCTTATCGAAATATTTCTTTTAGTATACGGATTCTCAGAGTTTTTGGTTTGAGAACTACAATTGGCACATTCACCATTTTTGCAAATCAGGCAGACTTTATCTACCTATTTCTCAGAAACTAATCATAGGATTGATTTGATCTCACAGATACATTTATTCGAAAAAGGAAGAAATATATCATACTGAGTCTTTAGACAAATCGACTGTCAATAAAATACATTACCCTGAAGCTGTTCACATTGGTGCACTTTTTATTTCCCTTCCACCTTCAAAATCAACATGACCTCAATTTTAGCTTGTAAAGGTCATGACCAAGACAAGGAAATAACCACGATTTTTCTGTGTCCTTGAAAAGCTGCCTGCAATTTTGGCTTGTAAAAGTCATGATCAAAGACAAGGAAACAACCACGATTTTTCTGTGTCTTTGAAAAGCTGGCCCTGTTGAGTTTTTTGAATTCTCAAGCAATACGAGCCTAATCTGTTCCAGAATAAACAAATAAAAATCAGCTTTCCCTGAAACTGACCTTGTAAGGATCATGATTACGATCAACAAGCTCTCTAGAAGGTGTCTTATCGAAATATTCCTTTTAGTATACGGATTCTCAGAGATTTTGGTATGAGAACTACAATTGGCACATTCACCATTTTTTGCGAATCAGGCAGACTACCTATTTCTACTACTAATCATAGGATTGATTTGATCTCATAGACACATTTTTCCGAAAAGGCAAGAAATATATCATACTGAGTATTTAGACAAATCGACTGTCAATAAAATACATTACCCTGGCGCTGTTCACATTAGTACTTTTTATTTCCCTTCTACCTTCAAAATCAACATGACCTCAATTTTGGCTTGTGAAAGTCATAATCAAAAAGAAGGAAACAACCACGATTTTTCCGTGTCCTTGAAAAACTGCCTGCCCTGTTGAGTTTTGTGAATTCTCGAGCAATACGAGTCTAATCTGTTCCAGAATAAACAAATAAAAATCAGCTTTCCCTGTAACTGACCTTGTAAGGATCATGGTCACGATCAACAAGCTCTCTACAAGGTGTTTTGACCAAATATTTCATTTAGTATACGGATTTTCAGAGTTTTTGGTCTGGCACATTCACCATTTTTGTAGATAAGTCAAACTTTATCTACCTATTTCTCAGAAACTAATCATAGAATTGATTTGATTTCATAGACACATTTTTTCGAATAGGCAAGAAATATATCATACTGAGTATTTAGACAAGTCGAATGTCAATAAAATACATTACCCTGAAGCTGTTCACATTAGTGCTCTTTTTAATTCCCTACCACCTTCAAAATCAACATGACCTCAATTTTAGCTTGTAAATATCATGATCAAAGACAAGGAAACAACCACGATTTTTCTGTGTCCTTGAAAAGCTGCCTGCCCTGTTGAGTTTTGTGAATTCTCGAGCAATACGAGCCTGATCTGTTCCAGAATAAACAAATAAGAATCAGCTTTCCCTGGAGCTGACCTTGTAAGGATCGTTGTCACGATCAACAAGCTCTCCACAAGGTGTTTTGACCAAATATTTCTTTTAGTATACGGATTCTAGGAGTTTTTTGTCTAAGAACCACAATCGACACATTCACCTTTTTTTGCAATAAGGCAAGCTTTATCTACCTATTTCTCAGAAACTAATCATAGAATTGATTTGATCAGCTTCCCCTGAAACTGACCTTGTAAGGATCGGGGTCACCATCAACAAGCTCTCTACAAGGTGTTTTAATGAAATATTTCTTTTAGTATACGAATTCTCCTAGATTTTGGTATGAGAACTACAACTGGCACCTTCACCATTTTTGTAAATCGGGCAAACTACCTATTTCTCAGAAATTAATTATAGGATTGATTTGATCTCATTTATTCGAAAAGGCAAGAAATATATCATACTGAGTTTTTGGACAAATCGACTGTCAATAAAATACAATACCCTGAAGCTGTTCACATTAGTGTACTTTTTATTTCCCTTCCACCTTCAAAATCAATATGAACTCAATTTTAGCTTATAAAGGTTATGATCAAAGACAAGGAAACAGCCACGATTTTTATGTGTCCTTGAAAAGCTGCCTGCCCTGTGGAGTTTTTCGAATTCTCAAGCAATACGAGCCTGATCTGTTCCAGAATAAACAAATAAAAATCAGCTTTCCCTGAAACTGACCTTGTACGGATCATGGTCACGATCAACAAACTCTCTACAAGGTGTTTTGACCAAATATTTCATTTCGTATACGGATTCTCAGAGTTTTTGGTCTGAGAACTACACTTGGCACATTCACCATTTTTGTAAATAAGTCAAACTTTATCTACCTATCTCTCAGAAACTAATCATAGGATTGATTTGATCTCATAGAAACATTTATTCGAAAAGTCAAGAAATATATCATACTGAGTCTTTAAACAAATCGACTGTCAATAAAATACATGACCCTGAAGCTGTTCACATTACTGCACTTTTTGTTTCCCTTCCACGTTCAAAATCAACGTGACTTTAATTTTAGCTTGTAAAGGTTATGATCAAAGACAAGGAAACAACCACGATTCTTCTGTGTCCTTGAAAAGCTGCCTGCCCTGTTGGGTTTTGTGAATTCTCAAGCCTGGTCTGTTCCAGAATAAACAAATAAAAATCAGCTTTCCTTGAAACTGACCTTGTAAGGATCATGATCACGATCAACAAGCTCTCTACAAGGTGTTTTCAACAAATATTTTTTTAGTATACGGATTCTCAGGGTTTTTGGTCCGACAACTACAATCGGTACATTCACCATTTTTGTAAATAAGGCAAACTTTATCTACCTATTTCTCAGAAACTAATCATAGGATTGATTTGATCTCACAGATACATTTATTCGAAAAAGGAAGAAATATATCATACTGAGTCTTTAGACAAATCGACTGTCAATAAAATAGATTACCCTGAAGCTGTTCACATTAGTGCACTTTTTATTTCCCTCCCACCTTCAAAATCAATATCAACTCAATTTTAGCTTGTAAAGGTTATAATCAAAGACAAGGAAACAATCACGATTTTTCTGTGTCCTTGAAAAGCTGCCTGTCCTGTTGAGTTCTGTGAATTCTCGAGCAATACGAGCCTGATCTGTTCAGGAATAAACAAATAAAAATCAGCTTTCCCTGAAACTGACCTTGTAATGATCATTATCACGATCAACAAGCTCTCTACAAGGTGTTTTGACGAAATATTCCTTTTAGTTTACGGATTCTCAGAGTTTTTTGACATGAGAACTACAATTGGCGCATTCTCCATTTTTGCAAAACGCGCAAATTTTATGTACCTGTTTCTCAGAAGCTAATCATAGGATTGATTTGATCTCATAGACACATTTATTCGAAAAGGCAAGAAATATATCATACTGAGTCTTTAGACAAATCGACTGTCAATAAAATACATGACCCTGAAGCTGTTCACATTAGTGCACTTTTTATTTCACTTCCACGTTGAAAATCAACATGACCTTAATTTTAGCTTGTAAAGGTTATGATCAAAGACAAGGAAACAACCGCGGTTTTTCTGTGTCCTTGAAAAGCTGCCTGCACTGTTGAGTTTTGTGATTTTTCGAGCAATGCGAACCTGATCCGTTCCAGAATAAACAGATAAAAATCAACTTTCCCTGAAACTGACCTTGTAAGGATCATGGTCATGATCAACAAGCTCTCTACAAGCTGTTTTAACGAAATATTTCTTTTAGTATACGGATTTTCGGAGTTTCTGGTATGAGAACTACAGTTGTCACATTCACCATTTTTGTAAATAAGTCAAATTTTATCTACCCATTTCTCAGAAACTAATCATAGGATTGATTTGATCTCATAGACACATTCATTCGAAAAGGGCAAGAAATATATCATACTGCGTTTTTAGACAAATCGACTGTCAATAAAATACAATACCGTGAAGCTGTTCGCATTAGTGCACTTTTTATTTCCCTTCCACGTTCAAAATCAACATGACCTTAATTTTAGCTTGTAAAGGTCATGATCAAAGACAAGGAAACAACCACGATTTTTCTCTGTCCTTGAAAAGCTGCCTGCCCTGTTGAGTTTTGTAAATTATCGAGCAATACAATACGAGCCTGATCCGCTCCAAAATAAACTAATAAAAATCAGCATTCCCTGAAAATGAACTTGTAAGGATCGTGGTCACGATCAACAAGCTCTCTACAAGGTGTTTTAACAAAATATTTCTTTTAGTATACGGATTCTCAGAGATTTTGGTTTGAGAACTACAATTGGCACATTCACCATTTTGCAATTCGTGCAAATTTTAACTACCTATTTCTCAGAAGCTAATCATAGGATTGATTTGATCTCATAGACATATTTATTCAAAAAGGCAAGAAATATATCATACTGAGTCTTTAGACAAATCGACTGTCAATAAAATACATTACCCTGAAGCTGTTCACATTGGTGCACTTTTTATTTCCCTTCCACCTTCAAAATCAACATGACCGTAATTTTAGCTTGTAAAGGTCATGATCAAAGACAAGGACACAAACCACGATTTTGCTGTGTCCTTGAAAAGTTGCCTACCCTGTTGAGTTTTGTAAATTCTCGAGCAATACGAGCCTAATCTCTTCCAGAATAAACAAATAAAAAGCTTTCCCTGAAACTGACCTTGTAGGGATCATGGTCACGATCAATATGACACCTGCCAACATCTTTCTACAAGGTGTTCTAATGAAATATTTCTTTTAGTATACGGATTCTCAGATATTTTGGTATGAGAACTACAATTGGCACGTTCACCATTTTTGCAAATCGTGCAAATTTTATCTACCTATTTCTCGAAAACTAATCATAGGATTGATTGGATCTCATAGGCACATTTATTCGAAAAGACAAGAAATATATCATACTGAGTCTTTAGACAAATCGACTGTCAATAAAATAAATTACCCTGAAGCTGTTCACATTAGTGCAGCTTTTATTTCCCTTCCACCTTCAAAATCAACATGACCTCAATTTTAGCTTGTAAAGATTATGATCAAAGACAAGGAAACAACCACGATTTTTCTGTGTCCTTGAAAAGTTGCCTGCCCTGTTGAGATTTGTGAATTCTTGAGCAATACGAGCCTGATCTGTTCCAGAATAAACAAATAAAAATCAGCTTTCCCTGGAGCTGACCTTGTAAGGATCATTGTCACGGTCAACAAGCTCTCTACAAGGTGTTTTAACCAAATATTTCTTTTGGATTCTCGGAGTTTTTGGTCAGAGAACCGCAATAGACACATTCACCATTTTTGCCAATAAGGCGAGCTTTATCTACCTATTTCTCAGAAACTAATCATAGGATAGATTTGATCAGCTTCCCCTGAAACTGACAGATCAACAAGCTCTCTACAAGGTGTTTTAATGAAATATTTCTTTTAATAAACGAATTCTCCGAGATTTTGGTATGAGAACTACAACTGGCACATTCACCATTTTTGTAAATCAGGCAAACTACCTATTTCTCAGAAACTAATGATAGGATTGATTTGATCTCATTTATTCGAAAAGGCAAGAAATATAGCATACTGAGTTTTTGGACAAATCGACTGTCAATAAAATACATTACCCTGAAGCTGTTCACATTAGTGCACCTTATATTTCCCTTCCACCTTCAAAATCAACGTGAACTCAAGTTCAGCTTGTAAAGGTCATGATGAATGACCAGGAAACAACCACGTTTTTTGTGTGTCCTTGAAAAGCTGCCTGCCCTGTAGAGTTTTGTGAATTCTCGAGCAATAAAAGCCTGATCTGTTCCAGAATAAACAAATTAAAATCAGTTTTCCCTGAAACTGACCTTGTAGGGATCATGATTACGATCAACAAGCTCTCTACAAGGTGTCTTATCGAAATATTTCTTTTAGTATACGGATTCACAGAGTTTTTGGTTTGGAACTACAATTGGCACATTCGCCATTTTTTGCAAATCAGACAGACTATCTACCTATTTCCCAGAAACTTATCATAGGATTGATTTGATCTCACAGATACATTTATTCGAAAAAGGAAGAAGTATATCATACTGAGTCTTTAGAAAAATCGACTGTCAATAAAATACATTACCCTGAAGCTGTTCACATTGGTGCACTTTTTATTTCCCTTCCACCTCCAAAATCAACATGAACTCAATTTTAGCTTGTAAAGGTCATGATCAAAGACAAGGACACAATCACGATTTTTCTATGCCCTAGAAAAGCTGCCTGCCCTGTTGAGTTCTGTGAATTATCGAGCAATACGAGCCTGATCTGTTCCAGAATAAACATATAAAAATCAACTTGTCCTGAAAGTTACCTTGTAACGATTATGGTCACGATCAACATGACACCTCCCAACACCTTTCTACAAGGTGTTCTAATGAAATATTTCTTAGAATATGCTGAGTCTCACAGTTTTTAGTATGAGAACTACAATTGGTACATTCACCATTTTTGTAAATAATGAAAATTATCCGCGTATTTCTCAGAAACTAATCATAGAATTGCTTTGATCTGATGGACACCTTTGCTCGGAAAGACAAAAAATATATCATTTCTGGGGGTGTTGTCTTGCAATCCACTTCTCCATCTTCCTCCTAGCTCTTTGCGCGGGCACCCCTAAAGCTGCCTCAGGACCAACGAGCATCCGTATTGTACAAGTATTTCCTTGTTAGCTAAGCCTTTTCAAAAGTCAGTGTCACTTGGTAATTTAATCATTTACATCAATTTATAATTCATTTATAAGAAACTATAAAATGTTGTCACTCTGTTGGTTCAACATGTAGATTGCTACTCTATGTTTTAATTTCAAATATGCCCTATATCGCTAAAATGTCTGTATGTATTTTTTGAGACTGTGTTAAATAAATCTATGGTATTGAGACTATTTTTCTGTGATTGCATCTGCTTTGTTTCCAGGCAACTTCTACAAGGATTGTAGGAGGGATTTGGTGGTTTTTCACACTGATAATAATATCTTCATACACTGCTAACCTAGCTGCGTTTCTCACTGTTGAACGCATGACTACGCCTATCGAAAGTGCCCAGGATCTAGCAGAACAAACGGATATAGCATACGGAACCCTGGAAGGTGGAAGCACAATGACTTTCTTTAGAGTAAGTGAATCATTTGTTGTTTGAATGTGTCACAGTTACAATGGCGGAAAGTTAACCAACAGCAACGTACTCATCTTGATGACATTCGCAGAGCAACGAATCTTTTTCATGAAGTGAGAAATGGGTCTTCATGAATTCCGCAATGATAGTCCAGGACTGTTAGACTTTCTCTGCTGAAAAAATCCCACCTGGCTGAATTTTTTACCAGTGCTTCTTTTCAGCATTATAAATCATCCCTCAAGAGTCCCCACGAATCCAAGTGGAGCTTTTTTTATGGGGGGTCAAAGGTCATAAAAACACTTGTCTCCATATATCTTCGGAAATATCTATTCTACGATAAAATAAGCTATTACCTTTTTTGTTCAGTATGAAATTATCCACAAAAAAGGATCAATGCATTTTTTTCGTAGAGATCGTTTTTAAAGAAATTTTACTTTCATTTCTGAACATTGAGAAAATTGTAAAATAACGTGCTTTTTTCCACGTCACCATAGAGATAAAGTACTAGACGCGTTTTTTATCATGTGGTCTCCACAATAAAAATGACGTCAATGCCCCACAGTCAGATACTCATAGAGCCTCTACTACAAGCATTCAAAAAGAAAACGATGTCAAAATACGGTTTGACGTGAAATTTTCGATTTTTGTCAATTAGTAGTAGTAGTAGAAAGATTTATTTAGCACATTTGGCTACATAAACAGAATAATTGTAAACAACTTAGAACTAGTAAATTCAAGCTGGGCAACCTATAATTGTAGATTTAACAAGTCATTTCTCAATTTTACTTTAAATTTTGTCAAAGTTTTCTGGTCTTTTTATCTCTCTCTCTTTTTGGTCATTAAATGGAAGTCATCTTTATTTGTGGTATTATGTAAGTGATGGTCGACATTTGATGATATTAAATTAGTAAGACTTGATGGAAATATATTATTTTTTACTTTATAAATGAATATCATTACAAGATATTAGATAAAAATTTTTACATTGAGCCATTTTAATTTGCTAAGCATTTGCCTAATTGGAGTATATTTATCTTTATTTAGTATTATTCTCATGCACTTATTTTGTAAAATTTGCAGTCTTTCAAAAATGGAATTATTTGCTAAATATAGAATAGTCGAACAGTACAAGAAATTTGGAAGAATGATAGATAATTTTTCTGCTATGTGAACTCAGACATCCTGAAACTCTAGATAAATATCCCACTTTACTACTAATCTTATTTATAACTTTTTCATAATGAATATCAAAAATTAATCGAGAGTCAACAAAAACCCCCAGGTATTTAAAATTTTCTACGAATTCAATATCTTCACCATCAATATTCAGTTGAACATTTGTACATTGTTTTTTTACGATTAACAAGGCTTTCGTTTTACTTGTATTTAATTTTAGTCTGTTAGATGCTAACCATTTTGAGACAAGTTTCAAGTCTTCATTTATATAAGAGATACCAGTCTGAATATTTTTAGTACTTATATAAATCATAGTGTCATCGGCGAAAATCTGAATTTTGCATTTTTTGACTATGGCACTAAATCATTTATGTATAAAATAAAAAGAAGTGGTCCCAGGATACTGCCCTTCTATAAACTGCATTAATTGGTCATGCACTATGGACTCTAATAATTTTTCAATGTCTGGTAACACATTTACTGGTCTCATATCGCTGCATCTTTTAGAATTTTTTATTTTGGGAACTGGTGTTATTGTAGAGCATTTCAAATTTTCAGGAAATGAACTGCTTCTCAGTGAACAATTGATCCAATTTAATACAGGATATCCCAAAATTTCGAAACAGTTTTTCAGCACGTGTTTGGTAGTGATTTCGGCACAGTTGTCATTTGATTTTAAACGGTTTACTTTTTTTCTTAGATAATTCAATGATACGCTGTGAAATTTTGAAAGTGTATGCAACATTTCCCCCTGGAAACTGATTTTCATATAGTCAGGTGCAGCATTGCCAGTACCCACAATATCAACAATACTTTCCACAAAATATTCATTTAGTTTGCTTGCAATCACCAAAGAATTTGTTTCGGTACCGTTTTCGAATTGAACTTGATTTACACAATAATGCGGTTTCGAATTGATTAGTCTTTTTAAAGTCTTCCACATCTTTAAACTGTCGCACTTGTTATTATCGATTTGTTTATCGTAGAATTTCCTTATTTCTTCTCTAATTATATACACACATTTATTCCTAAGAGTTTTATATACCTCCCAATCATCATTTGATTTTGTGAATATACATTTATTGTATTGTTTGTCTCTCAAATTTTGAGCTGCCTTAATATTCTTGTTATACCAGGGTGTATGTTTTGTCGAGCAAATCACTTTTTTATCAGTTGCAAGATCTAAACAAGTTTTTATATTTCCTATTATGTTGTCATATATTTTTTCCATATTCTCACCAAAATTCCAATATCAGCCAGCAAGTTCTCGTTAAAGTTTTTCGTACTTAATAGTATTTACGATTTTCTTAATTTTTATATCAGAAAAATGCCCTACCAAGGGCAGCATTGTCCAACTGTGATCACTAACTTTAGGTGTATGTACAGCTTTAATCCCTGCACATTCGAAATTTACAATAACAAGACCTAACAAAGTCTCTGATAATGATGTTATTCTGGTACTTATTCTGGTTTCTTTCAATTTCCTTGTTTTCATGCTTTTACCATAATAATTTAAATTAATATCACCTAAAAGTATTATATTGTTTCTAAAATTCCACATTTCTTCGCATTTTTCTTCAAAAAACGTTAAAAATGAGTCCGCATCACTGTTTGGTGAACGGTAAAAAAGTACAAAGATCATAACGTTTC
The DNA here is from genome assembly GCA_963669975.1 of Acanthoscelides obtectus. Lineage (NCBI taxonomy): Eukaryota > Metazoa > Arthropoda > Insecta > Coleoptera > Chrysomelidae > Acanthoscelides > Acanthoscelides obtectus. The sequence continues at coordinate 5,091,238 of CAVLJG010000009.1, read as the reverse complement.
CCAGATAATTTGAACTGTATATGTACATACCAGTATGCATAGTCTATAGTGGTACAATCGAATAATTTGATTTCACGCAATTTTCTGTAAATTGGCGGTCTCAACGAAAAAAATGCCTCAAACCTTTTTTGTGGAGAATATTATACTGAATAAAAAAGGTAATAGCTCTTTTTATCGTAGAGTTGATATTTTCGAAGATATATGGAAAATAGTGTTTTTGTGACCTTTCACCCTCCCATAAAAAAAGCTCCACTTGGGTTCATGGGGACTTTTGAAGAATGATTTATAATATTGAAAAGAAGCTCTAGTAAAAAATTTAGCCAGGTGGGATTTTTTCAGCGGATTATCCTTCTTTTCGTCTAATAGTCCTGGACTATGGAGCAATGGAAAGACTTCTGTCCTAGGATGTTCGACTCTAGTATTCCTTTCTGGAAAGTTGCAAAGTCACTTAGAAATGGAAAGCGAGAACAACGCACATTAGGATGCCCCAAAGAGAATGAAAGTTCTTTTTTTCAAACGCATGCCATCTAACTTTGCTTGAACAATGTGAAATCAATTGTAAATAAAGTTTCATGTACCTATGCAGCTCTCATCTATCTTTCATATTTAACCAGTTTGTTTCGATTAACTTATATATACTTATGAACATGCTACTTTTAGGATTCAAAAATTGGGATCTACCAGAAAATGTGGCGTTTCATGGAAAGCAAAAAGCCTTCTGTTTTTGTAAAGACCTATGAAGACGGAATAAAGCGGGTTCTAGAAGGAAACTATGCTTTTCTCATGGAATCGACGATGCTGGACTATGCTGTGCAAAGAGACTGCAACTTGACTCAAATCGGAGGGCTGTTGGATTCAAAAGGTGAATTATTTTATAGGGTGTCCCAACAAAAATTAAAAGTTGTTTTATGAGCAAATTGGTGAAGATACCAAAGATCTGTTTTCGTCGTACTTGTGCATATTTTAAAATTATTTCAATATGTACAGGGTGTTCCACAACTTCGTGCCAGAATAAACATGTATTTTATTAAATACCAAATTTTATTGCACAATTGGATAGAACATCTAAAAACAAGAGGGTTTATATCACATAGCATACGATTTCGATTGTCAACTGTTTAGACATTTAGTGAAATATACTAAGTGACATATAAATCCGAACACCCAGTTTAAATGGTTTTATTTTAATAAAATTTTGAATAAGTACTTAATGAAGCATAATAAGTAAATGATAAAAATTTCAAAATGATTGCACTGCTTTAAAGCCCTTTGACCTTTAATCATGTGTGGATGTACCCTGATGTGCTACGCATTCTCCAACGCGCCTAGGCATGCTTCTGATCAGGTGGTCAATGTCCTCCTGTGGTATCTCATTCCAGGCAACCACCAACTCCTCTCGAAGTGCTTCTAGAATCTGAGGAGGACGTTGCAAATTGAGCAATCTCCTACCCATCATATCCCACACGTGCTCAATTGGGGATAAGTCGGGAGATCTTGGTGGCCATGGTAACAATGTGACATCATTATGTTGAAAGAAGTCTATTGTGACTCTTGCAACATGTGGTCGTGCATTATCTTGTTGGAAAGTTGCATCTGCCAGGGTGTCAAGATAGGGTAAAAGATGGGGTTCTAGAACTTCGTGAATATAACGCTGCGCGTTCATGTTACCTCTGATGAAGATTAAAGGTGACCTGGACCATAAGCTATAGCACCCCAAACCACAACTCCAACAGTGTGATGAACATGTCTTTCAACAAAAAACTGTGGATGCCTCCTTTCACCACGTCGCCTTCTAACCCTGGCACGACCATCGTGCATGCCTAAACAAAATCGAGACTCGTCACTAAAGACAATACTGTTCCATTCCTGATCCCAGAGTGACCGTTGTCTGCACCACTCAAGGCGATTACGTCGGTGTTCTCGAGTTAAAGGGAGGACCCAGTGTGGCCGGTATGAAAACAAGCCAAAACTTCTCATTCGTCGGTAAACACTTCGCATGCCAATAGGTCTTCCGTGTTCTGCAAACTATTCATTTGCAATGGACCTGGTAGTGGAGAAACGGTCCCTTAAGGCCAATAATCTTAGGCGGCGATCTTCACGGTCTGTTGTTCTACGGCGGCGTCCAGTGCCCCTTGCTCTTTGCGTACGGCCTTCTCGAAGCCATACCTGACAACACCTAACCACAGTGTCTACACTTCTTTGCACTCTAACTGCAATTGCCCGAAAAGAAAGTCCAGCTTCCCGAAGTCCCACTATACGGCCCCTATCAAACTCACTAAGTTGACAAAATCGTACAGGTCTCCGTACTCTAGGCGTCGTAACCGATCGTAAAGGATGTCAAGAACCAAAATCCGCCAACGTTGATTCTTTACTGCGGCTGAAATATTCATTTTTAGAGCGTTAGTGAATTAAAAAAAAGCAGTATAAAAACCGGAATGTCCAACTGATAGGGATGAAAATTTTTTCACTTGTTATTTACAGTAAGATAAATACATTCACCAACTTTTATTAAAATAAAACCATTTAAACTGGATGTTCGGATGTCACTTAGTATCTCAAAAACTTAATTTTGAAGGCTCACAGCTCCGCCATTTTTGAAGATATTTAGATAAATTTTAATTCACAAACATCAATTTCAAGCTGATCTGAAAGAAATGCTGAAATATCTTTCTATTTATGCATATGGGTAATATATTCGAACAATTTATCAACGACTGATTGCCTTAGGTTGAGATTATTTCTGTTGTGTGTGTAAAATATTGGATTTTATGTTTAAATACAAGATGTATTTGGTTTTCCTTGAAACTAATAGCAGTAACTAAAAATCGTCTGGAAAAAACTTGTATTAACTTTATACAAAAAAAAACTATTTAACCATGTAGAAATATAGCTTGTGTTCCATTTGAAATTGAAAAAATGTATAAATAAAAAGAAATTTCAGCACTTTTTCCAGATCAGCTTAAAATCAATGATAATAAAATTTTTGTGAACTAAAATTTATCTGAATATCTTGCCGGTGCGAAAGGGTCTTCGGTTTTGGTCATTTACCAGTAATCTGAATTTCTCTTTTTTCAGAGTACTGATTACTAGGCCAAACCCTTTTCAATTATTTTCTTTCTTAGAACGACAAGAGTTCGTTTGACTGAAAATTTATACATTTTGCTAATTTGCAGCTTATTATGGAAGTAAATGATATTAAATTTAAATTTAATCTTACACCAGGTTACGGCATAGCAACACCTAAAGGTAGTCCGTGGAGAGATAAAATATCTTTAGCGATATTGGAGCTTCAAGAAAAAGGCTTAATACAAATCCTGTATGACAAATGGTGGAAAAATACCGGCGACGTTTGTAACAGGGATGAGAAGAATAAAGAGTCTAAAGCAAATGCTCTTGGGATCGAAAATATTGGTATGTTATTTCTACAAATTACCACCTCTGTTATTTGTCTGAAGTTGCTTACTTTTTATGAATCTTATGACATAAGAACATAAGAAGACCATCTTAAATTATATGCCACAAAATGTCTTCTGTTTTGCCTTGTCGGAGAACAAAGAGCAAAATAAAAGCACGAGGGCATATTGATTCGTTGCCATTTACTTATCATTAGGCAGAAAAGCCAAGTATTTAAATAAATGGTACTGCCACGTTATCTGCTTTTCACATAAAGTAATAATAATAAAATGGTTATTGTCACAAAGTACAGGAAAAGCCTACGTATGATATCAACATATGCACAACAAACATAAAGTACCCAAAAAAGTTTTCACTTGTGCCTGGGTTAGTTAAAACTAAAAGTACAATAAATGACTGAACAATCATGTACGAGCCCCTTCCCACTTCAGTTGGCCCACTTCAAGATTTGTACCAAAGTATGCCTTTATAAAAAAAACATGACGAAACTATTTACTTCTAAAACAATTTATCTTCTCATAAACATTTTAGATACACTCTAGTCGTAAAAAATACATATTTGAAATCACTTAGACCTATAACTAATAGAACATCTGAACAAATAAACAATGTGCGAATAAATGCGCGAAGTTAACAAAGCAACAATTGAAAGATTACCATTGGGTAACATCACCTTTATTTTTTATTACGGCTGAAATTCTTTGGGGCATAGTGTTAACCAAGTTTTGGCAAAAATTTGGTGTAAAACAATCCCATATTTCTTGAAGCTTTTGTGTCAGTTCGGTGATTGTACGAGCAGAATGTTGTCGTAGAACCTTTTTCATCTCGTGCCACAAAGTTTCAATAGGTGACAGATCTGGACTGCTAGAAACCCATTTCAAAAGTGGTACATTATTTTCTTCCATCCATTTTATAACCTTTTTTGAGGTATGGCACGCTGCACCATCTTGCTGAAACACAAAATCTTGGCCGGATGTCAAACATTCTTCCATCACTGGTAAAAGCGATTCTTCTAAAATTGCCAAATATTTATTGTTTGTATCCACATTTCCATCAATAAAATGAAGTTTTCCTACTCCTTTTGATGACATAATGGATAATGGAAATTTCACTTTTCTCTTCAGACAGTCAACATGGAATGCTTCATTTTTTTGCGAATAACTCTACTGCGAGTGTCACCAACACAAACTTCGAATCGGACCTCATCACTCCATTGTATTGCACACCATTGTTGAGGTGTCCATTGTCTATGTTCTTTAGCCCATCTAAGCCGATTTTTCTTTTTCAGTGGAGTTAATAGTGGCTTTTCTTTGGCCTATAAACAAGTTGTGCCACTTTAGGGTTTTTACTTCACTTTTTTTATAAGACAACTTGCCTTGCAAGTGCTAAATCCCAGTTTGTGGGCCTCTCTATGAGTTGTGGACCTCGAAATTCTCCTTCCAACAGCGTCGCTATACAGAGCACTAACTTGTAAATAATTGGCACGTTTTTCACGATTATTCTTCTTAATGCTCTTCGGTCGGCATTTGTGATATTACTTTTTTCACATATCGTGGCTTAATATTAACTGAACCAGTTACGTTATATCTTCTAACAATATTTCTCAGACTGTACCGCGATAAGTATAACAAAGTTGCAATTTCTGAGTTTGATTTCCCAGAATTAAAAAATTTAATTATCAGTAACCGAATTTTCTCACTAATAACATTTCCTCTACACATTTTGAAATCCTTAACTACCCAGAACTATTTTAAACGTATTCTGACAGCTGTGATTAATAAAAACAATTATCATGGCTTTTATTTTTCACAGCCACCTATGCGTTATAGACTTATTTTGCATTGAAATGAAAATATGATGATATGCTGTAATTGCAACATGTGTTATTTTTATGCTGCAAATTTGATTAGGGAGTGATAAAGTTGGTGTTTTCTACTATATATTATCAAAATATTCATTGTTAATATTTTAAAACTATAACACCATGCTACATTTTTATTATTTGTATAAGAAAAAAACTAAGATTTCAATAGTTGGGCCAACTGAAGTGGGAAGGGGCTCGTATATGCTATATAATTTTGTGATTTGAATTAATATGGCGATGTTTGGCAGAAAAAACAAGAAAATTATAACTCAAGTAAATTAAAGTTAGTGAAATAGTGGGTATAGATTTTGATATTGATTTTCATGGAGCATCTTAGTTGAAGATCAATTTATTGAGTACTTCTTTAAATGATCTAATTGAATTAATCGCTCTTAATGGCTCTGGTTGGAAGTTATAGAGTTGTGGTCCCAAGAAAAAAAAATCGTTGAGTAATGGTTTGTGATGTTTGTGGAATACATACAACAACTGTTTCGAATGTTTAATATAACATACTAAACCACTATAAAAATAAATTCTAGTAGTTGAGCCTCCATATAGAAAGAATGATTTGGATAAGTACCTTCCTTATAGAGGATCAATTTTAGAATTAATTTTTGGACAACATTTTGTAATTATTATGTATAACTCCCTCCAAGCCAAAGTTCCGTAAAGTAGTAGAGAGTAAACAAGGGCATAATAAAGATTGTATAGATATTTTTCATTCAGAATATCTCTGAAGTATCTGGATTTTGGAACAATATAATCTGTGACATTAGAAGTGTTAGACCCAGAAAAATTAATTAGTTCAACTTGTTTTTTTTGGCAACATTATTTAAAGCATGTTATGGCAATAAGGTTAACGTTTTATCTTTGTCTTTGTTTACCTTTATTAAAATGTTATATAATAATAATAAACCGTCTTTTATTAGAAAAAACAAATTACAGTAAATGCATACATTATTATCTATAATTAGATTAGTGAGCAGCTAATGGCGAAGTTTAGCTATGGCAGCTATTCTTATACTTAACCATTGACTGCATAAGAATAATAGATGGTAAAAAAGTACAGCTGTAAAGAAAATAAATGGAGGAAAATGCCCATGCAACTGATTACAACCTAAATAAAAATTAGTTTAAAAATATAATGCTGGAGAAAACCACCTTTAAGAATCACCATTGAGCAGAAGAGCTCTTAAGCGTTTTTTAAAACTATACAGCGGCAGGCTTTTTGGTCTGTAATCTAAGCTATTGTACAACATGCATGCTTTATATGAGAAGGACCTGTTAAAAACAGATGAACTATGAAGTGGATTTGTTAAAGCGAATTTGTTACGCATATGTCGTTGATGAACATTATACCTAAAAATTAGTTTTTCACGTAAATAAATTGGAGTTCCAGAGACAAGTAACTTATGCATAAAGGTTAGATAGGTGTATTTAACTAAATCTGTCATCTTTAACCAACCTATTAAAGGATAACGATCCGAAACATGATCAAATTTTCTTAAACTAAATATGAATCCTACGCAGTTATTTTGTACTACAGATATTCTGTTACGACTTGCAACGTCCAAACAAGGATGATAAACTAGACTGCAATAATTAAAAATAGATAACACAAAAGATTCACACAGCTTTTTTCGCACTTTAAAATTCACAACTTTGTAAGAGGTTATTTAAATGCTCACGAAGCCGCACATTTTCATCAATAAACACACCCAGACACTTGACACTTTCAGAAAAAGGAAGATTTTGATTGTTAATAGATATACTCAAGGAAGCTTTGACTTCGGCTCTTCTGTGATTTGGACAAAGCAGCACAGCAGAAGATTTAGAAGCATTAACGGTTAGGCTGTTATTGGCTGAGTAGGTGCAAATAGAGTCAATGTCCTCGTTAATTTCCATAGTAGCAGTCTGGAGGTTCTCAGGATAATGAAGTAAAGCAGTTGATTGTCATCCGCATGAAACTGTAGCTGTAAATTTTGAATGGACTTATCAATATCGGCTACATAAATTAAAAATAACAAGGGTCCTAAAATTGAGCCCTGAGGCACACCCGAAGTGATAAAGTGCTCATTTGACAAAACTCCAGAAAGTGAGACGCGCTGAGGACGGTGGGTTAGGTATGATTTAAAAAACTGCAGTGCTATTTTATCAAAACCATAAAATTTTAGCTCAGCGCACATCAGTGCGTGATCAATTCTATCAAAGGCCTTGGAGAAATATAATATCTTAGTTTTGTGAAGAAAGCAGTTTCTCAGAGCTGAGTAGTACAGATATTTTTAGTTATTGCCCTTTCGTTTACTAGTGTCAAGCATAACAAAATGCCTCGAGGTCGAAGACGTCCAAATTATCTCCATATTAGCGACTTTGACAGGGATAGAATTATTGCCTATCGAGATGTTGGTTTGTCCTATCGCGAATTTGGTCGTCGTGTTAATTGTACTGCAATGTCGGTAATGCGAATGTGTCATGTGTGGATAGAAGAAAGGCATCGCAAAATTTGTGAATCCTACCAGTTTGAAAATTGCTATTGAAAAAGTTTATGAATTGAAGGATGGTGGGGTGAAAATCCAATGTAAAACAAAAGATGATAACGCGAAGCTACATAAAGAAATAACATCAAAAATGCCAGAAACATATACAGTGAAAACTTCAGAGATAAGTAAAAAACCACAAATCAAAGTTATTGGATTTTGTCAAGAATATGCAGAAGACGAGCTAATAAATACTATAGAATCACAAAATGAATCTTTTCAAGAAAATTCACATATGAGAGTAATTACAGTCAAGAAAATGAAAACTGAATATCAAGCAATTTTAGAAGTGGATGCTGTGACTTTTAAGTGTGTTATGAATCAGGGTGTTATTTTTATCGACATGTCTGTTTGCTCTGTTTTCGAGTACATCAATGTTTTGCGATGCTATAAATGTACCGGATTTAACCGCACAGCTAAATACTGCACAAACACAGGAAGTCAGGAAGATATATTACTTGTGGATTAGAAGGACATTCAACAGAAAACTGTAGTACCAGTGAAATGTACAAATGCTGTCCAAATTGTAAAAGTGCAAGCCAGGATTTTAATCTAGGATTACCTATTAATCATGGACCATTTGACAAAAATTGTGAAGTATATAAAAGGAAAATTGAGCGCAACTACTAAGACCAGATTTGCAAGATGTGGCTAAATCTGAAAGTGATGAATATAACTCAATATACCATTTAAACATACAAGGAGTCCTGAATAACTTAGATGAAGTTCAACAGTTTTTAAGATGGAGAAAGCCGCTTGTATTATGTCTTACCGAAACACATGCTACAGAAGACATCACTGATGGTGAATTACAAATTACTAATTATAAAACCCACAGATGCAACTCCAACTCCAGACATACTGGAGGTGTGATGATTTATGTTTACCACAAAATACAGATCAAATTATTCGATTGTACCACTTTAGACTATGCATACTGGTATGCACATACACAGTTCAAATTATTTGGGAAACGTTAACGTTATGATCTTGGTACTTTTTACTGTTCACCAAACAGTGATGCGGATTCATTTTTAACATTTTTTGAAGAAAAATGCGAAGAAATATGGAATTTTAGAAACAATATAATACTTTTAGGTGATTTTAATTGAAATTATTATGGTAAAAGCATGAAAACAAGAAAATTGAAAGAAACCATAAATAACTATGGGTTCAAGCAAAAAATTGAAGAGAGTACCAGAATAACATCATTATCAGAGACTTTGTTAGATCTTGTTATTGTAAATTTCAAATGTGCAGGGATTAAAGGTGTACATACACCTAAGGTTAGTCATCACAGTTGGACAATGCTGCCCTTGGTAGGGCATTTTTCTGATACAAAAATTAAGAAAATCGTAAATACTATTAAGTACGAAAAACTTGAACGAGAACTTGCTGGCTGCTATTGGAATTTTGGTGAGAATATGGAAAAAATATATGACAACATAAGAGGAAATATAAAAACTTGTTTAGATCTTGCAACTGATAAAAAACTGATTTGCTCGACAAAAAAATACACCCTGGTATAACAAGAATATTAAGGCAGCTCATTTGAGAGACAAACAATACAAAAAATGTATATTCACAAAATCAGATGATGATTGGGAGGTATATAAAACTCTTAGGAATAAATGTGTGTATGTAATTAGAGAAGGAAAAAGGAAATTCTACGATAAACAAATCAATAATAATAAGTGCGACAGTGTAAAGGTGTGGAAGACTTTAAAAAGACTGATCAATTCGAAACCGCATGATTGTGTAAATCAAGTTCAATTCGAAAACGGTACCGAAACAAATTCTTTGGTGATTGCAAACAAACTAAATGAATATTTTGTGGAAAGTATTGTTGATATTGTGGGTACTGCCAATGCTGCACCTGACTATATGAAAATCAGTTTCCAGGGGGAAATGTTGCATACACTTTCAAAATTTCACAGCGTATCATTGAATTATCTAAGAAAAAAAGTAAACAGTTTAAAATCAAATAACAACTGTGCCGAAATCTCTAATAAATACGTGCTGAAAAACTGTTTCGAAATTTTGGGATATCCTGTATTAAATTGGATCAATTGTTCACTGAGAAGCAGTTCTTTTCCTGAAAATTTGAAATGCTCTACAATAACACCAGTTCCCAAAATAAAAAATTCTAAAAGATGCAGCGATATGAGACCAGTAAATGTGTTACCAGACATTGAAAAATTATTAGAGTCCATAGTGCATGACCAATTAATGCAGTTTATAGAAGAAAACAAAATTTTAGTGGAGGCGCAAGCAGGCTTTCGAAAAAAATATTCCACAGAAACGGCTTTTCAGTTGGTAACTGAGAATTGTAGAAGAGCCATAGACTCAGAAGAAGTTGTCATAGCAGTATTTTTGGATTTGAAGAGGGCATTTGAAACGATTGATAGAGATATTTGGTTAGGTAAATTGAAGGCATATGGTATAACAGGAAGTGTTTTAGATTGGTTTGGAAATTATTTGTCTAAAAGGATGCAAGTTACAAAAGTTAATGACACTATTTCATCAAAAATTGAAAATACGTTGGGTGTTCCACAGGGCAGTATACTGGGACCACTTTTTTTCATTTTATACATAAATGATTTACCTGCCATAGTCAAAAAATGCAAAATTCAGATTTTCGCCGATGACACTATGATTTATATAAGTACTAAAAATATTCAGACTGGTATCTCTTATTTAAATGAAGAATTGAAACTTGTCTCAAAATGGTTAGCATCTAACAGACTAAAATTAAATACAAGTAAAACGAAAGCCTTGTTAATCGGAAAAAACAATGTACAAATGTTCAACTGAATATTGATGGTGAAGATATTGAATTCGTAGAAAATTTTAAATACCTGGGGGTTTTTGTCGACTTTCGATTAATTTTTGATATTCATTATGAAAAAGTTATAAATAAGATTAGTAGTAAAGTGGGATATTTATCGAGAGTTTCTGGATGTCTGAGTTCATATAGCAGAAAAAATTATCTATAATACCATCATTCTTACAAATTTCTTGTACTGTTCGACTATTCCATATTTAGCAAATAATTCCATTTTTGAAAGACTGCAAATTTTACAAAATAAGTGCATGAGAATAATACTAAATAAAGATAAATATACTCTAATTAGGCAAATGCTTAGCAAATTAAAATGGCTCAATGTAAAAAATTTTCTAATTTAACATCATCAAATGTCGACCATCATTTACATAATACCACCAATAAAGATGACTTCCATTTAATGACCAAAATGTATAACATATGCTACAAATCTGTATTCCATCAAGGGTTGAATGAATATAATAAATTATACTCAGAGATAAAAGACCAGAAAACTTTGACAACATTTGAAGTAAAATTGAGAAATCACTTGCTAAATCTACAATTATAGGTTGCCCAGCATTTACATCATACACCATATGGCTTGAATTTACTAGTTCTAAGTTGTTTACAAGTATTCTGTTTATGTAGCCAAATGTGCTAAATAAATCTTTCTACTACTACTTGTTAATAGAATTTCATAAGAATGTTATCGTTTCATTCTTATTGTAAGACTACCTCATTGCCAAAAAATCCACTTGAAGAAATATTTTTTTTCTGGGTGTAACACTTCTAATGTCACTGAGTATACATCTCAGTCTCTTCACCAGGTACGCTGTATGGGCATTAGACTTCAAGTGTTTGTCCAAAATCGCGTCTAAGTATTTTGTTTTAACGGTTGTCTGAATTCCTTTGAGACCACTGTTTTGTATGAAATTCAAGTTTACTAACATGTGGTGGGAGCCTGTGGTCACAAGAAAATACTATATAGGATGTTTTTTGTAATTAATTGTCATAGTTCTTTCCGAAAATTAATTTATAAACGTTTTGAAATCATTTTCGATTTTGGTTTTTAGTGTATGCCACAGGTTACTTTCATAGAACATATCATCCTCAAAAATGATAACTTTACTCGCTTACTACTACTTAATTTGAACAAATCGTTGAAAAATAGATTGAATAAAATGGGCCCTAATACCGTACCTTGGGGTACACCGTACGATACGATATGTGCTCGATTCGACAAGTAATTTTTAACAAGCTTGTATGTTATATTTTCAAATACTTGCTAAGAATCAGTATAAAAAAATGTGTGCTATATCGTCAGTTAACATATTATCATACCTTGTAAACAGGTGGTGTATTCGTAGTACTTCTATGTGGCTTAGGTTTAGCCATTGTAGTAGCCGTCCTAGAGTTTTGCTGGAACGTTCGACGTGGCTGCGGCCAAGTAGACAGCAATGGAGGAAAACGGATCAGTGTTTGGGGACGACTAGTAAGAGAACTAAGGTTGGTATATTATTAAAATGTCTTTCATTTAGGTTCTTCAGAATGTTTTATTTGTTGAGTAAATCTAAGTAAGTATTAGTTTTGTTGGACTTGCATTATTTTCATTTGTGACAAATGCTTTAACTATTAGTCATTTGTATGTCTGGGCGAACCGTAGGAACTTTGCCCATTGGTCACTGTCTAGTGTACGTTAGTCGCATTTGTCAGTCCTAGTTGCCCAGGAACCAGACAGTGGCAAGGAAAAATAGAAAGAAAATATAAGGAAAAAGAAGAAGAGCAAAGAAAAACAGAAGTGTATTAGTTTAAGAGGAAACACCTAGGCTTTTTGACAAGTTATTACCCCACCAACTAGAAACCGAAATTGGTTAAAATTGACCCCTCAAAACTAGTCTAACAAAGACATAGTTCATAAAAATATACAGGGTGTACATTTGAAAACTTCCCACCACGGATTTATTGAAAACTACTGATTGAAAGAAAAAACGTCAAAAGAGTTGTCAAGAAGAACAAATTTTTCAATAAAAACTACGTCACCCCCTTTCACCCTCTGCCCCCGGGGTTATCCCCTTAAAAATTTTACGAAGTTCATCCAAACGTTCAAGTTGGGGAGTAAAAACAATACATTTCAATTGATCCCTAAGAAAAAGTCTGATGGCGTCAAATCAGGAGATCCAGCAGGCCATTCTATAGCCTCTCTTCGCCCTACCCATTTATCTGGAAGAACATATGATTAGGAGCGCCGTCTTGCAGGAAATATATTTCAGCCTCATCAAGTATAGGGGATTTTTTGCGGGTACCCTTCTGCAAAACATGAGGATTTTCATTGCTCCAAAATAAAATGTGGATTAATCACTGAAGAAGATATTCTTTACATGAATGGGAATATCATTAATTTGTTTGTTTGTTTCAGATTTATTTAGCATTAATGCTACAATGCCCATAATATCCATATTACACAGTATATCACAAAATATATTATGTCTTAAAGACTACATATTTTTATACAAAATTTCACTACTATGAATTCTGGTTTTCCATGAGATATCTTTTCAATTTCCCTTTGAACATTTTCAAACTGACACACATCTTGATATCATTACTTAATTTATTAAAACGTACAATCCCTTTTGAAATACTGACTTGCTCGATATATTGCTACTGCAGTTTTGTAAATGAAAGTCTATACTTCCTCTAGTAGAATAATTGTGGCACTCATTGTTCAATACAATAAAATTTTCTAAGTGATTTGGTAGAAGATGATTTTTTAACTTGAATATGAAAATGAAAAACAAGTAGGCTATGAAATTGTTGATATTTAACCATTGTAGTTCTTTCAGCATAAAATTTATTCTAGTATATTTATTTTTATTTAAGATGGTTCTTATAGCTTTATTTTGTAATATTTGTAATTTTGAAAATACAGTTTCCACCAAAATAGTCGAACAATATTACAAATGAGGAAGAATGATAGTGTTGTACACATTTTTTTTAGAATAAACGCTTAGGCTATGCGAAATTCTATAAAAGTAATTTATTTTCTTGGATATTTTTGCAATAATATATTCATGGTGCCCTTCAAATTTTAATTTACTGTCAACGTATATGCCTAGATATTTAAATGGTTCGATTGACACAATTTTTTCATCATTAAGATTTATCGTATTTTGATCTAAAGATTTTCCTATTAACATATATTTTGTTTTGTTTGTGTTTAGTTTAAATTTATTTACATTTGACCAATTTGTTACGTTTTTCATATCATTATTTAACAGGTCAATGTTAGTTTAAATGGCTTTATTTGATATATGTATATATATAGAGGGTGGCGCTTCGAAAATGAAACAGACGCATTTACTGGCAGCTCGTTTGTTTTTTTGAAAAATGCTCAGACCCGTCGTTAACACGTGCAGCCCCCTAAGCGGGGGTCAAACCAGCCCCAAAGTCTTAAATGGAAAGGGGGGTCGTGTGATACCAATTCTCTTTATAATGATATAAAATTAATGTACTTCAGTTCAGTAGTTTTGAAGATTTATTGATTTAAAGCTTAAATAAAACTAATACATCATCATTAGTGGAGATCAATACATTTGGCAGCAAAGTAATTTAAAAATGAAGAATGAACTGATCCGTTAGGCAAGTAAATGTTGAAAATGGCCACCATGACTCTCCATGCAATAATAAAGATGTCGCTCAAAACGTTGCCGCACTGTTTGCAATATTTGAGGAGTAATTTGAAACCACTCATCCACAATTCTTTGTCGCAGGACTTCTAATGATGTTGGCTGAGTAGCATAGATTTTGCTTTTTAACTGACCCAGTAATTCCAAATACATTTCACCGGTCAAATTCCCAGGTAAGAAAAAAGGATCAACTAAATGATTCCTAAAAATACCAGCCCGAACATTTAATTTTTGTGGCTGCTGTGTATGAACCTCATGATAAACTCTGGGATTGGAATCGGACCAATATCGGCAGTTATGACGATTTTCTACGCCATTTAAGAAAAAGGAACATTCGTCGGAAAAGCAAGTGTTCGCTCATTCATATCTTCACAAAAATGTAATCGCCGATCAAAATATTCTTCATTAAGTTGTTGTACCAGGTGAATTTTATACGGATGAAAACTATGGGCCTTTAGAATCCGTTGGACAGTACGTCGACTAACACCACATACAGTCTCCGATTTGCCGGTACTTAACGTAAGATCTACATAAACTTGCCCTAAAACCCCCACTTCTATTGCTTCGTTCCTTATGGGATTTTCAATGATGCGTTTTTTATTGGCGACTGACCCAGTTTCCAGAAATTTAGCTACAAGTTCTAGAACATATTTTCGATGCACGTTACTGTAGTCATGTCGCACATTAAATATTTCTGCTGTTCTGTTAGCGCACTGATTATTTCCGAAAAATATTTCGATAATTTCAACTCATTCTGCTGTGGAATATACCATGGTTAATTTATGTCATAAAGCGTTACAAGTTATTTTAGCAACAAAGTTTGGTCAAATCAATCGCAAACTATGTACTAAATTCCTATTCAAAATAAGTACGAGATATTTTCTTATCTTTTTTCAAGAAATAACTTTTTTGTCACAAAAAACGCTCCAATAGCTATTTTCAACAACAAAATGATAAACAAACCATGGTCGTAATGAAGAAAAGCATTTACTTATTAAGTAAAGCTTTAAATCAATAAACCTTCAAAACTACTGAACTGAAGCTCATGTATTTCACATCATTATAAAGGGAATTGAAAGACCTTTAAAATAAGGTATCACTCGACCCCCCTTTCCATTTAAGATTTTAGGGTTAGTGTCACCCCCGCCCAGGGGGCTGCACGTGTTAACGTGATTTTTTGCCAAACTTGTGTCCCCCTCGAAAACAAAATCGACGGGTCTGAGCGTTTTTCCAAAAAAAAAAAACTGAGCTGCCAGTAAATGCGTCTGTTTCGTTTTCGCTGCGCCACCCTGTATATTTAATGTATCATCAGCAAATAGTTGAATTTTGAAGTGTTGTAAAACATCAGGAATATCGTTAATATATAAAATAAATAGTAATGGACCTAACTTGCTACCCTGTGGCACACCTACCGAAATGTTTTTAATGCTTGATAATGTATTGCCAATTTTAGTTCTTTGACTTCTATTGATTAAATAATTTTGTAATAAGTTGAATACTGAACCTTGAAATCCATAGTAATGCAATTTCGCTAACAATTTCTCCCTGTCAATAGTCTCAAATCTCTTGAAATCCAAGAACTATGTTACTGTAAACTTTTTTTCATCGATATTTCGCCTCCATTCATCTACCATTTGAATTGCTGTTTCAGTGGAATACTTTTTTTCTAAATCCTGCTTGAAATTTTGTCAATATCTTATTTCCTTCAATATATTCAATGACTTGTTCATACGTGATTCCTTCTAAGAGTTTCTCGACATCTGGCAGTACATTAATTGGCCGCATGTTTGCATATAACTCAGAATTTTGCACTTTTGGAACAGGAGTAAATGTAGAACATTTTAATTTTGAAGGAAATTCACCATACACTAAACAGTGATTCACTAACAATAATAACTTCTCTCCCATAATGTTGAAACATTCCTTTATAACCATTTTTGAAAGATGTTCACTAGGATTTCTATTCGATTTCAATCTTGTAATAGCTTTTGAAAGATGGTTGATATTTATTGTTTGAAATTGTCTCATAGAAGAATTATAAGTAACTTGCATGTGACATAGATTTGGATCTCCATTTCTACCGCAATTTTGAATTACAAATGGTTTCTAGATGGAAAAATTGTATGACAGCACCTGTCAGCATTTTATTTGACAACTTGACAGCTGTTGTTACCAAAAATTACAATACCTTTCATAAGAAGTGATTATTGTCTCCTAGGACACCAGAAAACGACGCTAAACAATTTTTCTAATTTTATTGATAAATTTTATAATATTATTTTTAAACAGTGCTAGTGTATACAGAATAATCTGTTACTCATGAAATAGTCTTGTCAAATACCATTCGGGCATTTAATTACTTGTGAAAAATTTTTTTTACAAAAGACATTCGTGCAGGTACAAAAATATTTTACTCGGATTTCTGTTGCCACTAGCATTCATGCTTCTTGTTAATTATTACTTAGCATGGTGTTTTTCAATTTTTTTTTTTTAATTAGATGTCCTTATGGTATTACTTATGATAAATGAATTTTTCACTGAATGTCGTGATCTAAAAAGCATTTTTGCAGGTTAACATTATGTTGTACAGGAAGAAAGCGAGGTACAA
The DNA here is from genome assembly GCA_963669975.1 of Acanthoscelides obtectus. NCBI lineage: Eukaryota > Metazoa > Arthropoda > Insecta > Coleoptera > Chrysomelidae > Acanthoscelides > Acanthoscelides obtectus. Next base: position 5,074,302 of record CAVLJG010000009.1, on the reverse strand, counting down.
GGAGAAGCTGTAAAATGTGCGACGCTAGAGATGAAAGTGCTTACATAGCAGCCAAGATGGCGGCTGGAAGCGTGAGAGGGGCTGGTGGGGGGGTTGTGGGAGAGATCAAAGTTAATGGAGTAAGTAGAAAAAAGAAACGATCAGCTATATGCAGATAATTCAATTCCTCATTTGTACTGAAGCATATCATGTGAGCGTATGGCATGCACGTAGCCAAGGGTAGGGGGTTAGATGGGAATCTGGAGTATATATAATCACATTTAGATTCTATTACAAATGAATTGTTGTTTTGTTTTAATTAAATACAGTTTTAATTAAGTATGCAGGTGGCCAAATTAATATCAATAATCAACACCTTTTATTACAGGATGGTGTAGTCTTACCCTTAATAGAAACGAAAAGACCTGCAAATTTCAAAATGGATACATAGCAACAGCTACAAGCTGGAGGGGCTACGACGTTCGCCTGTCCTTCCAGTAAGAAAGGAAATAGTTGCTGTTGTAGGCATTCAAGGTAAGACACTGGTTGCATGTCATATCGTAAATATATAAAAATGTCAACATTAAGTATATACTATACAGGGTGTCCGCAAAGTTGGGGTTTTCCTTTACACGACGTGTAGATCTTGAAAACATAAGCAATTTTTCTTAGTATCATATACACCAATGTCTTAAGGGAACCGAGATAAAGGGCTCTGCAACATCAAAAATATCTGAATACCGTCCTGTAGCCGCGACATCACCGACTGGTACAAGGTAACTGGCTCAACCCGACGGCAGAACTGGGTCGGGGTCAGTGTGTCAGGTCAGTATGCAACCTTCAACCGACGGTTATGGTCACGTGTGTAGAGGTAATCGCGTAGACGAGAATCCCTCAACAAGCACTAGAGACGTGGCTAGAGAAGTGCAAGTATCAAAAACTAAAGTGTGGCAAACGCTGCGTGAAGAGGGGCTGTATCCGTTTCACGTCCAAAGTGTACAAGCCCTTCAACCTGACGATTTTCCAGCAAGAGTGCGGTTTTGTGAGTGGTTGTTGCATCAACATGACAATAATCCGGACTTTTTGAAGTGCATATTGGTGACAGACGAATCTACGTTCACGCGTAATGGGGTGAATAACTTTCGCAACACTCATGTTTGGTCAGTAGAAAATCCGCACACTGTCCGTCGGGCACATTTTCAACAAATATTTTCGGTGAATGTTTGGGCTGGCATGGTGAACGGTATGCTCATTGGACCATTTATTCACCCAAATCGATTGGACGGGATGCAATACCTAGACTTTTTACGCAACATTTTGCCTTCCTTGTTAGAAGATGTGCCATTAAGTGTAAGACAATCAATGTGGTTTCTGCACGATGGTGCACCGCCCCATTTTAGACGCGAAGTTCGTGAGTTTTTGAATGAATTATTTCCGAATAGGTGGATCGGACGTAATGGACCCGTAGCGTAGCCTCCGCGATCTCCAGACTTAACACCATGTGATTTTTTTCTTTGGGGAGAAATGAAACACTTAGTGTACAAAACTGAAGTGCATACGGTTGACGAACTTCGTCTCAGAATTGAACAAGCTGGTGCTTTCATTCGGGGGAGGGACTCCATTCTCAAAGCCTGCACCGATGCTTGGCTACACGCACCTGTGTTTTTGAATCAAACGGCCATAACTTCGAACAATACCTATAAAGTACATTTACCTAAAAACTGAAAACGCGGCAACGCCGTCTTATTTGTTACCTCTGTTCGTGGTCTGCACCACCGCCGGCGTCTGCTCGGTAGCGCATCAGCTGATTTCATTTTCTGTTGGAGCGGTATGATTTCGGGCAGAGACGTACTTAGCCCTTCTCGTCAACTGGAGAGTGAGTACTTTTTCCTTTATTTTTTTTTACTTGTTCGCCCTCGTTTCACTACACATTACCTTTGTTATTTCAAGGGTAGTTGTTTCTGGAAAGGAAAACCCCAACTTTGCGGACACCCTGTAGTATTACTTTCAATTAAACTGGTTCCAGAAAATTCCGTTTAAGTAATTTTTCAGAACTGTTTAATTGATCCCATTGTATTATTAAGAAAAACTGCTGATCCCGGTAATATGCACTTTTTTTATTCCAGGGAACAAATTTCGAATCCAGCCACAGTCCACCCCTCGCGACCAGCATCAGCCTGCAGCTGCTCCAAGGTTCAGCATACGGCAGACGAATCTGCCCTCCAGCTGGACATCCCCCCTCCCAAGAACATCCTATGGAGGTTTGAGTGCGAGTTAGCTGCGTCAGGAGGTGAACCAAACAGCCCGGACGTGCTATCCAACAGGACATTACATCTGCCGGATGCCATTGTCAGTCGGACTACCACTTTGTGATGGTGTGAAAAGTGTGATAGACTTCGTGAAGCGTTTACTTGAGTTTAATTTTAATGCGACCTATCCACATGTTACTTTGTAATCCAGAGGGAAATAAACTTGTAAGAATCTTAGAGAGTGACAAACATTTGTCGGAGGTTAAAATTTTGCATATAAGTGAAATAAAGGTGATTTCCAAATTGTTTATTTTGATGAAATAAATAATGTTTTGCCTCCAAGAAGTACTATATATTCTAGTGTCTACACCTTTTTATGTAATAGAGAGATGACCAACATTGCCCTCTTAACTTCAATTGTAAAACTTTCCATGAAAGCTGACGTAAGTTTTACCCTGACATGATAAGCTCTGCCATGCCTTCCCAAAAGAATGAAAGCTCTTTTTTTATCAAACACATACCCTCTGATTTTGCTTGAACAATTTCAAAATAATTGTGAATGAAGTTTTATGTACCTAAAGGGTATGTCAATGAGAACGCAATATTTGAATTGCGCGCCCTTGTGGCAGTCATAATGTCATAATGATTTCTCCCTGCTGACATCCGTCGGAAAATTTCTGAAAAGATGGCTGAGATTAAGCAAGTAAAAAGGTCTTGTCATCCTGAGGACATTCGTAGAGCGACGAATCTCGTCCATGAAGTGAGAAATGGACTCCATGAATTCCGCAATGAGCAGTGGAGCGACTTTCTGGCGGGGATGCTTGAATCAAGTATTCCTCTCGGGAAAGTGGCAAAATCGCTCAGAAACAGAAGGCAAGAAGAACTACACATATTCATGATCCTGGAGGCATAGTTTTCAGGACTGAGGATAAAGTGGAGGTTTTTGCTGACGTCATGGAAAGACAGTTCTCTCCCAATTATGATCTGGACAATGACCTTGACGAGGAACGATAAATTGTAGGATCTGTCAGGAGATATTTCATAGCGAATGGCGACAACAACATCAGTGCTAGCATCGGTGACTGCTTTTCAGAAGATTATTCTACGGAAGACTCTTCAGATCAATCTCAGCATAGGACATCAACGGAATCCTCTGATATTCCATTTTACACACCAGCAGAGCTCCAAGGCCACATGAAGGACCTAAGGGTGCGTACGGCACCTGGAGAAGATCAAATCACCAACAAGGCATTGAAGCTGCTTTCGCTCAAGGCTTTGACTTATCTGGTGGCAATAATCAATGCAATGCTCAGAACTCATTACTTTCCTAAGGCGTGGAAGATCGCTGAAGTCATCATGATCCCAAAGAAGGCAGGTTCAATATTCCCCCAGGATTACCATCCCATTGGCCTGCTGTCAGCTCCTTTTAAGCTCCCTGAAAAGGTAATTTATCGTCACCTTGAGAATTTCTCGTCAAATCACCTTGTGATTCCTGGCGTGCAATTCTGCTTTCGCTCTGAGCATAGTACGGAGCTACAGGCAGTCAGGCGGGTGCAGCATGTAACCAGGGGGTTCACCCTGAACAATAGTACTGGTATCTTGCTTTTAGATGTATCAAAGGCATTTGACAAGGTGTGGCACATGGGCCTCTTGTATAAGCTCATCCAAAAGGGATTTCCATTTTGGATACTAAAACTGTTGATCTTTTCTAGAAGGAAGGAAGTTTCGGATCAAAATTAACAATGTGTTGTCGGTGTTCCTCAGGGTTCGGTCTTAGGACCAATCCTTTATTCACTTTATATACATGACATCCCTTGCCCCAGCAACTGTGAAGTCTATCTCTATGCTGACGACACTGCACTGCTAGCCCAGTCTTGTTCTGGTAACCTAGTTCACGACAGACTGCAGACTGCGGTGGAGGAAGTATTGGAGTGGGCGGATCAGTGGTTGATCAAAATTAATACTTCGCAAACGAAGGCAATCTATTGTACTTAAAAACGACGCGGTGCCCCCTCAGAGATATCAGTGAATGGAACTCGTATACCATGGAAGCAATCTGTCTGATACCTTGGAGTCATCATTGACGAAAGGTTGACCTGGCAGAAACATACTGATATTTTGAAAACAAAATTCCAAATTACCTTTCAGCAGCTTTATCCTTTGTTGTGCAGAAATTCAGAATTAAGTTTGATCAACAAGAATCGGTTGTATAAAATCGTAATGAGACCCGCAATCACCTATGCATGCGCGGTTTGTTGTTTTCTTGCCAAGACGCACATCCAAGTCCTGCAAAACAGAACCCTACGCACAATCACTAACGCCCTTTGGTAAGTGTCAAATGAGACCATTCACAGAGATCTTGATGTCCCATATCTAAAGGATTTTGTAAAACAACAGGCACAGCGGCGTTATAATCAAGCCGAATCGCACAGCAACCCTCTGTTGCTTGATTCAGTAGACTACACAGTCGAGCAAGTACGCAAACTGACCAAAATTATTCTTTGGAGTTACAAAATTATTCGAGTAGTCAAAGCAATAATGCTTAAGCTATTTCAAATGATTTACTTCTTTTTTTTGCGCTATTTCGTCCTTCCTTTCTTTCCGTCTTTCCCTTTTCCCCTAAAACATGTTTGGAATCTGGGTAGCCAGACCTGATAGACTAACAGACCGATGAGACTTTTAACTAAGAACAAAGGTCCACCGGACCGCTCTGACGAACAGTGACGAATAGTAGTCATAATGATTGTGACATGAGAGATCGACAGTAGTCAGGCGGGAATTTATCAAAATGAATCATTACACAATAGAACAGCGTATCCTAATTGTTACCAAAGTGGTGAAAGTTTAATTGCCTTAATTGCCGGTCGGAATGATGTTCCTACCCCATCCTCTGTGATATATTAGTTTTACCCCAGCAGAAACAGTCGACCACTCTCTCTCCGTGGGCACCCGTGGAAAAAAGCTGTATCGTAAAATCTCCAGAATTCGTTACTTTGTTTTTTTTTTCATCAGCTTTGATCGGACTTACATAGCTAGAATTTATAAATACTGTTTGTGCATACACTTCGAGGCTGAGCGACAAGGGAACAAAAACCCTACTATCTGAGTTTTATTAAAAGTCATTCGCTATACTTTGTACATTTCTTATGCATAATCACTGCAGACGTTAATTCAGAATTCTTAATATGTATTTACTTCTTCAACTTGTCATTCGATGTGTGACATTTCTTCCAATTTATGTTTATACTTTTTATATGAGAATTGAATGGGAATTACTGAGTAAATATACTTGATATTTTTGGGTGCTGTTACTTTTTCTAGAAAGTGTCCATGTTACCATCTCTACAGGAAAATTCGGGCAGTTGGTCAAAAAATCCTAGATCCTTCTGGTTTACAGCAAATTAACATACCCCAACTTTTCCAAAATTGTCTACTTCATTCTGAAAAATTTTACATTCGAATAATGATGGTACTAGATTTCGAGCTCTGACTACTGGAAAATTATCTGCTGACTAATTTGACAGTCATCAAACAGACAGCAGTTTCTGTACGAACAGCGGATTTGTCGGTAATCGGTCTTACCTCCCTCGGCCAACTCGTAACGTTCTCATGTACGCAATCAATACAGTCAGCGACGTCTCAGTGGCACCTAACTGCGTAAACTAGGTCATGACTTGTCGCCGACTATCAGTTTGCTGATTGTCAGCAAACAGGCTGTACGAACAAACCGAATAGGTTTGTTATTTCAAGCCTAGTTGTTTCTGGAAAGTCCCAACTTCCAGGACACCCTGTATATATTGTATAGGTAGAAAAACTACATCACACCGATAGGTACGCGGTACTGCGCCATTAGCATATCAAAGATGTTTGTTTTATTGCGCTACTAATTAAGTTAGTGCCTACTGAACAGGAATTCTGGGTGCGCCACTGTATAGATTCGTGTGGCTGGCGTATGGCTGCCTTTATAATTGACGTTCCTCTTTTCTTCGTTTCTTCCTGTCATAGATGTCAAAGTTGAGCGTATGTCGTTTATTACATTCCTTTGGGCACTTGTTGATTCGTTGATTGTGATTGTTGTAAATGTAAAATATTTTATGAAAGTATTTTTTATTTGCTGTATGGAGTGTTGGACAATAATTCATCATTAGAAGGCGCACTGGCAAAGTCAGGAATGTTAAATATATCTGTACGGAGAGTATATAACGCATTTTTCACTTAGAATTTAAAGCCATTGCGGAAATGAAAGGAGGTTAGGAATGTGGAGTATAGCCCAGGATAATACTGGAGGGCAAGTATGTTAAAGATGCGCCTTTGTAAAACATATCACTTATCCCGCATTTTTTTCAGCATGAGATGATCCTCACAGAGACATGGCAGAATTTTTGCCATTATGCGACCTACTATTCAATATAGTATCACTTGCAGCATACTTCTGTGATGTTGTCTTTGATATCCTAGTTGTGTATGCTCTGTATGAGAAGAACCTAAGAGGCCTATTCACAGAGTGTCTGAGTGCCATATTACTGACCACTCTGGTTTGCCAGATTCTATCGCTGCATTGGTATCTGAAGCATAAACCAACAGGGTTCAAATGCATGTTTGTGATAGGACTACATGTAATGCAGTTAGGGGTGTTATGGAGATATGCTCGTCTTTTAATACCAGTTCAGTTAGGTAGTGTGAAAGGTGAAGTTAGGGACTTGTGTATACTGAGGCTAGTTCATGGGTTTCTTCAAGCTGCCCCTATGCTATTATTGCAGCTGACATTATTACCAGGTATGTATTATAAACTAAATTATCATATTCACTCATGAATGGTTACTAAACCATCAGCATTTGTTTGTCAAATAACATATGATTCATGTGTCAGTTTATAAGCTTATTATTTTCTTCAAGCAGTTTTAAGCCATCTACCAATCATTACCGTTCATTTTTGGTTTTGAAATTTTCATTTTAAGTGACACAGTTTGTAACAGCCTTCAAACTGGCCCTTTGTGACATAACCATTTATGACAGATGATACCAATAATAACCTTGCTCAGGTGGTGGTTTCTATAAGCAGTTTTCTATTTACTCTTTGTTGGTTCAGGCACCTGGCACTGCACATCAGAGGCAGATACTTTTTCAAGGAAGTGCATTCTCACCTTGTGCATTGTGAATGTTGTTTTGTGGTCGAACGTCAACGATTATAAATACAGGGTGGCGCATCGAAAACGAAACAGACGCATTTACTGGCAGCTCAGTTTTTTTTTTTTGGAAAAACACTCAGACCCGTCAATTTTGTTTTCGAGGGGGACACAAGTTTGTCAAAAAATCACGTTAACGCGTGCAGCCCCCTGGGCGGGGGTGACACCAACCCTAAAATCTTAAATGGAAAGGGGGGTCGAGTGATACCTTATTTTAAATGTCTTTCAATTCCCTTTATAATGATTTAAAATACATGAGCTTCAGTTCAGTAGTTTTGAAGATTTATTGATTTAAAGCTTAAAGTAGACTTTAATAGGTACATCAGATTAGTTTGTACTATTTTCAGAAGAAATTTGACTAAAAGAATTTACTTAATAAGTATGGTTTGTTTATCATTTTGTTGTTGAAAATAGCTGTTGGAGCGTTTTTTTGTGACAAAAAAGTTATTTCTTGAAGAAAGATAAGGAAATACCTCGTACTTATTTTAAATAGGAATTTAGTACATAGTTTGCGATTGATTTGACCAAACTTTGTTGCTAAAATAACTTGTAACACTTTATTACATAAATTTATCAAGGTATATTCCACAGCAGATAGAGTTGAAATTATCGAAATATTTTTCGGAAATATTCAGTGCGCTAATAGAACAGCAGAAATATTTAATGAGCGACATGAGAACAGTAATGTGCATCGAAAATATGTTCTAGAACTTGTAGCTAAATTGGGGGTTTTAGGGCAAGTTTATGTAGATCCTACGTTAAGTACCCGCAAATTGGAGACTGTGTGTGGTGTTAGTCGACGTACTGTCCAACGGATTCTAAAGGCCTATAGCTTTCATCCGTATAAAATGCACCTGGTACAAGAACATAATGAATACGATTTTGATCGGCGATTACAATTTTGTGAAGATATGACTGAACGAATTATAAATGATGAACATTTTCTATTCAACACTTGTCTTTCCGACGAATGTTCCTTTTTCTTAAATGGCGTAGTAAATCGTCATAACTGCCGATATTGGTCCGATTCAAATCCCAGAATTTATCATGAGCTTCATACACAGCAGCCACAAAAATTAAATGTTTGGGCTGGTATTTTTGGCGATGATTTAGTTGGTCCTTTTTTCTTACCTGGAAATTTGACCGGTGAAATGTATTATATAATTATTATAACAGCCATAATTGAAAATCAGAATGATCAGCAGTACATTGCGAATAGGTTGATGTTCCAACAGGATGGTGCCCCACCACATTACGCATTACGTGTTCGACAATATTTAGATCAGACGTTTCCAAATCGATGGATTGGTAGAAGAGGTGCCATTGAATGGCCCCCAAGATCACCAGATTTATTATCTTTGGATTTCTTTATGTGGGGTCATTTAAAAAGCAAAATCTATGCTGCTCAGCCAACATCATTAGAAGACCTGCGACAAAGAATTGTGAATGAGTGCCTTCAAATTACTCCTCAAAATGTGCGGCAACGTTTTGAGCAAAATCTTTATTATTGCATGGAGAGTCATGGTGGCCATTTCCAACATTTACTTGCCTAACGGGTCAGTTCATTCTTCATTTTTAAATTACTTTGCTGCCAAATGTATTGATCTCCACTAATGATGAAGTATTAGTTTTATTTAAGCTTTAAATCAATAAATCTTCAAAACTACTGATCTGACGTACATAATTTTATATCATTATAAAGGGAATTGAAAGACCTTTAAAATAAGGTATCACTCGACCCCCCTTTCCATTTAAGATTTTGGGGTTGGTGTCATCCACGCGTTAACGTGATTTTTTTGCCAAACTTGTGTCCCCCTCAAAAACAAAATCGACGGGTCTGAGCGTTTTTCAAAAAAAAAACTGAGCTGCCAGTAAATGCACCCTGTATAATTCAAATATAAGTACATACTTTACTGTGATATTAACAATGTACCCTTAAAATTATTAGGGGAGTTGTATCTTATTGGAAATAGTCCTTCCGCTAACCTAAATGGTAACCCTTGCTTAAATTGTTCTATTCTACAGGTGATGAAGATAGCCCTCCAGCAGACCTTTTGACTGTATCTGCCTCATTATCTTTATTTTCGGTATGCTGGGCTCTAGCCTCATTCAGCAAACATGTTCAGCATATTGAACAGCTAGTCTTAACTTGGCTGGGTGTAGCATCCCAGTTACTCTGGAGAGCTGGAACCGTCACTGCTAGGGTGATAGCTTTGAGTGCATATGCTGCTAGTTACAAAACATGGGTAAGAATTAACATATCTTTTTCTAACATTGAATATATTCAAACAAATTTTATTCTTAAATAATGTATGATTTTCCGGACTCTTATTTCTAATTAGGTACCTAATTTGTAAAATAAGAACCAGGAGATCAAAATAAACTAGTAGATATAGTCGAAATCACGAAAGATGACTATAACATCATACCATAAATTGTACAGAAGTAATCAATGGACGTATGTACGTCGATGATAAAATCATGAGTCAGGAACATAATGACAACAAATTAATATTATGATTTTGCGAAGTTAGGTTATTTCACTGATTATTTTTATTTTCATTTTATTTCATGGTTTTGAGTGATACCTTAATAATTTTAGTGGGGAGTTTTTGTTTTGAAAAAAAGAGTTATGAGTAGAATACCTTGAGACAGGAACACCAAAGATCAAAGTATTATTCAAAAACAACATAACCTGCTTTATGTATTGTTGTCATTATGTTCCTGTCATCGTGATCTTATCATCGACGTACGTCCATTGATTACTTCAGTACAATCTGTGGTATGACGTATCGATCATAAAATGGTCAGGTTATGTTAAAGCAGGTTAGGTTGTTTTCGAATAATACTTTGGTCTTTGGTGTTCCTGTCTTAAGGAATTCTATACATAACTGTTTTTTTCAAAAGAAAAACTTCCCACTAAAATTATTATTAAGGTATCACTCAAAACCATGAAATAAATTGAAAATAAAAATAATCAGTGAAATAATCTAACTTCGTAAAATTATAATATAAATTTGTTGTCATTATGTTCCTGGCATCGTGATTTTATCATCGACGTACGTCCATTGATTACTTCAGTACAATTTATGGTTTGACGTAATAGTCATCTTTCGTGATTTTGACTATAGGTGCTTTGCAGCATGGAAAATTTCACCCAAATTCAAAACTCGATATTTTCGGAACGGAAAGAGATATCGAGTTGCTATATTCGGAAGATTCTTGACCAACTCTTTGAGAACACGGTTCGATCGGTAAATATCTTTTATTTATCCACTTATACAGGGTGAGCAAAGGATGTCAGGTTTTTTTAGCAATGTTTAGGGCTATGTCAGATTTTCATTTTTTGATCTTTGTACTATGCTAAAAAAAGTAATTTCTCAAAATTTTCGAAAGTTCGCTATAAATCAAATTATCGAATTTTGAAAAAATGTTCCTAAAGAAAGTAATTAAAAAGAGTTGGTCAAGAACGCGTTCCGAAAATATCGAGATTTGAATATGGGTAAAATGTTCCATGTTACAAATCAACTGTCCACCAGTTTATACAATATACACAATACACTCATATATTTGATCAATCTTTAGATCAGTATAGCAGTAGCAGTTTCTGGTATTCTAGATAAATAACATGTGTACCTTATGCACATTCCAGGAATATCAGAAGTTTTAGGTATATGATGATTTGAAGATGCCTATGATCAAAGGTAGTCATTTATTTTTAACAGTAATTTATTTCCTTGCAGGTAATTTTAGTATTGGCTCTTCATTGGGCGTGTATGTTTTTATGGTTACTGAGTCCAAAAAGTCCATTTCATGGACAAAGAGGTAGAAAATTAGGAGTGTGTGGCTTGATTGCGGGTGTTTACATATTAGCATATATTAACTTGCAGGTAAGTGATGTTTACATAAGCTTTTCTAATTTAAAATTAGTAAAATATATTCCACAGTTATAATCATGGTTCACTATTATGATGCACCTATTTTTTTTAATTTGTATATGTAAAGTCTTATAATGGTTTATATGGATCTAGTAAAAAGATTTGCGACATGGGCTTGCAGTCAAATGGTTTAATGAGAATTGTATCTAATAATAGGCTAGTTGACATTTCTTTAAGTAAATCTTAAACAAAAAAATAATACTTCTATAATCTTTTTCAAGTCCTAAAAGACCTTACTTACATTTTGTGAAAATCAATTTATGGGATGTTATACATGACATTTGAGGACGCATTTCTAAAATATTGGCCATTATACAGGGTGTCCCAATTTCGACCTACATATCAAAGTTGTGATTTTTCCAAATGGAATGCCTCAAATTTTATTGCAGATTTGGATAAACCGATTCAAAACAAGAAAATTGATATAATATACTATGGGGTTTTGGTAACTAGCTAGTGTGTAGTAGGTGTTTTGTCTAGAAAAAACCCCCACTTCGGCAAGCACATAAGGGTTTTTACGGCTATTTTTGATATAATCCAAGTGTCAGCAATGAGGCGAATCAGTTGGGGTTCTATTAAAGTTGCAGGAAAATCCCCATTTAAGTGCACGGGAAATTGGAGCAGAAACTGATATATGCAGAACTTCTGTCCAAAGCATAATTCACAAGCATGGGTACCATCCATATCACCTATGCTTGCATCAAGGCCTTCGTCCTCAGGATTTCGCAGCTCGAATGGAGTTTTGTAGAATAATGCTAACTAAAGTGAATGAAGACACTACTTTCCTGGATAAGGTTCTTTTTCGCGATGGGGCAACTTTTAACAGCATAGGTGCTGTCAACAGGCATAACATGCACTATTATACGACGGAAAACCCTTACGAGTACTTTGGCTAGGCAAATAGATTTCCAAAATAAATGGAGCTTGAATGTTTGGGGAGGAGTTATTGTCAGACAAGTTATCGGACCTTTCTTTTTCGACAACAGATTAGGTACAGAATACTTGAATTTTTTGATCGAGCATTTGCCTTTACTTTTGGAGGGTGTCAACCTGCAAACTCGGATGCATACATACTTCCAACATGACGGCGCACCTGAGCATTATCATAATCATGTGCGTAACTATTTGGACGCCTGGAGTAACAATCGTTGGATCGGTGGTGATGGGCCTATATGTTGGCCTCCTACGTCACCAGATAAGACACCGATGGTCTTCTTTCTATGGGGCTACGTTAAGCAAGAGGTTTGTACATATAGATACCCACCATCTACCCCGGAAAATATGAAGGAAAGGATTAAGGATGCTTTTCTGAACATAGGGGAACACATGCTGAGGGATGTGCAACAGTCATTTATCCAAAGACTACGGCTGTATATTCAACATGGTGGAGATATTTTTGAGCAGTTTTTGTAGATTAGGTCTTGAGTAGTGATAGTTGTTCGTTTATATTGTTGTTATAGTTGTTTTTCTCTATTACGCTTGAAGCTGATTTATACTGTTCTGACTGTTATTAGTTTTTACGCCAAATCGGTACTCTTAGTGGCAATATGGAAGTAGCCCACTGTTTGTCTTTTGTTACCATGGATGATGTCATTTTTTTCCTTAATTTTGGTGTGTTCTATTAAAAGCTTAATAACTCAAAATCTATGATTTTATCTGAAATACCAAAAAAAGCTTATACAAAATTGAATCCAAACTTTCACAAATATACAGGGTGATGCATTTACATCTCAGGAGCTAATTACCAAAACCCCATAGTATGTTGTATCAATCTTCTTCTTTTGAATTGGTTCATCCAAATATCCAATAAAATTTGAGGCATTCCATTTAAAAAATCATAACTTTGATATGTAGGTAAAAATTGGGACACCCTGTATAACAATATTTTAGAAATGTGCCCTCAAATGTCATGTATAACATGCCAGAAATAGATTTTCCCTAAATGTATTTGTTTATGAGTAGTATTCCGTCCACCCATGGATGGGCCACCCTGTATATTGTGAGAAATACTCAGTTATTCTATGAAATTAGATATGAGTCAAGTAGCCTATTATAAATGATGTAACATGCTGACAAAGCTCAACGTTTCCAACTTTTATTGAGTTGATTTATAATTTTCAGGAAAAGCCTCATAGAAGGACTATGTTAATATTTTACATAGTTATGTTGTTAGAAAATTGCCTGTTAGTTGGAGCATGGCTTGCAGCAGTTTGGCCCAATAGACCTATGTACTGGGAACTGGTGCCTATATTGGCGGTTAGTACATTATTAAAACTATTTTGATAGACTCTTTTCCCTGATTCAATAGACATTTGAAAACGGATTTATCGTAAACAACTGATTAAAAGAAAACACGCCGAGACATGTCGAAAGTTTTGTCAAGGGGGATAACTTTTTAACCAAAAACTACTTCACCCTTTGCCCCCCAGGGTCATCCCCTTAAAACTTTCAAAATCGAGAAATAGCTTGTCTTTCGAAGTCCTTTATTTTGACGTGTGATTTTTAAAATCGGTTTTTGATAAATTTATAAAAATCTTCATTTATCTTAATTTGTCCAGATAGAAAACAAAAACACACGAAAATATCACGTTTTATTTCAATAAGTGTTCAAAATGTTGTTGGTCATGGCGATGTCCAAATTCCTGACAGACATTTTCAAAAACATGTTGTGGGATATCATGGCAGCTTTCGATGATGCGTTGACGAAGTTCATCCAAACATTTGGGTTGGGGAGTAAACACAATAGATTTCAAAAGGCCCCATAGAAAAAAGTGTGATGGCGTCAAATCAGGAGATCTAGCAGGCCATTTTATCAATTAATAATAATTAAATTTCTTTCTTTCGCTTAGCATCAAATAACTAAACATGTATAATAATAAATACAGTTTACCCAGGATATCTGTGTTGATGAAAAGAATGCGGAAAAAAATTCGGGTTGTTATTTGGTTGTTGCCACGTCTAATCTTGCGAATTACTGTTTATGTTGGTAGTTTCCGTTTTGAATTATAAACGAATTGTAGATTTACAAACCCTAACGAGCAACATTTTAAACACTTATTGAAATAAAAAGTGATATTTCCGTGTGTTTTTGTTTACTATCTGAACAAATTAAGATAAATGAAGACTTTTCTCAATCAACAGGTGGGCCTTTTTGGAGTCGGTATCATCTTCATGCTGCTGTACTACAAGTTCTTCCACGTAAAACGACTGATGGAAAAACCGACACAACCACCGGGTGTGTTCAATTGCCGTTTCAGTAGTCCAACGGCTTCCGCGTTGTATCGGAAGAAAAAGAAACCGACTACATTTGTGCCACCTCCTGGCCTCGGTCCTGTAGCTGTGCCATTTTGGAGGCGACCCCTACCGTCATCCAGTGAAAATGAAGGGAGTAGCGTCGGATCCAGGTAATCAGAGCTGTCACAAATACCAGTGAACACTATTTCAAGTACCAGGTATCAGTTACTTGGAATATTTCACCGCAGATACAAATACTAAGTACAGGGTCCGGCACAAAGGAAGGACTGTTTTTAAAAAATCACAAAATCGGTCATTTTTACTCTGAAACAAATTTGTTGATGGATTCTGGTTCACGATAAAATAGCGTTTTTCACAATCAGGTGTGGAAAATCACGTGTGGGGGAGTTCTTGAAACTTCGCGTAGACTCTCTCTACCACAAAATACAGATCACATTATTCGATTGTACCACTTTAGACTATGCATACTGGTATGCACATATGCAGTTCAAATTATTTGGGAAACGTTATGATCTTTGTACTTTTTACCGTTCACCAAACAGTGATGCGGATACATTTTTAACGTTTTTTAAAGAAACAATATAATACTTTTAGGTGATTTTAATTTAAATTATTATGGTAAAAGCATGAAAACAAGAAAACTGAAAGAAACCATAAACAACTATGGGTTCAAGCAAAAAATTGAAGAGAGTACCAGAATAACATCATTATCAGAGACTTTGTTAGATCTTGTTATTGTAAATGATTTCAAATGTGCAGGGATTAAAGCTGTACATACACCTAAAGTTAGCGATCACAGTTGGACAATACATGCATTTTTCTGATACAAAAATTAAGAAAATCGTAAATACTATTAAGTACGAAAAACTTGAACGAGAACTTGCTGGCTGCTATTGGAATTTTGGTGAGAATATGAAAAAATATATGACAACATAATAGGAAATATAAAAACTTGTTTAGATCTTGCAACTGATAAAAAAGTGATTTGCTCGACAAACAATACAAAAAATGTATATTCACAAAATCAAATGATGATTGGGAGGTATATAAAACTCTTAGGAATAAATGTGTGTATATAATTAGAGAAGAAAAAAGGAAATTCTATGATAAACAAATCGATAATAACAAGTGCGACAGTGTAAAGATGTGGAAGACTTTAAAAAGACTGATCAATTCGAAACCGCATGATTGTGTAAATCAAGTTCAATTCGAAAACGGTACCGAAACAAATTCTTTGGTGATTGCAAACAAACTGAATGAATATTTTGTGGAAAGTATTTTTGATATTGTGGCTACTGCCAATGCTGCACCTGACTATATGAAAATCAGTTTCCAGGGTATCATTGAATTATCTAAGAAAAATAGTAAACAGTTTAAAATCAAATAACAACTGTGCCGAAATCACTACTAAAAACGTGCTGAAAAACTGTTTCGAAATTTTGGGATATCCTGTATTAAATTGGATCAATTGTTCACTAAGAAGCAGTTCTTTTCCTGAAAATTTGAAATGCTCTACAACAACACCAGTTCCCAAAATAAAAAATTCTAAAAGATGCAGCGATATGAGACCAGTAAATGTGTTACCAGACATTGAAAAATTATTAGATACCATAGTGGATTACCAATTAATGCAGTTTATAGAAGAAAACAAAATTTTAGTGGAGGCGCAAGCAGGTTTTCGAAAAAAATATTCCACTGAAACAGCTTTCCAGTTGGTAATTGAGAATTGGAGAAGAGCCATAGACTCAGAAGAAGTTGTCATAGCAGTATTTTTGGATTTGAAGAGGGCATTTGAAACGATTGATAGAGATATTTTGTTAGGTAAATTGAAGGCATATGGTATAACAGGAAGTGTTTTAGATTGGTTTAGAAATTATTTGTCTAAAAGGATGCAAATTACAAAAGTTAATAACACTATTTCATCAAAAATTGAAAATACGTTGGGTGTTCCACAGGGCAGTATCCTGGGACCACTTCTTTGTATTTTATACATAAATGATTTACCTGCCATAGTCAAAAAATGCAAAATTCAGATTTTCGCCGATGACACTATGATTTATATAAGTACTAAAAATATTCAGTCTGGTATCTCTTATATAAATGAAGACTTGAAGCTTGTCTCAAAATGGTTAGCATCTAACAGACTAAAATTAAATGCAAGTAAAACGAAAGCCTTGTTAATCGGAAAAAAACAATGTACAAATGTTCAACTGAATATTGATGGTGAAGATATTGAATTCGCAGAAAAATTTAAATACCTGGGGGTTTTTGTTGACTCTCGATTAATTTTTGATATTCATTATGAAAAAGTTATAAATAAGATTAGTAGTAAAGTGGGATATTTATCGAGAGTTTCTATATTTAGCAAATAATTCCATTTTTGAAAGACTGCAAATTTTACAAAATAAGTGCATGAGAATAATACTAAATAAAGATAAATATACTCCAATTAGGCAAATGCTTAGCAAATTAAAATGGCTCAATGTAAAAATTTTTATCAAGTATCTTGTAATGGTATTCATTTATAAAGTAAAAAATAATATATTTCCATCAAGTCTAACTAATTTAACATCATCAAATGTCGACCATCATTTAGATAATACCAGAAATAAAGATGACTTCCATTTAATGACCAAAAAGTATAACATATGCTACAAATCTGTATTCCATCAAGGGTTGATTAAATATAATAAATTATACTCGGAGATAAAAGACCAGAAAACTTTGACAAAATTTAAAGTAAAATTGAGAAATCACTTGTTAAATCTACAATTATAGGTTGCCCAGCATTTACATCATACACCATATGGCTTGAATTTACTAGTTCTAAGTTGTTTACAATTATTCTATTTATGTAGACAAATGTGCTAAATAAATCTTTCTACTACTACTACTACTACTAACATCGCTTCCTCAACTTGGGCGACCTCCACGCGAATTGCCTCCTTCAACTCATCCAGAGTTCGAGGCTTGTGCTCGTATGCACACATAGGAAAAAATCGCAGATGGATAAATTTGGGGACCGAGGAGGCCAATGAACATCACCAAACCTGGAAATAAGACGACCACGGAAGAGAGGGCGAATAACGTTCATCGTTGCTCTGGCTGTGTGGCCGGTCGCCGCATCCTGTTGCAACCACACACGTTGGAATGGAACACGACGTCGTCGTAATTCAGGTGAAAAGAAGTTGATGATCATTTCGACATAGCGCTCAGAGTTTACGGTAACAGCATTGCCATTACCGTCTTCGAAAAAGTAAGGGCCGATGATGCAAGTTTGCGATACAGTGCATCAAACCGTCACTTTTGGGGTGTGCAGCGGTCTTTCATGTAAATGTCGCGGATTTTCATTAGCACAATAACGGCAATTCTGCTGGTTAATCATGCCGTTAAGGTGAAAGTGAGCTTCACCACTCATGACCAAGATGAGGTTCTCAAATCTCACGTGTGAAGTTCATTCGTTATGCGTAATCTTCAGACTGTAACTGGCCAATTTGTAGGGGTGAAAATGGAGTTCCATATGCAAAATACGCCTTACCGAACGATGGCTGAGGCAAAGTAAAATAGCATGTTGCCGAGCTTGTAAGGCAAACCAAACGAAAACATTACCTAAATAAATTGAATAATAACTTAAATGATCCTAAGCGGCTTTGGACAACTATTGATGAGATTACTGGGAAAACAAAATTTAAAGAGTGTGTCACTGAGTTAAATACAACATCGGGAACAGTATTAAAAAATACTCAACAGATATGCGATGAATTTGTACAATTCTTTACTGACATAGGCGAAAATTTAGCAAGTAATATACAAGCAAATGTACAAAATACTCAGCCTCCAAAAAGAACTTTGAACTCATTTATTTTGGATAAAGTCGAGCAATGTGAAGTATACACCACTGTTATGTACTTAAAAAATCGGAGAAGTCCTGGGTTCGATGGTATTAAAAGCAAGCATTTGAAAATTATAGCCGAGGACATAACAGAACCACTCACTTACCTAATAAACAAATGCTTTGAATCTGGCATATATCCCTCAATTTTAAAAAAAGGTAATATAATACCGATACATAAATCAGGAACAAAAACTGATGTTAACAACTATAGACCAATATCAATAATATCCAGTGTAGCAAAGGTTTTTGAAAAAGTTTTATCTACTAGAATGATTCGATACCTCACAAAATTCAAAATTTTAAGTGAAAATCAATATGGATTTACAGAAGGGAAGGCTACATCGGACGCAATAACTAAAATTGTTAATCTAATGCATCAAAATATTAATAACAGAATCCCTTCAATCTGCATTTTTGTTGATTTAAAGAAAGCTTTCGACACAGTTAATCACAAATTATTATTAGAAGCATTGGAGAGAATTGGTTTCAGAGGAAACGCGTACTCACTGATCGAAAGTTATTTGTCAAATCGCCCACAATCTGTGCAGATATCAGGATCATTTAGTAAAGAAATGTATATTAAGTGTGGTGTCCCACAAGGAACTGTCTTAGGTCCGCTGTTATTCAATATATATTTAAATGATATTTTGAAAATTAATTGTGTTGGCAAAATAACTAGTTTTGCAGATGATACTGCAATATTATATGAAGGCACTGACTGGTCTGATCTGAAAAATGTAATTGAAAATGATTTTATCAAAATTATTCGGTGGTTTAACAGTAGAAAATTAAGCATTAACTACTCTAAAACACATATTTTACCATTTGGATCTTATGCTAGACATCTGCCAAATTACACAAATTTCTCCTTCAATATTAATGATCAAAAAATGCAAATTAATAGAGTGCCCAACATAAAATACCTTGGAGTGGTCTTGGATCCTCACTTACGATGGGACATCCATGTCAATTATATTTTAAAGAAAGTTAGATTTGTATCCTACAAAATTAAATACCTTGGGAATATATTGACAGAAAAATATCTTCGAACATTATACCATGCACTGATTGAGCCTCATCTCACATATGGTATATTAGCATGGGGAGCTGCATGTTCCTCACATATCTATAATTTAGATGTTTTTCAAAAAAGTATTCTAAAAATGATATTTAAAAAACCGAAACTTTATCCCACTGAAAAATTATACGCAGATGTTTGAATGTATGATATAAGACAGCTTTATTTCTTACACAGTATCACTCACTACCATAAATTTGTAAACACCGACCAAAAAATTAAACATAATCATTATACCAGGTACAAAATTCGTGGCACAGTAGTTCCCCAACCGCATAAATCTATAATGCAGCGATCATATCTCTATTTAGCGCCTAAATTTTATGAAATTATACCTAAAGACTTAAAAGATTTACGTTTCGTAAATTGTTTCAAAAGAAATTTAAAAAAGTGGCTGCATTCTATATCTAGGACTGAAATTCATAAACTCATAAATACGAACATCAACTAAATACATAATCTACTGTAGCTAATTTTTGTCCTTTTTTGTCATTTGCATTCTACAGTTTCAACTTAAATTATTGGTCCATGTACAGGCGATGCCTTCTATTGGGCCTGTTTTGATTTTATATTTATTTACTCATATTGTTTGTTATCTTTGTACATTGAGTGAATAAATATTATTGTTATTATTATAATATTATTATAGATCGAACGCGTTCCACATTTTCAGGGGTTCGTGGAGCTCCTGGTGGTCTTTTGTTGATCAGTACGCCACGTGTGCGAAGTGATTGAACCCAACGAAGGAACAGCTCGATTCCGATGAATATTGAAGTAGCGACGATGTACAGCCGTGATAGACTCATTGTCGGACAAAACTGTCGTACGCGAAAACGCGGTGCTTAACCTTTCACTGCTCCATAATGTCTTCTGGTAAAAATGCTAGGAACGCCCGAGTCGAACGCACTCTCCCCACCACTCTCGCCTGAATAGGCGGAGAGTACTAGTCATTTCAAAAACATCCGTCCTTTGTGCGGAACCCTGTACCTACTTTTCCTTAAAGAAGCATTTCTAGTATCACATACTTTAGCTGAACACTTAATTTTTTCCAAGTAATTCAAATACCTTGTCAGTATTTGAAGTAGTAGTAATAGTAGTGGTATTATTTATTTACTCTATAAATACATGTAACATAAAATGAGAAAATAAATATAATTTATCCATAGAAGGACAATGTTTATGCATGGATGAATTGTATTTTGAATTGTGAAGTTTTTTAGAAGAATGTAATTGTAGCAATCATGCTAAATAAATCTTAAACAAACAAACAAAATTGCAATAGATGAAAAAGAAGGAACAGAAAAAGAAAAAACTTAATTACCTCCGTCATTACCGGACGATTCCCTTGCAGATGTGTAAAAAGAAATACAATATTAGAGATGACTCCTGAGCTCATGTTCGAATGACTTCTGAAAAGAAATATAATGTAAGAGTATTACTTATTTATCTGTCATTCTATCAGATGCGTTGTAATTATACAGGGTGGCGCATCGAAAACGAAACAGACGCATTTATTGGCAGCTCAGTTTTTTTTGAAAAACGCTCAAACCGGTCGATTTTGTTTTCGAGGGGGACACAACTTTGGCAAAAAATCAGTTTAGCACGTGCAACCCCCTAAGCGGGGGTGACACGACCCCCAAAATCTTAAATGGAAAGGGGGGTCGATTGATACCTTATTTTAAAGGTCTTTCAATTCCCTGTATAATGATGTAAAATACATTAGCTTCAGTTCAGTAGTTTTGAAGATTTATTGACTTAAAGCTTAAAGTAGACTTTAATAGGTACAACAGATTAGTTTGTACTACTTTCAGAAGAAATTTGACTAAAAGTATTTACTTAATAAGTTAATGCTTTTCTTCACTACGCCCATGGTTTATCATTTTGTTGTTGAAAATAGCTATTGGAGCGTTTTTTTGTGGCAAAAAAGTTATTTCTTGAAGAAAGATAAGGAAATAACTCGTACTTATTTTAAATAGGAATTTAGTGCATAGTTTGCGATTGATTTGACCAAACTTTGTTGCTAAAATAACTTGTAACGCTTTATTACATAAATTAACCATAGTATTCCATAGCAGAAAGAGTTTTAATTATCGAAAAAAAAATTCGGAAATAATCAGTGCGCTAATAGAACAGCAGAAATATTTAATGAGCAACATGAGAACAGTAACGTGCATCTAAAATATGTTCTAGAACTTGTAGCTAAATTTCGGGAAACTGGGTCAGTCGACAATAAAAAACGCAAAATTGAAAATCCCATAAACAATAGAAGTGGGGGTTTTAGGGCAAGTTTATGTAGATCCTACGTTAAGTACCCACAAATTGGAGACTGTGTGTGGTGTTAGTCGACGTACTGTCCAAGGGATTCTAAAGGCCCATAGTTTTCATCCGTATAAAATTCACCTATTACATGAACTTAATGAAGACGACTTTGATCGGCGATTACAATTTTGTGAAGATATGAGTGAACGAATTATAAACGATGAACATTTTCTGTTCAACACTTGCTTTTCCGACGAATGTTCCTTTTTCTTAAATGGCGTAGTAAATCGTCATAACAGCCGATATTGGTCCGATTCTAATCCCAGAATTTATCATGAGGTTCATACACAGCAGCCACAAAAATTAAATGTTTGTGCTGGAATTTTTGGCGATCATTTAGTTGGTCCTGTATTTGGAATTACTGGAAGACGCCATAGATCCTGCATTAACAGCCATAATTGAAAATCAGAATGATCGGCGGTACATTGCGAATAGGTTGATGTTCCAACAGGATGGTGCCCCACCACATTAAGCATTACGTGTTCGACAATATTTAGATCAGACGTTTCCAGATCGATGGATTGGTAGAATGGTTGAATGGCCCACAAGATCGCCATATTTATCACCTTTGAATTTCTTTATGTGGGGTCATTTAAAAAGCAAAATCTATGCTACTCAGCCAACATCATTAGAATATCTGCGACAAAGAATTGTGAATGAGTGCCTTCAAATTACTCCTCAAATATTGCAAAATGTGCGGAAACGTTTTGAGCAAAATGTTTATTATTGCATAGAGAGTCATGGTGGCCATTTTCAACATTTACTTGCCTAACGGGTCAGTTCATTCTTCATTTTTAAATTACTTTGCTGCCAAATGTATTGATCTCCACTAATGATGATGTATTAGTTTTATTTAAGCTTTAAATCAATAAATCGTCAAAACTACTGAACTGAAGTACATTACTTTTATATCATTATAAAGGGAATTGAAAGACCTTTAAAATAAGGTATCACTCGACCCCCCCTTTACATTTAAGATTTTGGGGGTGGTGTCACCCCCGCTTAGGGGGCTGCACGTGCTAACGTGATTTTTTGTCAAACTTGTTTCCCCCTCGAAAACAAAATCGACGGGTCTGAGCGTTTTTCAAAAAAAAAAACTGAAGCTGCCTGTTTCATTTTCGATGCGCCACCCTGTATAGATGTCTTGATGTTCCTCAGCTCAGTAGAGCAGAAATCTGGTTGTGAAGACAAACAAATTACCAACCATCAATGTGTCGATTTTCACCAAATTTGTGCTTTCTGCTTTTACTAATCCAACGCCCATGATTGTTTTTTTTTCCATAAAACGAGAAAGCGATATTTTTTACGTTGATAAGGAGTTTTTTTAGAAATATTTAAAGAGGATAACGTTAGTCCACGAGTGTCGTACGGATGACGTTTCTTTGTTTACAATTTGTATGACGTCACATCATGGCCGATAGTGTTTCTATCGTTTCATATTAAAAATAAAAAGTATATTTTTTAATTTGGACAATACATCCACGTTGCGCTTTTAAAATTTGTAATTGAAGTAATTCGTTTCCCTATGCCAAATACTGTAAGAAATACTCACTTATTCTATGAAATTAAATATGAGTCAAGAAGCCTATTGTAAAAAAATCACAATAAAATGCAAGGGATATATCCTGATGATGCTTCAAGTAAAAGGCGCTTTCCATTTTAATCCCACATACTCATTGTAAAACTAAAAAGTTTTGAACACATTTTATACTAATATATTTATATATATATATATATATAACAAAAAAAAAATAGGAAAATAATTATTTTCCTATATTTTTTTATATACCTTTCTCCGCATGATCACTTTCTCTTTATATATATATATATATATATATATATACAAGGTGTCCCAGAAGTCGACGTCAAGCCGAAACCAGGTGATAGGCAAAGTCATAACAGCTATCAGAAAAATATTTAAAAAAATTGTATGTATGTGTTTTGAAAATTATAGGTCTTTGAAAAGATATTGAAATTTCACACCCTACGGCAGTCTGTCAACTCCTGTTACTACAAATATTAACTTTTTTTGGATTTTATTTTTACAATGTAATGATGAATAATGCATCTTCAATCTGGTGTCTCAACCTTACTGCCAACTTTTCTCGTTCAGGAAAAATTGCCACTTATTTCCCAACCAAGTATTCCAAAGTAAAACTTTGCTCAACTTTAACTGGCTGTACTGGAAAAAAATGTACTACGAGAGTTTGGCAAGTAACCTTAAAAGTTGGCACATTTAATAAGGATTCCAAAATGGTATAACACTTAGAAGATTACTCGTTAACTTATGCACAATTTTTATTTGGAAAAAAAACTGATGAAAATTTTTCAAAATTTCCTAATTAAACAGCGATAATGAAAACGCACAAGGACCCTTAAGGATAACTGTTTGCACAACAGTGGGCGTCAAAATACTGCTGATGATGATTTACCTTTACAGCAAATGCTCAAACTGTTTGGATGGATAGGGCGGTCTACAATACCGTGGCCAGCCCGGTCACCAGATTTGAATCCGTTAGATTTTTTTCACTGGGGAACTGTAAAAGAAAAAGTGTATTTCAAGCCGATTCAAAATGTAGCTGAGCTACGGCAAAGACTATTGGAAGCAGCTGAGTTTATTAATAACCGTGGATTCGCTCGTTTAATAACCCGATCTTTTTTATTTAAGAAGATGTCGAGCGTGTATTGCGACTGAAGGAAAACAGTTTGAGCATTTGCTGTAAAGGTAAATCATCATCAGCAGCATTTTGACGCCCACTGTTGTGCAAACAGTTATCCTTAAGGGTCCTTGTGCGTTTTCCTAATCGCTGTTTAATTAGAAAATTTTGAAAAATTTCCATCAGTTTTTCTTCAAATAAAAATTGTGCATAAGTTAACGAGTAATCTTCTAAGTGTTATACCATTTTGGAATCCTTATTAAATGCGCCAACTTTTAAGGTTACTTGCCAAACTCTGGTAGTACATTTTTTCCAGTACAGCCAGTTAAAGTTGAGCAAAGTTTTACTTTGGAATACTTGGTTGGGAAATAAGTGGCAATTTTTCCTGAACGAGAAAAGTTGGCAGTAAGGTTGAGACACCAGTTTGAAGATGCATTATTCATCATTACATTGTAAAAATAAAATCCAAAAAAAGTTAATATTTGTAGTAACAGGAATTGACAGACTGCCGTAGGGTGTGAAATTTCTATATTTTTTTCAAAGACCTATAATTTTCAAAACACATACATAAAAATTTTTTGAATATTTTTCTGATAGCTTTTATGACTTTGACTATCACCCGGTTTCGGCTTGACGCCGACTTCTGGGACACCCTGTATATATAATATATATATATATCATATTATTGAGATTTACTCCTAACACCCCGTTTGGACTGTCTTTTTAATATATTTTGATCCTATGCAGAGTGAACATCCATCAAAAGCTACAAGAGAAAAAGCAGAAGCAGTTAGCGGAATTGAAGATAATCGAAGAGGAGATAAAACAAGGCAAACTAGTAGGACCAGAGGGAGCGGAATTCGACGACAGACAGCCGATTCCTACAACGAAGAGGCATGTCGAACCACAACTGCTTAGCCTCGCCTCACTGAATAATCTTGCCAATTACGGTATCAACCTCAATCGCAGGTGAGAGCATTGTTCCGTAACTTTAGCGGTCATTTTAATGTCTTCCTCTAGAATCCAATTTAAGCCTGGATATACTACGGTGGTAAATTTTTACCATCTACTGTGAAATCAGCTGGAGTGTCAGTATAAAATAAATGCAACAAAAATCGTGTTTTTAATGAAAAGTTATTCTAATTTAGCTGGAGTTTAAATTTCTTCGGCTAAATCTGTATCTCCAACATATAAACGTTCATCTAGTTCAAAAAATCATAACGGTTTTCATTATTCAATAAATTCTTATTTTTGAGGATATCTGAAAGTACATTAAGTGGTAAGTCATCTTCTGGGTCAGGTGTATCAGCCTCATTTAACTGGCCTTCATTTTGCATGCCTAAATCCTGCTTTGCGGAAGCAATTTTACAGTTTCTTTGGTTACTTGGTCCCAAGCGGTTTTTTTGCAAATAAACTGCATCCAGTGACGTAATTTTCTTTATTAACTCAAAAACTGTACCAGCAGATTCAATGTTCACTAACAGGTGTTTGAGTATTAGACTTCCCTAATAAATTTTAAAACTTTATAACCCCTTGGTCAAGTGGTTGACAAAACTGATGTATGATTAGGGGACAATAATAAGATTTTTATTTTATTTAAGATTTAAGCGAATGTATTTTGGATGATATCCCGCATTGTCTAAAAATAACAAAATGTTTCTTTTTTCTTCAGCCGTTTTCCGATCTAGGTCTTGCAACCGCTCTATGCTAATTTGGAGCCGTTGTGTCTTTTCAAAAACCTATTTTTTTAATTGGACTTCTATATCCATCTTGCTCTATTAAAAATTTGAAATCGATATATTTCGTTTTCCCAAGGCACATACTGTAAGAAATATTCATTTATTCTATGAAATTATACAGGGTGCTTTCAGTTTATTGTTGCATAACTTTAAGATTCGATAGAACTTTTAAAATTAATGCATAAAGTCTATATAAACATGGGTCGAAAAATGCGTGGCTTCCTAAAATAGTTTTTTTAAATATTTCGAACAATATTTAATGTATAACAGTGAAAATTGGAATACAAGGGTTTTTTTGTACGACAAAACGAACCATGGGCATAGTTTTACTGTAGCCGCTAGAGGGCGCTCTCTACTGTCTACCTGTAGTGTATTAAAAGGACCAAAAAATTTTCTTAGTGCAATTTTTTACTTTTTGAATAAAAAAACTGATTCTTCGCACTTTTTAACATAAAAAAGCTCTCCTGTGAGTTTTCGTTATAGTTAGCCGTTTTTGAGTTATTCGATTTTTAAGGTTCGATGCATTTTTAATTACTTATGGGAAAATCATATTTTTTTACATTTTCGATTTGGGCATTACAAGTAATTAAGATGATCGTTTAGGTTGTGTTTTTAAACACAGCAATAATTCCTAACTCCAATAAACACGAAAATACAGAATATTAATTTGTTTAATTTTCCAATATTATTTTTAACAAATTAAATTAATTATTTACAACTAAAATGCGATTGTATAGTTAGGACAAACATACAAAATCTAAAGTAGTTGCTCGAAATGTAAACCCAATTGTTCAATACAATATTCACATCTACGAATGATCGAACGTGGTATAGCATTATTCAAATAAGGGCTTATTTCATCACATGCATTCCTGATTCTGTCTATTAGCATATCTCTTGTGGTTACGGGAGTCTGGTACACTTTTTCTTTTAGAAATCCCCACACAAAGAAATCTAATGGATTTAGGTCAGAGGATCGTGGAGGCCAGGCGACTGGTCCTCCACGGCCGATCTATCTTTCTGGATAATTTTCGTCCAGCCAGTTTCTAACTATTCTCTAATAATGAGCTGGACAACCATCAAGCTGGAACCAGGCCAATCTTCTCAAATTTAACCTAACATCATCCCACATATTTGCATGTTCAGCCTTCAAAAATTCCAAGAAGGTCGCAGCATTTAACCTTGCAGGCAAAAGGTAGGGTCCAAATAGTCGATTACGGTAGATACCAATCCACACGTTCACACTAAATTCATGCTGAAAATTTCTTTCCCGAACTGCATGCGGATTTTCATGCGACCAAATATGTTGATTATGAAAATTTACCACTCCACGTCTAGTGAAGCATGACTCATCGGTCCATAAAACGTTACTTAAAAACTCCCTATTATTATCAGTTCTATCAAGAATCCACTGACAAAATGTGATTCTTCGTTCTCCGTCCCCTGGCTGTAGTCCTTGCACAGGTTGCAAATGGTAAGGACGTCTATGGTTATTTCTAAGAACACGGTGAACATGGCTTGGCTAAGGCACCAGAAACTCTCCTAACACTTGTGGTCAGATCTCTATCAAACTCACGCAGAATCATACGGGTAAATCTGGCTGACGAACATTTATGTTTTGATCCCTTTGGAGATTTCCAAAACTATTTTCAATTATTTGGGCGATGCACTCCTACAAATACTGAGCGAGTTGGATGTCGTCTGTTTGGAAATCTTCGTGCGAATTCTCTGGCTGCTTCTGCTGCGTTTCCATTTACAAAGCCATACACAAAATGAATATCCGCTAACTCTTGATTGGAGAATAAAAATGGCATTTTTATAAAACTTACAAAAAAAAACAGGTAAAAGAAACTAAATTTCGTGCATTCACAATTGCAAAAAAACGTTTCAGGTTTCAACAGACAACAAAACTAACTGTCAACTAATTGATGTTAACCTGCTTTCAATTTCAAAAATATTTGCAGGCTCAGCCTACTTCTAAAAATTATCGAGATACTGACTTTTTAACGTTATTTTATCATAAATAATTAAAAATGCATCGAACCTTAAAAATCGAAATATCTCAAAAACGGCTAACTATAACGAAAATTCACAAAAGAGCTTTTTTATGTTGAAAAGTGCGGTCATTTTAATACACTACAGGTACAGTAGAGAGCGCCCTCTAGCGGCTACAGTAAAACTATGCCCATGGTTCGTTTTGTCGTATAAAAAAAACCCTTGTATACCAATTTTCACTGTTATACATCAAATATTGTTCGAAATATTTAAAAAAACTATTTTAGAAAGTAAATTTAAACACCCTGTATTTCGGAAGCCACGCATTTTTCGACCCATGTTTATATAGACTTTATGCATTCATTTTAAAAGTTCTATTGAATCTTAAAGTTATGCAACAATAAACTGAAACACCCTGTATATGAGTCTAATTGCCCATTACATATTGTTGTCAAATCGTGTCATGTGTCGATCAGCAAATAATGTAATGCCATATAATAGTTATACACACCTTCCATTCTGCCTTGCCACATCTGCGCTGTGTGTTCATCTCTCAGAAACGAATTATCCGACTACTGTTTAATCTTACCCCTAGAGAATCTTGTAAGCCGACATTTATCAGAGAGCGTGTATTGACTGTACCATGTACGAGCCCCTTCCCACTTCAGTTGGCCCACTTCAAGATGTGTACCAAAATATGCCCTTATAAACTAAACATGACGAAACTATTTACTTTAAAACAATTTATTTTCTCAAAAACATTTTAGATACACTCTAGTCGTAAAAAATACATATTTGAAATCACTTAGACCTATAACCAATAGAACATCTGAACAAATAAACAGTGCGCGAAGTTCACAAAGCAACAATTGAAAGATTACCATTGGGTACCATTACCATCACCTTTATTTTTTATTACGGCTGAAATTCGTTGGGGCATAGTGTTAACCAAGTTTTGGCAAAAATTTTGTGTAAAACAATCGCATATTTCTTGAAGCTTTTGTCTCAGTTCGGTGATTGTACGAGCAGGATGTTGTCGTAGAACCTTTTTCATCTCGAGGCACAAAATTTCAATAGGTCTGGACTTGAATCAATGTTTAGCAGATTGTGTAGTTGTTTTCGAAAGGAAAATTAGTAATATTTTGAACACCCATTGTGCGCTCAAAGTAAATACAACATTTTGCGGGGAGTTTATTAGGAAATCGGGGATAATGAAATTTTGGGAATTAAATATTTTAATACTAAAAATCATATTATTGATACGTCAACTCAAATAGACGAGTGGTTTAAGATATATGTTAAAGATAAACTTTTAAACGAATTGTCGGAATTTTGCTGAAAAAGATCGGGATTCGCATTAAATAAAATATTTCCTTAGTTGTTAATATCAGAAACTATTAATTGGGAAACGGTTCATCTTATATTAGACTACCAGAACCGATTATAATGAAAAAAGCTTGTATAAACATCAAAAATAGAGATCAAAATTGCTTTACTGGTCCATTGTAAGCTCTCTTCGGGCTCCTAGAAATAAAAGACATGCAGAACTAACCTCCTCATATCCATACTTTACTGACGTTTTACAAACAGAAAATTTAGATAGTCCTATGCCGCTAACAAAAATTTCAAAATTTGAAAAGATGAATAATATTTCAGTCAATGTTTACGCTTTAGAATTGATTGAAACAGAAAAAAAATCATTTTAAACAGTAGTACCGCCAAGATTAACGGAAAGTAAACAGGACAAGCATGTTGATTTACTTTTAGCTCAAAATAAATATTATCCGCGTTTAAATGATCCACCAGCGAATGAAGATAATGATTCAATCGATGAGATTAAATATCACTATTGTTGGATTAAAAATCTTTCGCGTCTTATTAGTAATCAGTTAAATAAGCATAATGGAAAAAAGTTATTTGCGATAGAAGTCTGAACTATTTCCATCAGCAAAATAAATTAGTTGAACATGAAAAACTGTGTTCTAAATTTAATAAATATAAAATTAACCTTCCAAAGAGAGCTGCGTTGAATTTAAAAACTTACCAACAAAATACTCCTTTTGTTGTTTATGCAGATTTTGAATGTCAATTAGAAAATTATAAACAAAGTAGCGTAAATTTAACCATAAAACCATAAAATATCAAAAACACGTTCCGTGTAGTGCGGGTTTCTATGTAAAATGCAGCTATGGTGATAGCCTTTCTTATTTCGATAGCTATCGAGGTGCAGATTGTATGGATTGGTTTGCAAATCGTATGGCTGATGTTGCGCAATTTGTAAACTCAAAAATTGAAGCATAGCGTTATATTTTTCTATAGACATAGGATCGCTAATGATCTTGAACGACTTTAATAAAGTTTTTGTAAAAATGCATATCTGTCGTTTTATTATGATATACGTCACGTGACACGTGACGCACGTGATGTTCGTGACGTGCACACTTTGTTCAGAAATACCAAAAAGATGTCTTGATAGCCCGAACCGCCAGAGGTACATCAGAAGTAATGTTAGTATTGTGTGTGTGCGTGTTTTTTGAACACGCTAAGTCGTGATTTTCATCACGTGACGTACCTACGTCAAAAATACCAAAAAGATGTCTTGATAGCCCGAACCGCCAGAGGTACAACATCAGAAGTAATGTTAGTATTGTGTGTGCGTGTTTTTTTTTTGAACACGCTAAGTTTTGAACCTCGACCACGCACTAACATTACTTCTGATGTTGCACCTCTGACGACTCAAGTTATCAGGACATCTTGTTGAACTCTTACAGGAAGATCTAGAAAAATCTAACGAAATCAATAAAACATTTTTTTATGAATATTCATTTATTAAATCTAATTACATTCATGTTTGAAAAAAATATATATAAATGTTAGTACAATAGAGAGAAACTGGGACGGATGAACGCTTTTTATATATTTTTTGTAACTTGTTTGCTGTGATGTTTTTAAAAGTCAATATCGCTGTCTAAATCAGATTCATCAAATCGGGTTCGGATGTTATTTCTAGACATATCATGTAAGGCATCTCTGCAAGATTCCTGGTCTTTTAGTTCAAACACTACGCTTTTAAAACAGCTCTATATTTCTATATTTCTACTGTCGTGTGCAACTTGTAATTGGAATTTCCGGACAAACGATACATTCATGTATTACTAAGAAATTATATGAAAAATACTGCAACCGCAACGAATGTTGTTTTCTCGATAAAAATGATACTGAGAATATGATGCATATAATATGCATATTTACGATACAATTATCTCATGCACTTGTGTTATCTCGACCACGTATTTATATTGAGCGAGCGCATGCAGTAGTCATCATTGTTTGACATTCAACGCACAACGCTGCAAGCTGCAACAACAACCACAGTACAATAGTGCTTCAAGAGACGAGAGCGAAATTAAAAAGTAAGTGCTATTTTATTTAATATTTTTCTTTTTTATGTTTCTAAGTGCAACTGTTTTTTTTTTTTTCGTTTTTCGTTTTATGCTTCAAAGTAGTTAGACGACTCAATTTTGGTTATAGACGGATTTAGCAAAAATTAATGCCGCGTCTTCGATTGCAGACCGCAAACCAGTCAGAAAATTAAAGGACCTGCCAATTGGGACACCTTTTGCAATACAAGCAGCAAAAGTGGTCAATTCGAAATTTGGGGAAGCAGTTCTACTAGATTTAGGACCTGAAGTTCTGTTTCTACCCCAGCGGGTGACTGAAACGTACCTGCCGGCCATCGACGAACTTTGTAACGGAAAATACTCGCTAATCTTCCAAGGGGAAGTGGACATAGGGAAAAGCCGACCTCTAACATCATTTAAAATAGTTGAAAATTAACAAAGCAGAGAACAGGACAGGGTGAGCAATTTTTATATATTTTTGAGTAATGTGTTTGCTTGAAAAAATGTCTTTTCGAATGCCTTCAAATAAGGTCAGAAAATTAAAGGACCTGCCAATTGGGACACCTTTTGCAATACAAGCAGCAAAAGTGGTCAATTCGAAATTTGGGGAAGCAGTTCTACTAGATTTAGGACCTGAAGTTCTATTTCTACCCCAGCGGGTGACTGAAACGTACCTGCCGGCCATCGACGAACTTTGTAACGGAAAATACTCGCTAATCTTCCAAGGGGAAGTGGACATAGGGAAAAGCCGACCTCTAACATCATTTAAAATAGTTGAAAATTAACAAAGCAGAGAACAGGACAGGGTGAGCAATTTTTATATATTTTTGTGTAATGTGTTTGCTTGAAAAAATGTCTTTTGGAATGTCTTCAAATACGGTTAAAAAGATCATCAAACAAGTCGCACCCGTCTGTAGGATGGTGTTGGCGTGGATTTAAGTCCGTATGACGACAAACGTTATTTAATTCCGAACAGTTGGGAAATGTTGCATACACTTTCAAAGTTTCACAGCGTATCATTGAATTATCTAAGAAAAAAAGTAAACAGTTTAAAATCAAATAACAACTGTGCCGAAATGACTACTAAAAACGTGCTGAAAAACTGTTTCGAAATTTTGGGATATCCTGTATTAAATTGGATCAATTGTTCACTGAGAAGCAGTTCTTTCCCTGAAAATTTGAAATGCTCCCAACACCAGTTCCCAAAATAAAAAATTCTAAAAGATGCAGCGATATGAGACCAGTAAATGTGTTACCAGACATTGAAAAATTATTAGAGTCCATAGTGCATGACCAATTAATGCAGTTTATAGAAGAAAACAAAATTTTAGTGGAGGCGCAAGCAGGCTTTCGAAAAAAATATTCCACAGAAACAGCTTTCCAGTTGGTAACTGAGAATTGGAGAAGAGAAATTATTTGTCTAAAAGGATGCAAGTTACAAAAGTTAATGACACTATTTCATCAAAAATTGAAAATACGTTGGGTGTTCCACAGGGCAGTATCCTGGGACCACTTCTTTTTATTTTATACATAAATGATTTACCTGCCATAGTCAAAAAATGCAAAATTCAAATTTTCGCCGATGACACTATGATTTATATAAGTACTAAAAATATTCAGTCTGGTATCTCTTATATAAATGAAGACTTGAAGCTTGTCTCAAAATGGTTAGCATCTAACAGACTAAAATTAAATGCAAGTAAAACGAAAGCCTTGTTAATCGGAAAAAAACAATGTACAAATGTTCAACTGAATATTGATGGTGAAGATATTGAATTCGTAGAAAATTTTAAATACCTGGGAGTTTTTGTTGACTCTCGATTAATTTTTGATATTCATTATGAAAAAGTTATAAATAAGATTAGTAGTAAAGTGGGATATTTATCGAGAGTTTCTGGATGTCTGAGTTCATACAGCAGAAAAATTATCTATAATACCATCATTCTTCCAAATTTCTTGTACTGATCGACTATTCTATATTTAGCAAATAATTCCATTTTTGAAAGACTGCAAATTTTACAAAATAAATGCATGAGAATAATACTAAATAAAGATAAATATACTCCAATTAGGCAAATGCTTAGCAAATTAAAATGGCTCAATGTAAAAAATTTTATCAAATATCTTGTAATGATATTCATTTATAAAGTAAAAAATAATATATTTCCATCAAGTCTAACTAATTTAACATCATCAAATGTCGACCATCATTTACATAATACCAGAAATAAAGATGACTTCCATTTAATGACCAAAAAGTATAACATATGCTACAAATCTGTATTCCATCAAGAGTTGATTGAATATAATAAATTATACTCGGAGATAAAAGACCAGAAAACTTTGACAAAATTTAAAGTAAAATTGAGAAATCACTTGTTAAATCTACAATTATAGGTTGCCCAGCATTTACATCATACACCAAGTGGCTTGAATTTACTAGTTCTAAGTTGTTTACAATTGTTCTGTTTATGTAGCCAAATGTGCTAAATAAATCTTTCTACTACTTCTACTAGTTTTGACACACTTCCGTGGGGGCATTACATTATCTTATAATAGCGGTTTTATTTTGTTATAGATGAATGCCCCAACATTATCAGTGTTAGCTGTTAGAAAAATTTGCGAATCAATAACATCAGCAGTAGAATTCATGGAGCAGTCTCCACTACCATGGAAATTAACTACGGAAATTGTGAAACAATTTCCTTTATATAAATGGCACGCTATGATAAAAAAAGCCAAAAATGATCTTGATTCTTCATATACAGGAATTAACTTTATTACATGTCACAAAGAAATAGATCCAAATTTAATTCATACTATATTAGGAAAATCAGATTGGGGTAATGTTTTTGACATTAACCAAAAATATATAAAAATTGCTCACCCTGTCCTGTTCTCTGCTTTGTTAATTTTCAGCTATTTTAAATGATGTTAGAGGTCGGCTTTTCCCTATGTCCACTTCCCCTTGGAAGATTAGCGAGTATTTTCCGTTACAAAGTTCGTCGATGGCCGACCGGTACGTTTCAGTCACCCGCTGGGGTAGAAATAGTACTTCAGGTCCTAAATCTAGTAGAACTGCTTCCCCAAATTTCGAATTGACCACTTTTGCTGCTTGTATTGCAAAAGGTGTCCCAATTGGCAGGTCCTTTAATTTTCTGACTGGTTTGCGGTCTACAATCGAAGACGCGGCATTAATTTTTGCTAAATCCATCTATAAAAAAAATTAGGTCGTCTAACTACTTTGAAGCATAAAACGAAAAAACGAAAAAAGAACAGTTGCACTTAGAGACATAAAAAAAGAAAAATATTAAATAAAATAGCACTTACTTTTTAATTTCGCTCTCGTCTCTTGAAGCACTATTGTACTGTGGTCGTTGTTGCAGCGTTGAGTGTGAAACAATGATGCCTACTGCATGCGCTCGCTCAATATAAATACGTGGTCGAGATGACACAAGTGCATGAGATAATTGTATCGTAAATATGCATATTATATGCATCATATTTCTCAGTACCATTTTTATCGAGAAAACAATATTCGTTGCGGTTGCAGTATTTTTCATATAATTTCTTAGTAATACATGAATGTATCGTTTGTCCGGAAATTCCAATTACAAGTTGCACACGACAGTAGAAATTTAGAAATATAGAGCTGTTTTAAAAGCGTAGTGTTTGAACTAAAAGACCAGGAATCTTGCAGAGATGCCTTACATGATATGTCTAGAAATAACATCCGAACCCGATTTGATGAATATGATTTAGACAGCGATATTGACTTTTAAAAACATCACAGCAAACAAATTACAAAAAATATATAAAAAGCGATCATCCGTCCCAGTTTCTCTCTATTGTACTAACATTTATATATATATATATATATATATATATTTTCAAACATGTATGTAATTAGATTTAATAAATGAATATTCATAAAAAAATGTTTTATTGATTTAGTTAGATTTTCCTAGATCTTCCTGTAAGAGTTCAACAAGATGTCCTGATAGCTTGAGTCGTCAGAGGTGCAACATCAGAAGTAATGTTGATGCGTGGTTGAGGTTTTACTTCTGATGTTGTACCTCTGGCGGTTCGGGCTATAAAGACATCTTTTTGGTCTTTTTGAACAAAGTGTACACGTCACGTGTCACGCGACGTACGTCACGTGATGTACATCATGACTTAGCGTGTTCAAAAAACACGCACACACACAATACTAACATTACTTCTGATGTACCTCTGACGGTTCGGGCTATCAAGACATCTTTTTGGTATTTTTGAACAAAGTGTGCACGTCACGAACATCACGTGCGTCACGTGTCACGTGACGTATATCATAATAAAACGACAGATATGCATTTTTACAAAAACTTTATTAAAGTCAGTATATGAGAGTTGAGTCTCAGTAGAGGCTTGCGGGGAGGAAGGCGGGCGGGCGGAGAGGAAGGCGCGCGGTGCGGGTCGGCGGGGTGACGTCACGCGGCTGATGAGTCGTGCGGCATCTCGCTACGGGGGGCAGAAATTTAGAACCTGTATACAGGGTTCCATCGAAGAATACATACGTCATTGGTCACCTGTCATGCGGCATTGATGCGTTGGGCATCTCGCGCATAGACGGCGCTACCTACGTCATTGGACACCTGTCATGCGGCATTGATGGGTTGGGCATCTCGCGCATAGATGGCGCCGATTTGTTGTCGCACCTGTCTGTAGGATGGTGTTGGCGTGGATATTCGGGGGGCAGAAATTTAGAACTTGCATACAGGGGTGCATCGAAAAATATCGGGTCGCGACGACGACGAGCAAGGTAGGGGTGAACACATACGATGTACTGTTATTATTACGATGACATCTGACGGATACAGACGTAAATTAGAAGAAGTTTGTAATCGTATTCGAGAGCTGTATAATCGATATATCATATTGAGCGGTGCTGTCACTATTTGTAGTCTTGTACCATTCTGAATCTTCTTCGGTGTTATCTGGGAATATTAGCTTGATATTGTAGAATGTTCCTTTTGACTTTGGTATTTCTTTAAAAAATACTGGAAGTTGTCCATAATTCATCACTTTATGATTCATCAGTGACCATTCAGTTTGGTTACAATCAATTTTTTCATCTTTGAAACATATCGCTATGCTCTTAACATTGTTTGGAACGTTCGTATACAGAACATTATTAACAATAGCTGTGAGGATGATGACTGAAGTTCTCAGTTGGGGTGACATCAGGTCTTGGGTATTGTGTGAGAGAACGTGAATTATCCCACAAACTTAGTCGATCTAACTGTCTTAACAGTTTGGATTTGTCTTCGTAAAATTCGATGTCCTTATTCAGCTCTCGAATACGATTACAAAATTCTTCTAATTTACGTCTGTATTCGTCAGATGTCATCGTAATAATAACAGTACATCGTATGTGTTCACCCCTACCTTGCTCGTCGTCGTCGCGACCCGATATTTTTCGATGCACCCCTGCATACAGGTTCTAAATTTCTGCCCCCCGTATATCCACGCCAACACCATCCTACAGACAGGTGCGACAACAAATCGGCGCCGTGTATGCGCGAGATGCCCAACCCATCAATGACGCATGACAGGTGTCCAATGACGTATGACAGATGACGTGTGTAGCGCCATCTATGCGCGAGATGCCCAACCCATCAATGACGCATGACAGGTGACCAATGACGAATGACAGATAACGTGTGTAGCGCCATCTATGCGCGATATGCCCAACCCATCAATGCCGCATGACAGGTGACCAATGAAATATGTATTCTTCGATGCACCCCTGTATACAGGTTCTAAATTTCTGCTCCCCGTAGCGAGATGCTGCACGACTCATCAGCCGCGTGACGTCACCCCACCGGCCCGCATCGCGCGCCTTCCTCTCCGCCCGCTCGCCTCCTCCCCGCAAGCCTCTACCGAGACTCAACTCTCATAGGTCATCTACTAATATTTTTATCTTGATTATATGATCTGTTATATTAAGCAGAGCGGTAGTAGTAAAGTAAATTTTGCGGAAGCCCGATTGATTTTCCGGCAATATTCTGCATGTTTCAACATACTCGATTATTTGTTGCTGCGCTAATTTCTCCAGAACATTCGATAAAACTGGAAGAAGGCTTATAAGCCTCAAATCAGAAATGTTTAACGTATTTTTTTGAATTTATACTCATGTACTATTCATTGTTATTTATATTTTACACTGTATTCATCATTTGTAATTATTGATTTTACTTTTGACGTGCCAATCTACACATTTGTATCTAACTGGCTAAAATAAACAAACAAATACCCATCGGCACCACTCGAGTATACACTTTTTACACGAGCTTCTTGCCATTTTAACGTTTGATGGATCCCAATAACTGTGAACAATATCTGAAGTCAAACTAGAAAGAGATACAAGCCATTTGGATAGCGAAACTCATCACCGCAACGCTCACGCGGCAATCGGCCGCGTTGCCAATATGTCACACCAGTTCCTTGAATCAAGATGCATATTGAAAATATGGCTTTACGCCCAAATACTGGTTTTATTTTGAACGTACACGTTTTTTAATTGTGCATTGTGTTGAATCTGTGCAGGTCGAAACGAAAGGTTAGGATCGCCACAAATTCTGCAACATGGCATCATCGGTTCGTTTGATAACAAAGCATCTTGAATATTCCAAATGCAACGTTTCCACTTCCATGATCATAGTTGAGTGATTTTGGACAGTACCCATCTAGCGCCTGAAGGCGGGTATCGTCCTGCTTCGAAAAAGCTTTCACGTTTGGTTACATTTTGCGTCAGGTTGTGTTGATCTATCACCATCGGTAGAAATCAAAGATAATTATAAAATAAATTAAAACACCAAGTCGCATCAAAATTGTAATAAATAACTCTAACTCTAACAAAATATCAAATTAAATGTCGGACTGACCTCCTTCTTGGGTTTGACAATATCCTAACCTATTGTAGCAGCTTGTGCGAACATTTTCTGATGTAACATATTGCAGATTGCCCGACCTTCTGAGTCTCCGTTGCTAAGCAATGTGGTGATGGCCTTCACTCTTCAGTCGGCTTCTATCTCTTTCTAACATGTGTTGATACACACTTCTCGCGTTTCTCTCTAGAACACATTGAACTCAAGCCGTCAGACAAATTTGGTTTTCCCTGAATATTGGAAACTGGTATACCACCCTAAAGAACTCAAATTATGTATAAGTCCCCATATTTTTGGCGTAAAATGTTTAACCTACAGCCTTTGGAAATAATGAATTGCCACAATCTAAAGACTTTTAAGAATCTCTTAAAAGACGATTTAATTGAAAGTAGCCAACTGCCTCGTTTATGCTGAAATACAGGGTGTTTCAGTTTATTGTTGCATAACTTTGAGATTCGATAGAACTTTTTAAATTAATGCATAAAGTCTATATAAACATGGGTCGAGAAATGCGTGGCTTCCGA
This sequence comes from Acanthoscelides obtectus, assembly GCA_963669975.1. NCBI lineage: Eukaryota > Metazoa > Arthropoda > Insecta > Coleoptera > Chrysomelidae > Acanthoscelides > Acanthoscelides obtectus. Next base: position 5,035,158 of record CAVLJG010000009.1, on the reverse strand, counting down.
AATTTACTTTCTAAAATAGTTTTTTTAAAATATTTCGAACAATATTTGATGTATAACAGTGAAAATTGGTATACAAGGGTTTTTTGATACGACAAAACGAATCATACTTTTACTGTAGCCGCTAGAGGGCGCTCTCTACTGTACCTGTAGTGTATTAAATTATTATTAATTAATATTAAAAAAAATTTCTTAGTGCATTTTTTTGCTTTTAGAATAAACAAACTGATTCTTCGCACTTTTCAACATAAAATAACGTTAAAAAGTCAGTATCTCGATAATTTTTATAAGTAGGCTGTGCCTGCAAATATTTTTGAAATAATAATAAATAAGGTTAAACGTCAATTAGTTGACAGTTTTGTTGTCTGTTGAAACCTGAAACGTTTTTTTGCAATTGTAAATGCACGAAATTTAGTTTCTTTTACCTGTTTTTTTTTGTAAGTTTTATAAAAATGCCATTTTTATTCTCCAATCAACAGTTAGCGGATATTCATTTTGTGTATGGCTTTGTAAATGGAAACGCAGCAGAAGCAGCCAGAGAATACGCACGAAGATTTCCAAACAGACGACATCCAACTCGCTCAGTATTTGTAAGAGTGCATCGCCAAATAATTGAAAATGGTTTTGGACACCTCCAAAGGCATCAAAACATAAATGTTCGTCAGCGCAGATTTACCCGTATGATTCTGCGTGAGTTTGACAAAGATCCGACCACAAGTGTCAGGAGAGTTTCTGGTGCCTTGGGAATTTTAGCAAGCCATGTTCACCGTGTTCTTAGAAATGACCATTGTCGTCCTTACCATTTGCAACCTGTGCAAGGACTACAGCCAGGAACGAAGGATCACATTTTTTAAGTAACGTTTTATGGACCGATGGGTCATGCTTCACTATACGTGGAGTGGTAAATTTTCATAATCAACATATTTGGTCGCATGAAAATCCGCATGCAGTTCGGGAGAGAAATTTTCAGCATGAATTTAGTGTGAGCGTGTGGATTGGTATCTACCGCAATCGACTATTTGGACCCTACCTTTTGCCTGCAAGGTTAAATGCTGCGACCTTCTTGGAATTTTTAAACGCTGAACATGCAAATATGTGGGATGATGTTATGTTAGATTTAAGAAGATTAGCCTAGTTCCAGCTTGATGGTTGTCCAGCTCATTATTCGAGAATAGTTAGAAACTGGCTGGACGAAAATTATCCACAAAGATGGATCGGCCGTGGAGGACCAGTCGCCTGGCATCAACGATCTCCTGACCTAAATCCATTAGATTTCTTTGTGTGGGGATTTCTAAAAGAAAAAGGGTACCAGACTCCCGTAACCACAAGAGATATGCTAATAGACAGAATCAGGAATGCATGTGATGAAATAAGGCCTTATTTGAATAATGCTATACCACGTTCGATCATTCGTATATGTGAATTGTGTATTGAACAATTGGGTTTACATTTCGAGCAACTACTTTAGATTTTGTATGTTTGTCCTAACTTTCCAATAGCATTTTAGTTGTAAATAATTAATTTAATTTGTTAAAAATAATATTGGAAAATTAAACAAATTAATATCCTTTTTTTTGTGTTTATTTGGAGTTGGGAATTATTGCTGTGTTTAAAAACACAATCTAAACGATCATCTTAATTACTTGTAATGCCCAAATCGAAAATGTAAAAAAAATATTTTCCCATAAATAATTGAAAATGCATCGAACCTTAAAAATCGAAATATCTCAAAAACGGCTAACTATAACGAAAACTCTCAGGAGAGCTTTTTTATGTTGAAAAGTGCGAAGAATCACTTTTTTAATTCAAAAAGCAAAAAATTGCACTAAGAAATTTTTTTCGGTCATTTTAATACACTACAGGTACAGTAGAGAGCGCCTTCTAGCGGCTACAGTAAAACTATGCCCATGGTTCGATTTGTGGCACCAAAAAACCCTTGTATACCAATTTTCACTGTTATACATCAAATATTGTTCGAAATATTTAAAAAAAACTATTTTAGAAAGTAAATTTAAACACCCTGTATTTCGGAAGCCACGCATTTTTCGACCCATGTTTGTATAGACTTTATGCATTAATTTTAAATGTTCTATCGAATCTTAAAGTTATGCAACAATAAACTGAAACACCCTGTATAGTATTCATGCATTTTCATTTCCCCGAATTGTAGCTTGCTTACTCAACCAGTTTAAAAAATAAGTAGGGAGTGGGGGGGACGGTTGAAAAGCACTGTATAATTTCATTTACGGATAAAACCTATCCTGACTTTTGTAATTTCTTCCAGACCACCACCACCGCGCGCTCCTCGAAGTCGTACTCCAGAGTTGTTGCTCGCACCTCGCTATCTGTACTGTGATTGCGTGATGCCTCTTGAACAGGAAGCGGTAGAATTAGCCCAACCTCACCGCTCGTCGGACATCGAGAGCCAGGTGTCTCTACCTCGTTCCTATACGTTACCTAGGGAGTTCAAATATTATAGGTAAGTGCATTGGTACACACTAAATTTAATAAAAGCACGGCTATCGTAGTCGTCTGCGAAGGAAAGCAGACTTCACAATTGTTATAACCTGAAATCCTGCATCTCTGGTGTCGTGGCCAAAGATGAGGCAAGGTACAAAGACTTGTTTGCAAGGAAGTGCACAATAAAGAACCATGTCAAAGAATGGGTAAGAAACCAGCACAAGGAATAAGTACTGGCATGGAAACGACGAGGTCCAGATACAGCTGCGTAACTGCTCTCAGTGAGTAGAAACCAACTAGGTGTAGGTTACAGGCCTTCTAACAGGACACAATGGCCTAAAAGAACACCTGCTCAAAATAGGGCAGACCTCAGCTTCAGGCAATGAGGAAAAGGAACATAATCAGCGTTATATTTACATGTCTTATGTGAGTGCGAGGCACTGATCACAAAAAAAATTAACTCTTGGGAAACCAAAACTGGAACTGAGGGAGTTTAGAACAGTAGCGGCAGGAAAACTGTACCAACTATACTACAACTATTTAAAACTGTAATGACTCATACGCGTGATCAACACGTGATCAGAGCTCGATCCCGGCTTCCTTCCAGTACAGCCGTATAGCGTACGACATATGTCGTTTCTGTGGCTTTGCGGTGGTCAACAGCACAGACAGAGATGGAAATAATGGCTGATTGTTCTCCGCCGATAGAACCAATGAAATCAAAGACGCGCCTCGACCGGCAGACTCATAGGCGTCGGCAACGCATTGGAACGTGTTTCGTTGAGCGATCGCATATTGTGTGTTTTTATAAGAATTGTTGTGTGATTGTTATTGTTGTGGTTTCTGTGGTTACTGTTTTGGTTATACTTAACCATGGAGAGTACAAATGGCACGAGTGGAAGTACTGAAAGCCAGGGAACAAGTAGACGGCTTCGTAAAGCACTGAAGAGGGACGCGACAGAAATCGTGCTCAACGTGTTCAATTATCTGAACAGAACTATGTCGCAGGGAGATGCACTCGCGCGTTGTGAAAGTATGACAGGCGTTCCAGAGTGGACCATTCGCAGGGTGGTGCATGAAAAGAAGAAAACTGGAGCTACTACTGATCCAAAGTTTAATTTGAAGGGACGAAAGGCCGTTAAATTGGATGACGATAGCAAAATGGCGTTAAGGCGAACCGTACATTCATTCTTCTTTAGGAATGAGGTACCAACCCTCAAGGCTGTACATGCAGCGATCAAGGAAAATGAAATTATACCCCAAATGAGCGTCGAGGTAATGAGGAAATCCCTGCACGAAATTAATTTTCGTTACGAAACGCGTAATCGGAAGTCAGTATTGATAGAGAGACCTGAAATAGTCGCCTGGCGTCGAAAATACCTACGCGAAATGATTGAATATAGGCGACACACAGTTAAAAAAACCTGAATAGACAAAAACGTAGCGAGTAACCGACAAGCAAGCATTGAAGGTTTGTCAACAGGTCTTCGTGGACCGTCAGGGAAAGGTCAAAGATTGATCGTAACTCATATTGGTAGCAATAGTGGCTTTTTAGAAGAGTGTGACTTGATTTTCGTCTCTAAGAAAGGAGGTGATTACCATGACGAAATGAATGCCAGCTGCTTCGAGAGCTGGTTTCAAGGGGTGCTTCAGCGAGATGAGCCCAACTCTGTGATCGTCATGGATAATGCTTCCTACCATAGTCGTCGAGCCGAACGTGTACCGACTATGGGATCTCGAAAAAGTGACATGCAGAAATGGTTGCGCGAAAAAGGAATCCCGTTTGACGATTCATGTGTGAAAGCGGAATTGTATGAAAAAATTAAACAGCACAAACCTGCGTCCATTAGTTACGTGACTGATGACTGATGAGATGGCCCGTCAATGTGGTGTCACTGTGCTGCGGTTATCGCCCTACCACTGTGAACTGAACCCAATAGAGCTCATCTGGGCTCAAGTGAAGGGTTATATTGCGCGCCATAACACAACCTTCAAATTACCAGACGTTAAGGTTTTACTTGAGACTTCCATACAGCTAGTAACGCCCGAAGCTTGGCAGAATGCTATCCGTCATGTTTTGAAGGAAGAAACAAAAATGTGGTAGCTTGACCACCACATCGACACCATCATAGAGCCAGTTATAGTCAATTTCAACGAGGAAAGCGATAGCGACAGTTTATTACTGTCAGATGTAAGTGGAAGCGACGATGAATAAAGGTAATTCCCAAATTTTTGACTTACAATATGTTTCAAACCACTCTTTATTAAGCATGTGACAAATCTAGTTCACCCATGTTAAACATTCATATCCCGCCTATGAACAGCCGACTACTGGTAGTTAAGTGATGTTCACGTGAACATCGATGAGTCATTACAGTTTTAGATAGTTATAGTATAGTACAGAACACTATACTGCTGGATTGGGTACTGTAAATTGGAGGAACAACGTACAATAAGCCCTAGGGGTAGCAGTGCCATCGGAAAGGGAAAAAACCTGAATTTCTTATCGATTTTTTCTCATTGATGTAGGTATCAACGTGTTTCAGTAAAGTAACTCATTACGATGAACAAATATTCCATAATTTAAAGGAGCAACAGGTTGTCCTCAGATTTACCTCTTGTTGAAAAAAGTCCAAAAGGAATATTCATTTTCTAATCCATTGACTCTTCCAAAAATGTAGACACTCAAAACTGTCAGTAACTCGATAAATCACAAAAACGAAGCCTCGAGGAAGTTCTAGAATGTTTGTTCTTTCAACCATTAGACAGATTTTCAAAGCCTACAAAGGTTTTTCATCCGCTATAGTGGGAACCTTATGCACCAATGCAATTGGTGCTTTACAAAATAGAAGTCAATGATCATTAGTGTTGACGATTACTCTGCCGTAACTGAACCTATTCTCAAAAATAGTAATATATTCAGTGACATCAGAAGTGTTACACCCAGAAAAAATAATTTCTTCAACTTGATTTTTTTGCAATGAGCATTTTGTTATGCTTAACTGAATGAAAGTTACATGAAAGGGCAATATTTCAAAAAATATGTTTACTACTCAGCTCTCAGAAACTGCTTTCTTCCCAAAAACTAAGAGATAACATTCTAACAAAGGTAAACAAAAACAAAGATAAAACGTTGACATTGTTGCCACAGCATGCTTTAAATACAGGGTTTGTCCGGAAAGTAATAGGACTCAGTTTCCTCCGCCACTTCGGAGCGTGCGCTCACCGACTGGATTCGGTAGAGGGCGTTCCTAGCTAACGAATGAGCGGCTGGTCAGTTGTCTCCAAGCATTTGGAGAGTCAGGACAGGCATTTTCGCGCGACGTGTTTCTGTGAGTGGTGCAAACCGAAAATGCAGCGTTCGTTAGAGCAGAGGTACGCGATTAAATTCTGTGTGAAACTCGGTAAATCTGCGACAGAGACGTTTGATATGATCAAGCAGGCTTACCCAGGTGTTGCTTTAGCAAGAAGTGGTGTGTTTCGGTGGACCAGGCCTTTTTTGGAGGGCCGGGAAGAGGTCGCTGATGAAGGCCGCCGTGGAAGACCTTCGACTTCGACAAACACCGAAAATGTGACTCGTGTGCGCAAAGTTTTGAACTCAGACCGTCGACTAAGTATTCGTTTGATTGCCCAGATGTTAAATTTACCAAAATCTGTGGTTCGTGACATTGTGACACAGCATTTGAACATGCGCAAGGTGTGCGCGAAGATGGTCCCAAAAGTGCTCACTGACGACCATAAATTGCGGCGAGTAATCACAGGTGACGAGTCGTGGATCTTCGAGTATGATCCCGATACAAAGAGGCAATCTTCCGAGTGGCACACGACGGCGCCTCCTCGCCCAAAAAAGGGAAGAATGAGCGAATCCAAAGTGAAAACGATGCTCAGTGTCTGTTTTTGATATCAAAGACATCGTCCCTCATGAATTTGTTCCTCCTTGACAAACCGTCAACGCCAAGTTTTACGCGGAAGTGCTCAGGAGACTCAAACGAAGGGTCAGTCGGATCCGACAAGACATCGCAGCCGACTGGAAGTTCCACCACGACAACCCCCCGGCTCACACCGCCTTTCTTCTGAACAGCTACCTGACCAAGGCGGCATCCCAACGCTTCTGCAGCCGCCCTACAGCCCAGATGTGCCCCCCCTGACTTTTTTGTTTCCTCGCCTGAAAAGGCCGATGAAAGGCAAGCATTTTGAGACGACAGAGGGGATCCAAGCAGCATGCACCGCGGCTCTCAAGGCTATTCCGGAGAATGCCTTCCGTGACGCCTTCAATGCTTGGAAATCGCGCTGGCAGCGCTGCATCGACGCAGAAGGAGCCTATTTTGAAAATTTTTAAAGAATTGTAACGATTGGCTCAATACATTTTTTTAAATCGACTCAGTCCTATTACTTTCCGGACAAACCCTGTATAGTCAGTATGTTGCCAAAAAAGAAGTTGATGAAATTATTTTTTCTGGGTGTAACACTTCTAATGTCACTGAGTATATTTATTATCAGTTTCATAGTCCCACTGTCAAAACTTCATCAAAATCTCATATGTACTTTGTTAGCTATAGAGTGGTCAATAATTACCGGACAGACCCAAGTGGGGCGACATGTACGTCATATAAAAAAATGGAGTCTAGTAAATGGCTCTCTTCCACCGCTACGCCAATGGGCTTTACTCCTCAGATCTCTCCTCCATGATGCCTCCGCGCGACTTCGGCCTCCCATCCTAACCACGTCGAACTTCGTACATCCAGAACTGGTTCTACTAATCTTATGCAATTCAAAAATCGGATTAACAGTTTCTTTAAGCTTTTCATAGTAGCCGAGGTGCCCTGGCATTTAGGCTGCTTCGGTGTAAAAAAAGCTATGGGGGCCTAACAGTTTTATAGATTCGTTTTCATATTGCCAGAAGATGTATAATTAACCATTAGTTTTAAGTTTTTAATAAAATTTCGTTAGTCCGTTGATCAGGCCTGTTACATTTTTCAAAACTTCTCTCATAGGATATTCACCTATGGTAGTTAAATTTTAATATTTAATATTTTCAGTCTTTATGCGTATTGAACAAAGTTACTTCTAATATGACCTATTTAAACAAGTGACATAGAAAATGCAACACCGACTAGGAATGCTGTAATTTTGAGCATACTTTTACAAGTTTTATGTCTACTGATACTAATAAAAAGTGATCAAAATTTTAACTGGAAATTTCGCAAAATAGCTGATATATCCCACCTTAATGTTAATAATGTGTTGAAGTTCCTCTGTTCGCTACACATTCGCTAAGTCGTCGCGGCATTGATTGGATTAGGTGATTGATGTCTTCTTGGCGATATGAATTTGGTTTCATGGAGGCTCTAATGTTTGTGGAGGGTGCGGTGAATTTTGCAACCTTCTTCCAATCATGTTCCATACATGTTCGATGGGGGAAAGGTCTGGGGATCGAGGAGGCCACTACTGAAGCAGATTTACTTCGGGAACTTCTAAAAAGTCTAAACTAACACGCCGTGCATTGTCCTGCTGAAAAAGTGGATCTTGCAATGTTTCCAAAAAGAGAAGCAGATGTTGTTAAATTTCTTGGATATAGCGCTGGGCAGTCATGCTCGAATGGACACTAATCGTGACCTGCTACCGTAAGCAATGACACCGCGATGAATATGCCGTTCGATGGAATATTAGACGTCTTCCACCACATGTCTTTCTCCTCTTTACTGAATATTCCATTCAAGTCTCTGCATACTCCATACCGATCGATGCCGATGTGGAGTCAGAAATAGTGCAAGATGGGGACGGTATGAAAACAGTCCAAAAGACCTTGTCCGGCGATAATAATAATAAATCTTTATTTCAAAATAACGGTGCATGATTAGTTACTATGTATTACACACTGTTAGGTGAAATATACGTCACAGCGTCATCAAAACAGAAAAAGGGGCAAACATGTAACATAATAGAGATTTTACATTTCAAAATACTCTTGAAGGTCATATGGTTCTAAGTGCATTAACAATTGATAAAATACTCTTTATTTTCTTTTATATCCACCAACCTTGGTAACTTATTATACAGGGTATTTCAGTTTATTGTTGCATAACTTTAAGATTCGATAGAACTTTTAAAATTAATGCATAAAGTCTATATAAACATGGGTCGAAAAATGCGTGGCTTCCAAAATACAGGGTGTTTAAATTTACTTTCTAAAATAGTTTTTTTAAATATTTCGAACAATATTTGATGTATAACAGTGAAAATTTGTATACAAGGGTTTTTTGGTACGACAAAACGAACCATGTGCATAGTTTTACTGTAGCCGCTAGAGGGCGCTCTCTACTGTACCTGTAGTGTATTAAAATGACCGAAAAATTTTTCTTAGTGCAATTTTTTGCTTTTTGAATAGAAAAACTGATTCTTCGCACTTTTCAACATAAAAAAGCTCTCTTGTAAATTTTCGTTATAGTTAGCCGTTTTTGAAATATTTCGATTTTTAAGGTTCGATGCATTTTTAATTACTTATGATAAAATAACTTTAAAAAGTCAGTATCTCGATAATTTTTAGAAGTAGGCTGTGCATGCAAATATTTTTGAAATTGAAAGCAGAATAAGGTTAAACGTCAACTCGTTGACAGTTAGTTTTGTTGTCTGTTGAAACCTGAAACGTTTTTTTGCAATTGTGAATGCATTAAATTTAGTTTCCTTTACCTGTTTTTTTTTTGTAAGTTTTATAAAAACGCCATTTTTATTCTCCAATCAAGAGTTAGCGGATATTCATTTTGTGTATGGCTTTGTAAATGGAAACGCAGCAGAAGCAGCCAGAGAATACGCACGAAGATTTCCAAACAGACGACATCCAACTCGCTCAGTATTTGTAAGAGTGCATCCCCAAATAATTGAAAATGGTTTTGGAAATCTCCAAAGGGATCAAAACATAAATGTTCGTCAGCGCAGATTTACCCGTATGATTCTGCGTGAGTTTGATAGAGACCCGACCACAAGTTTTAGGAGAGTTTCAGCTGCCTTGGGAATTTCAGCAAGCCATGTTCACCGTGTTCTTAGAAATGACCATAGTCGTCCTTACCGTGCAAGGACTACAGCCAGGAACGAAGGATCACATTTTTTAAGTAACGTTTTATGGACCGATGAGTCATGCTTCACTAGACGTGGAGTGGTAAATTTTCATAATCAACATATTGGGTCGCATGAAAATCCACATGCAGTTCGGGAAAGACATTTTTAGCATGAATTTAGTGTGAACGTGTGGATTGGTATCTACCGTAATCGACTATTTGGACCCTACCTTTTGCCTGCAAAGTTAAATGCTGCGACCTTCTTGGAATTTTTAAAGGCTGAACATGCAAATATGTGGGATGATGTTATGTTAGATTTAAGACGATTGGCCTGGTTCCAGCTTGATGGTTGTCCAGCTCATTATTCGAGAATAGTTAGAAACTGGCTGGACGAAAATTATCCAGAAAGATGGATCGGCCGTGGAGGACCAGTCGCCTGGCCTCCACGAACCCCTGACCTAAATCCATTAGATTTCTTTGTGTGGGGATTTCTAAAAGAAAAAGTTACCAGACTCCCGTAACCACAAGAGATATGCTAATAGACAGAATCAGGAATTCATGTGATGAAATAAGGCCTTATTTGAATAATGCTATACCACGTTCGATCATTCGTAGATGTGAATTGTGTATTGAACAATTGGGTTTACATTTCGAGCAACTACTTTAGATTTTCTATGTTTGTCCTAACTATCCAATAGCATTTTAGTTGTAAATAATTAATTTAATTTGTTAAAAATAATATTGGAAAATTAAACAAATTAATATTCTGTTTTTTGTGTTTATTTGGAGTTAGGAATTATTGCTGTGTTTAAAAACACAATCTAAACGATCATCTTAATTACTTGTAATGCCCAAATCGAAAATGTAAAAAAAATATTATTTTCCCATAAATAATTAAAAATGCATCGAACCTTACAAATCGAAATATCTCAAAAACGGCTAACTATAACGAAAACTCACGGGAGAGCTTTTTTATGTTGAAAAGTGCGAAGAATCAGTTTTTTTATTCAAAACGCCAAAAATTGCACAAAGAAAAAATGTTTGGTCATTTTAATACACTACAGGTACAGTAGAGAGCGCCCTCTAGCGGCTACAGTAAAACTATGCCCATGGTTCGTTTTGTCGTACCAAAAAACCCTTGTATACCAATTTTCACTGTTATACGTCAAATATTGTTCGAAATATTTAAAAAAAACTATTTTAGAAAGTAAATTTAAACACCCTGTATTTCGGAAGCCACGCATTTTTCGACCCATGTTTATATAGACTGTATGCATTAATTTTAAGTTCTATCGAATCTTAAAGTTATGCAACAATAAACTGAAACACCCTGTATATTTTAGTGCAGCTGTAATGGACATTTTTTTCGGTAACAGTGAGATGATGGACTGGATACAGAAGATTAATATTTCTATTTCTTGTGTTATAGTCACTTCGCGGGTTACCTATAAAATTGTCAATATTTTTAAATGTAAAAATTAGAATCTCTTGGATATCTAGAGATAGGCAGGCAGCAGCTGTGGCCGCAGTAGTAGACTGCGGGTTCGAATCCCGTCCCAGGAGAAATTTTTCTCTTGCTATGGATGTTGTGATTGTCCGTAGGTGGTAGACGGTCTCTGACTGTCGAACGCAGAGGTACCACCCGGCGGTTCTCGTAGGCGGAGCCAGAATGTGTGCATGTTGCATGCACACGTGTTCCCTCGCCAGAGTCCGTGTGGCGTTCCCCATTTCCCCTGTATCCCCCTGTAACCCCACAGTACCCCATGGGTGTTTAGGCCTTAGGCCTTCGTGGTGGTTGGAGTATAAAAAAATATATTTCGGATAAAGGTAAAATTTTATTACTCTTAAATTTTCCTCTGCAAGTCTCTCTAGAGGAAATTTTAGGATGCACCTCAGCACTCGCTTCTGCACTAGAAAGAGCCTATTGATATAGCTACTGTGTCCGAAAAAAATTATTCCAAAACGTACAATGGATTCAAAATTCACGTAATAATCCATTTTTAGATTTTTGAGGTCTAGGTACTTACTTAGTACTGTAGAGGCGGCCTATGCACTGGCTCCTGATGGTGGCCGGAATGCCTCTAATTTCAAGATTCATTCATTCATTCATTCATAGTACTCTAATGCTATAACATGCGTTGTTTAACCTTTTTTCTAGATGTTCTATATGTTTAGCCCAGGAAAATGCTTGGTCAATATGAACTCCCAAGAATTTTCCGCAGTCAGTCAGAAGGACTTGTATTCTTTCTGCTAAGGTGATGTTTGTAGCTTCGATTTTTTTTTCTTAGCTTAAAAACAATCGTATTTGTTTTTGAGGTGTTCAGTGATAATCCATTACGAGCAAACCACGAAAACGCTTTCTCGCAGAGGCTCAAAGGACTTTCAGCTAAATGGTTGAAATCTTGGCCAGAGACTAGTACATTAGTGTCATCAGCCTATCGGATCGTGCATACATTATTTGGGCTTGTAATACTAGCACGCAGATCGTTCACAAAAATCAAAAAGAGGAAAGGTCCTAAGACGCTACCTCGTGGAATACCTCTTTCTACCGTTAACTGTGATGAAACGACTGTTATTTCATTCTTTTTAATGGAAACTCTTTGCTTACAATCTGTCAGATAAGACTTAATCCAGTTGCAAGCACTTCCCCTTATCCCGTGTGCCTCGAATATATTCAATAGAAGAGAATGATCCACGCAATCATAAGCATTGGAGAGATAAAAAAATAGACCCAGTGATATCATGTTATTTTCAATGCATTCTATGATTGGCTGAAAGAATAGATCGCCGTGTTGATGGATTTCCCTTTTACAAACTCATGTTGTGACTCTGCAGTTAAGTTATTACAAATCATATGATGCATAATTCTTGAATACATCACTAACTCAAAAAGCTTTGCAAAACAAGAAAGTAAGCTCATTGGCCTATAATTCACTATCATCTCCTTTTTTATATATACGTATAGATGGAATTATACCTTTTTTAAGTTTTTCAGGGAAAATACCGTACTTAAGTGAGTTGTTTATTATGTGAACCAAAGGTTCCAGAATCACTTTTAAGCAATATTTTAGAATACTACCTGGAATGCCATCATCACCACTACTCATTTTTTTTTTAAGTCTTTTGCCCAGTTCTGCTAGTTCTAGAGCACTAACATATTATAGCTACATACACTCTTGCACACGGTCTAAAAAGTCAGAAGAGTTATGTATTGGTGCCTGTGGTAATATTTTAATTACATCATTAATACAATTCATCTGGTATAACACAGTCATACACACATAAACTGCAATCATCGTTATTGCCCTTCTATCAAACCACTGGTTGGCAACTGCCCTTGTTGTGGAAATTCGATCTCTAAGTGCTAGTTGCCGTCATGTCGCTCTGTAGTCTGTCTTTGACGTCCAGTATCTCTAACTCGTCGATTTTGGCTTTCTTGGAACCATATCGACCGTGGTTCATCTCATTACAGTAGCTTCGTTTCGATTCACCCGATTAGCGATTCCTTTAAAAGAAAATCCGGCTTCACGTAACCAGATTATCTTACCCCTCTCCAACTCGAAATGCATCTTGATGCAATGAAACAAATGGAACCAATACAAAAAAATCACTGAATATTAAGTAAACATGTTCATATTGTTCAATCCTGATATGACAAAAAAGTACAGTCTTTAACATGTTATCAGCGTATACTGTATACTTGCAATGATAGCAAGTTTTTATCAAAATTCAATAAATAATTCTGGGTATTTCATTTTATATGTCACTAAGTATAATTAATAACACTAACACATCACATCTTTACAGGAGACAAAGAGTAGGAAGGCCAATCCAAATGGTGGCGTCGACGAACAGCAGTGACGGGGACGTGGACAGTGCAGATGACGAATCAGACTGCAATCCTCCACCTCCCGTACTTGTCAGGCCCTTGAAGCCTTTCAGACATGAAACCAAGTTGTGATTGTGGTCCGTCCTACTCGCTATTATTAGATAATTTGGACATATGTTTTTATACTTTACATATAAATATTTTATATAATTTATATTAAATTATTTATTTTTGTATAGCTGATAAATATAATGATTTTATTATATTCAATTTTGTTTGAATTCCCCCTGTTACCATTCATTTTCTTTCCTACAAAACAACAATCTGTTTTTCATTCTTTCTCATTAATGATAATTCCACTAGAAGCAATACCAGGGTATTCAGAACCTACACAGATTTTGACGGATCACAGTGAAACCAAAAAGGCGTTAAAACGATTTTCTTATACCGAAGCAGCCGCGCAGGCTGAAGCTTAAATGCCAGGACACCCCAAAGAAATGTTGTTAATCCGATTTTTGAACTGCCTAAGGTTAATAGAACTGGGAAAAGCTTCCTCTTGTAGATTGTTCCACAATCTCGACACCCTCGGTACAATGGAGCGGTCGTATCGGCCAGTTCTGGATGTGCGAAGTTCGACACGGTTATGATGGGAAGCCAAAGTCAGGCGGGTCTGTAGGGCAGGCACATCGCGCGGCGGCATCATGGAAGAGAGCGCTGAGAAGGCTCCCGAGACTGCCTGTTAGAGAAGAGTCATCGATCAGTCGGACAGCACTCCTCTGCAGAGCATCGAGCATAAATAATGTAGTCGGGGCGGCAAACGTGTGACCAATACTCGAGGCTAGGTGTTATCTGTGTCTTGTATAGAGTGAGGAAGTTACGCGAAGAAAAGTACTTCTTAGCCCTTAACAAATAGCTTAGCTTTTTACCAGCAGCTGCCGCTATTGAGATGTGTTCGTGCCAGATCAAGTCCTCGGTGATCTGGACTCCGACCTCTTTGACAGAACTCGACCATCCATCGAAATCGGATGAGTGCTAGGACGCTTTTTGCTTGTCAAGGTAAAGTACTGTGTTTTGGAAGCATTAAAATGTATAAGATCGTTGCGTCCCCGAGCAGAGATAACCACCAGATCTCTCGTCAGAAAGGAAGTCGCCGCCTAGTCTTCTTTTTTCTTAGCTCAGCGGAAGATGCCGGCTTTTCTCTCTGAATTCCTGCATGTAGAGTGCTGTCATCAGCGAAGCTGTGGATTGGGTTGATCGTGCAGGAAAGAGGAACAGTGTGGGAGCCAAGACTGGTCCCTGGAGAACAGCCGCGATGACGTTGTGGGATGAAGAGAACCCGTGCATTACGACGTACATCTTGGGGCTAGAAAGAAAGTCAGCCATCCATCTGCAAACCTTCTCTCAGAGCCCATAGGTTAGACAACGACATGAGATTCACCATAAGCTATAGGCCTGTAGTTGTAAGGGTCTTGTTTTGGGATGGGTTGGACATGAGTAAATTTCCAGTTTTCTGGAAACGAGTTTTACACGGAACTGTCCCGGAACCTTTCTGATCCCGCGCAATATATTCTCGTGTTGTCTCCGCCGTTATCACTGGAGAATCCAAATGGTTCTGAACCTAAATAATGTTACTGTTAACAGTGTTTACTAGATTTATTACTCCTTTCAGAGAGACGATGGGAAGAACGACCCAGTGTTACATAATTCATAAGTGCAAGAGAGAGTAGGAAGGATCGGTTTGTACAGTGCGATTTCTTCTCATGAAGTTGTGTTTTGCACATGGTACAGTTAGTGTGTTTAATTATTTCCTATGACATTGATAGGTAGCCATCAAAATTCGTGAAATGATGCATACAAGGTCTGTCGCAAAGTAAACAGGAAAAATGCAGGAAAACGAATATACAGGGTCCGCCAAAGGAACCTGACGTTTTCAGAATGGATAATACGAAGCTGTTTTTTGACGTAGAACATCGGTTACAGTGGGCAAGACATCGGTAGTAGATGCCATTTCAGTAGTCATGGAGCTGTGGACAAGTGAACATCGCGCATTTGTTTTCGAGACGTATTTTAAAAATCACAACTCGGTGATCATTACACAGCGTCTATTTCGTACACATTTCAATGTCGGGCGTCATGGTTCTGTTCCATGCCGTAACACAATTGAGTTGTGGGTCAAAAATTTTCGTCGATCTGCATCAGCAATGAAAGCTAAGCCACCAGGAATGCGTCGAACAGTTCGGACTCCAGCCAATATTGAGAGGGTGCGAACAGCGGTGCAGCAAAGTCCACGTCGTTCAGCTAGGCTACAAGCGATTAGTCTAAGGCTTTCAGAAACAACAGTGCGGCGTATTTTGCATAAGGATTTACATCATCACCCTTACAAATTAGCGATGGTTCAAGAACTGACAGGTGAAGACTTTGTGAACCGTTTGACTGCAAGCAACCAGCTTCTGGAACTTTTGGATGAAAACGCTTTAGGTGGCTTAATTATGTCTGATGAGGCGCATTTCGAGTTATCAGGCTACGTAAATAAGCAGAATTTTCGCCACTGGTGTACAGAAAACCCGAGAGAACTTCACCAGCGACCCCTTCATAGTCGCAAGGTTACTGTTTGGTGCGGAGTGTCGCGATTCGGCATAATTGGACCCTATTTTTTTGAGGACAATGCTGGAAATTCTGTCACGGTCAATTCGCAAGGTTATCTGGAAATGTTAAACACATTTTTGGAACCAGAGCTTCGTCGACGGAACATAGATTTAAATACTGTATGGTTTCAGCAAGATGGCGCCACAGCGCATACAGCACGAGCAACAATGGTTCGACTGCGAGAAATGTTTCCAGGAAGAGTCATTTCGCGGAATGGAGATGTTCCTTGGCCGGCAAGGTCTCCCGATCTCACGGCTTGTGACTATTGGTTATGGGGTTATCTCAAAAGCAAGGCATATTTAACGAGCCCAAGGACCATTGAGGAATTGAAGGACAACATTCGCAATGAAATTAGCGCGATTCCGATGAGTATGGTACAGCGCGTAATGGGGAATGTGCGAAACCGTTTGGAAAAGTGTGTCCGCAGTGAAGGACATCACTTGACCGAAGTTATTTTCCATACATAAAATGGCATGTAATACACTTTCGATTACTTATATATGAAAATAAATATCTTGAAAGATACATTTGTAATTTCATATTGAAACTCATCAGGTTCCTTTGGCGGACCCTGTATTTTATTCAAAATAGTCTCCTTCAGAGTTAATACAGCGATTTGCACGGACCAAAAGATTTTCGAGTGATTATTTTACCTCATAGATCGGGGTGTCCTTCAAAATGGTCGTCGACTCCTTTTGGATGGCGTCTACGTCGGCATACCGCTGTCCCTACATGGCCAAATGTAGTTTACCGAACACAAAATAGTCACACGGTACCATATCAGGAGAATATGGGGAGTGGTTGGTGGTTAAAACGCGATTTTTTGTCAAAAAATCGGACACAAGCGTCGACCGATGAGATGGTGCAACAAGAGCCAGCTTCCTTCTTCGCGATATTATGGCCGAACACGACGAATACGCGACAGCGGCAGCGATAACTCGTAGAAAAGTCATGAAATTTTGACAGGGCATCAATGAAAGATGTACCTATCCAACGCTGGTCTCTGAGAATCGATGGAGCTATTTGTATCGTATATCTTTCAATAGCCCTATTTACTTTGCGACAGACCTTGTAGATCGATTACACTAATCAACAGCCAAAAAATATCCTAAATAAAATCAACAAAATATTACTATTTTTAATGTGCTAAAACCGGAATAAAACTTATTTTCTCAATATTAGTTCAAGTTTTAGAGATACGGACAGTGTTAATATTCTGTAATTCACAAGAAGGTACGTGCTACATTTTTATATTCGGCAAGGACAGATGATGTAATCGGCATGATTGTGTTACGTTATACATACGTGTACATTATATTGTTTTATATTAGCCATTTTTTCCTCAGTTGGCTGACAGCGTTCATGCAAGATGTCTCGAAAGTGTGTAAACAATCCAGATCAGTTTTGTTACGTGTGTGGTGATGTGACTTTTGCGTCTCAGAGACGGTCTATTACTCCACTAATAACAAAGGCATATCAGCTTTATTTCGGTTGTAAACTAGGTGATCAAGACAAACAGTGGGCATCCCACATCTGCTGTAATACATGTGCTTCAAGTCTGAGGAGCTGGTTAAATGGCAAAAAACGGTCTATGCGCTTTGCTGTCCCAATGGTTTGGAGAGAGCCTACAAATCATATTGATGATTGTTACTTTTGCATGGTACCCTGTGTTGGACAAGTCACAGGTATGTCCAAGAAAAAAAATCGGTTATTAACTACCCAAACATACCATCTGCGATGAGACCTGTGCCTCACAGTGACGAAAATCCTATTCCAAAACCCCCAGAATCCTACACTTGCGAATCAGAAAACGAATCAGATCATGGCGATCGAGTGATTCGTCAGGAAGAAGACATGCCATCAACGTCAAGAGATCCTGATTTTATACCGAGCACGTCATGCCACCAACCGCACAAAATAACACAGTCAGAATTAAATGATCTTGTAAGAGATTTAGAACTTCCAAAATGTAAGGCAGAGTTACTTGGATCAAGACTGCAGCAGTCGAACTTGTTAGAAGACGATGTTTCGGTATGGCCTGTTCGTCAATTCCTAGAGCCAGGTCAAAAAAATGTACAGCATATGCCATTAGTAGATTCGAAAAAAATTTGATTACCACCACTGCATATCAAGTTGGGCCTAATGAAAAACTTTGTCAAGGCATTAGATAGAGATGGGTCAGCTTTTCAATACCTGCGTCAGAAATTTCCAAGACTAAGTGAGGCAAAGGTTAAAGAAGGTATTTTTGTTGGGCCACAGATTCGAAATATTTTGAAAGATACACAGTTTGAAAACACTTTAACAGGTATTGAAAAAACTGCTTGGAATGATTTCCGTCTGGTGGTCACTAATTTCTTGGGAAATAGAAAAGCTGACAACTATAAAACCCTTGTCAAAAATATGCTGTCATCGTATCAAAAGATGGGCTGTAATATGTCTCTTAAGATACATTTCCTACACTCACACCTGGAGTTTTTTCCTGACAATTGCGGAGCCGTAAGTGATGAGCACGGCGAACGTTTTCATCAGGATATTTCAACAATGGAAAAAAGGTACCAGGGAAAGTGGAATCCTTCCATGCTTGCAGACTACTGTTGGACTCTTGGTAGAGATGCTCCAGAAACGATCCATAAAAGAACAGCAAAAAGACAGCGCATATATTGATTCTTATAAGTATGTGAATCTTGTTACTTTTTTTAATATATCCTTAAAAATAAAAAGTTTTTTTTCTAAACCGCAACTAATTTTTTTTATTTCATTGTCATTTTTGGATTCAGCGCCCCAAAATTAACAAAGAAGTGCACTTTTCCCACAAGATACAATTAAAAAACTAAAATTTGTTGTCCAGTGTTATAGTATGAAAAAACAAGTCTACGAATTTTCTGTTTTATTGAATCAAAAGTAAACATAGACCTATGCAAATATGTACAAAATTGTGTAAATGAGTACAATTTTTCATTGTGTGACTTCAGGAAAAACAACCGACAGAAAAAAGACATTATTGTTGGTCATAAATATACAGATTAACTACATGCTATTTGGATGGTATAAGGATGATTCTGCGAAAATAAACGCCGTTACTTTGAATCATGCTCAACGAAAGAGGCAGTTAATCACACCCGTATACTAAAATCAGCACTGGAACCTATAACACTAACTCAATCTAAACAAATTATCACATTCACAAGGGTGATAGTGGGTGTCAGAAATGTTTATAGAAAACCGCTGCCGGTTCATGTACCAGACGAGCCCACGGGTTTTGCTATAAACGTTTATTTGCCGTCACGCTGACATTACAAAATTCAATTTTCTTCTAAATCAATTGGCCGATCAAACCTTTTTGAGCACCGGCCTCAGTATTACAACTGCGAAAAAAACAAGACAATAAATCGACCGATTTTCGAAAAGGATAAAATAGTTAATATAATAAGCCCCACGACAACTCGAATGGTTCAAATGTGCCCAACTGTTGATGAACCTAACTGAAGATAGCAACCTAATGCTATATTTGTGCGTCCAAAAAATTCCCGAGATGAAATGAGATACACTGGCGTCATCGATGACAATGTGGCTGTTTCTCTATTTACTATACTCAAAGTTGAGTCTTTACATAGCGTATAGGACAGGCAAAATTAAGCATGTTTTTAGTAATATATACAGTACCGAGATAAAGTAGAGAAACAAAACAAATTACTAATAAAAATCTAGAAAGATTTACTCTAACCCAAAACACAAAGTTTTTTATGCACGACTACCTCAAGATAATGAAATGCTTATCTTTGTATACATTCTTTTTTTCAATATAATATGGTCGGTTCTTTGTTCAACGAGCAAAAGAAGAGAAACATTTTGTAAATATTTAGTTTATATTTAGTCGTTGATTAGAATAGGTGTTATTTTTGAGTGTATACGGTAAAGTGTAGTTTAAAAACATGGCCAGAGGAATTACATTGAATTTGCAAATAAAAGAATTGATTATTATAAAATATCGATCAGGCATTAAACAAGCAACCATAGCCAAACAGCTGAATTTAAGCCGATCGGTAATTTGCAAAACTATTAAGCTGTTGCGCCTCAGAAAATCGTTGTAAGCCGTCCTAAGACTGGTAGACCGCGAAAAAACACACCTACGATTGATAGGAAAATTAAAACACTTGCTCTTAAAAATCGATTTACTACTGCTGTCGACATAAAAGCTCAACTTGAAGAAGTAAATATTCGTGTCGACACTGTTCGAAGACTTTTAAGGGAGAGTGATTTACCAGCAACGAGACCATCTAAAAAAACCGTAATTTCCAAGAAAAATCGGTCCGCCCGTCTTCAATTTGCTTACGATCATTTCAACTGGCCAGAAACAAGGTGGAATTCTGTATTATTTTCTGATGAAAGTAAATTTAATTTATTTTCATCGGATGGCATTTCATGGGTAAGACGTCCTAAAAAC
Source organism: Acanthoscelides obtectus (assembly GCA_963669975.1). Lineage (NCBI taxonomy): Eukaryota > Metazoa > Arthropoda > Insecta > Coleoptera > Chrysomelidae > Acanthoscelides > Acanthoscelides obtectus. Next base: position 5,014,727 of record CAVLJG010000009.1, on the reverse strand, counting down.
AAGCTATTTGATCCTAAGTTCACTTTCGGCACAATCAAACACGGAGACGAGAAGGTTCGAGTATGGGGTTGCTTCTGTGGTCTTCAAATGGGACCCATCGTCAAAACTGAAGGAATTATGGACCGGTACACATACTTGGAAATATTAACTGATACCATGCTACCCCACGCAGAAGAAAACATGCCTCTAAGCTGGCGGTTCAAGCACGACAACGACCCCAAGCACACAGCGAAAATAAAAACAATTGTTGCAGTGCACAATATTAATGTGATTAAGTGGCAAGCTCAGAGTCCAGACTTTCAACCCATAGAGAACCTATGGGATTTAATTGATAAAAAAAATCGGACTGAACATCCAGAAAAGTTCAAAAATAGTGCCGAACTATTTGAAACAATCGAAGTCGCCTGGAATTCTATTCCAAAAGAAACAATAGATTTGTTCTATGAGAAAAAGATGTCTAGCAGTTATCAAAAATAAAGGTTATGCAACCAAGTATTAGCTTCTTTGTATACGACAATCGCTTTGTATATTATGTTTCTCTATTTTTGCTCACTGTATTTTCTAATAATATTTGTTAGAATAGTTTTATTAAAGCAGAAATTTTATTTTCATGTTGGCTTTGAATTACATGTTACATTAAGTTATCATAAAACATAAGTGTTTAGTTTACTTTATTGGCTTAATAAAAATTTTTAAAAAATAAAACGTTTCTCCACGTTTGCTCGGTTATTATTTAAGATAACTGCGATATTAGGTTCCAAAAAGCAATAAAATACGACCCTGACACCCCCCCCCCCCCCTTTCCACAATCAGCCCCTACGTCAAAACGTATGTTGTACCAAGACTATGTAAATCAGTATCCAAATCTAGGTTAACCTAGTTAAAAAACAAACCGCATTTGAAAAACAGGAATTGGCGGATTCCAAAAGCAATAACGTAGGTATCGATTTGTTTTGAGCACCTTTAAGACCCTATTAATACTCCGCGAGTTTCTTTCCATCAGAGCTGCATATGTTTGTTTATATCATACAAAAGCCGTCATGTTGAACACATGTACAAATGTTCAACTGAATATTGATGGTGAAGATATTGAATTCGTAGAAAATTTTAAATACCTGGGGGTTTTTGTTGACTCTCGATTAATTTTTGATATTCATTATTGAAAAAGTTATAAATAAGATTAGTAGTAAAGTGGGATATTTATCGACAGTTTCTGGATGTCAGAGTTCATATAGCAGAAAAATTATCTATAATACCATCATTCTTCCAAATTTCTTTTACTGTTCGACTTTTCTATATTTAGCAAATAATTCCATTTTTGAAAGACTGCAAATTTTACAAAATAAGTGCATGAGAATGATACTAAATAAAGATAAATATACTCCAATTAGGCAAATGCTTAGCAAATTAAAATGGCTCAATGTAAACATTTGTATCAAATATCTTGTAATGATATTCATTTATAAAGTAAAAAATAATATATTTCCATCAAGTCTAACTAATTAACATCATCAAATGTCGACCATCATTTACATGATACCAGAAATAAAGATGACTTCCATTTAATGACCAAAAAGTATAACATATGCTACAAATCTGTATTCCATCAAGGGTTGATTGAATATAATAAATTATACTCGGAGATAAAAGACCAGAAAACTTTGACAAAATTTAAAGTAAAATTGAGAAATCACTTGTTAAATCTACAATTATAGGTTGCCCAGCATTTACATCATACACCATATGGCTTGAATTTACTAGTTCTAAGTTGTTTACAATTATTCTGTTTATGTAGCCAAATGTGCTAAATAAATCTTTCTACTACTACTACTACTAGGTGAAGACCTAGACAGCCACAAATGTTGCAAATTTAGGAAGAGGTATGCAAACTCGTGATTTTGAATCGAACAGCAGTGTTTAAAAACAGAACATATTGTAACAGGGCAGTACTTGAAATTTCTTACGGAATGAATAGAATTTTTCTTCAATTTCTTTTTTGCGTTTTATATATTTATATACACTTTGAAAAACATATGGCACTGCTCAATATACTCATATAGACAGCGCCATCTATGAGACACTAACGTTTTCAAAGAATATATAGAAACAAATGTGACAAGTTCTCATAGATGACGCTACGGTATCTCATTTTATCTCGGATAATTTTTTTAGCCCACGATTATAGCGTTAGATTGGCATATTTAGGTAGAATACGTTATTTAATGATTCAACCCTCATCGCGTTTGCACTGATTTATAAGAAAAAACAAAGTTAGCCATATTTGAAACACCCAAAGTGTCAAATATCCTAGTGCCATATGCGAGCGTTTTTCACCGCCATTCGTCGTTGCGTGCCACACTTCTCATTTGGCAGCTTTTTGAATGAATTATTAAATAACTATTATGAAGTATCGTCGGAAGGTACATGATCCGGCTGCTCTTGAATATCCCATTATGCAGATTCGTCCAACAAATCATATCCAAGTAAATGCATGTAACCAGTTTAAATTGACATAAAAACTCCGAGATAAAAATTCACACGGATAAGTAGCGGACTAACCTAATTGCCGTTCATTTCTGTCGAACTTTTATGCTGAATACCATACTGGAATTTTATCATTTTGTTTACAACTCACAGGCGCTTATTCCGTGAGGATTGCTATTTCCAGCAGGAAAGAACGCTCGTGTATGAGGTGCACATATGGTTATAACTAGTGTCCGAAAGAACTTTCGGTTTAGACAGAAAATCCGAAGAAACTGCAACCGAAACTACGTTCGTATGTTTAAAATATCATCATGTTACAGTTACTAAGCTCTTGAAAATAGGTTTTGTTTGTGGTCTTTGAATAATTCTCGAAAATCAGTATTTATTAATTCAAGTATACCCAAATCATCGTTTAAAATATCATCATGACCAATAAAATTCACTTTTGAAGACTAGTCTTTGAGTTTTGTAAGCCTACAGAAATCTATGGACTTTTTTGAAGATAGCTGACAAATTATTGGGGAATTTCTATTCAAGCTCATTTTCAGGCAGAATATTCAAAACTGTACAAACTAGATTTCTTTAAAAATGCCACAGTTACTAATCTCTTGAAAATAGGTTTTGTTTGTGGTCTTTGAATAATTCTCGAAAATCAGTATTTATTAATTCAAGTATCATCATGACCAATAAAATGCATTTTTGAAGACTAGTCTTTGAGTTTTGTAAGCCTACAGAAATCTATGGACTTTTTTGAAGATAGCTGACAAATTATTGGGGAATTTCTATTCAAGCTCATTTTCAGGCAGAATATTCAAAACTGTACAAACTAGATTTCTTTAAAAATGCCACAGTTACTAATCTCTTGAAAATAGGTTTTGTTTGTGGTCTTTGAATAATTCTCGAAAATCAGTATTTATTAATTCAAGTATCATCATGACCAATAAAATGCATTTTTGAAGACTAGTCTTTGAGTTTTGTAAGCCTACAGAAATCTATGGACTTTTTTGAAGATAGCTGACAAATTATTGGGGAATTTCTATTCAAGCTCATTTTCAGGCAGAATATTCAAAACTGTACAAACTAGATTTCTTTAAAAATGCCACAGTTACTAATCTCTTGAAAATAGGTTTTGTTTGTGGTCTTTGAATAATTCTCGAAAATCAGTATTTATTAATTCAAGTATACCCAAATCATCGTTTAAAATATCATGACCAATAAAATGCATTTTTGAAGACTAGTCTTTGAGTTTTGTAAGCCTACAGAAATCTATGGACTTTTTTGAAGATAGCTGACAAATTATTGGGGAATTTCTTTCAAGCTCATTTTCAGGCAGAATATTCAAAACTGTACAAACTAGATTTCTTTAAAAATGCCACAGTTACTAATCTCTTGAAAATAGGTTTTGTTTTTGGTCTTTGAATAATTCTCGAAAATCAGTATTTATTAATTCAAGGATACCCAAACCATCGTTTAAAATATCATCATGACCAATAAAATGCATTTTTAAAGACTAGTCTTTGAGTTTTGTAAGCCTACAGAAATCTATGGACTTTTTTGAAGATAGCTGACAAATTATTGGGGAATTTCTATTCAAGCTCATTTTCAGGCAGAATATTCAAAACTGTACAAACTAGATTTCTTTAAAAATGCCACAGTTACTGATCTCTTGAAAATAGGTTTTGTTTTTGGTCTTTGAATAATTCTCGAAAATCAGTATTTATTAATTCAAGGATACCCAAATCATCGTTTAAAATATCATCATGATCAATAAAATGCATTTTTGAAGACTAGTCTTTGAGTTTTGAAGATAGCTCACAAATTATTGGGGAATTTCAGTTCAAGCTCAATTTCAGGCAGAATATTTGAAACTGTACAAACTGAATTTCTTAAAAAAGTCACAGTTGCTAATCTCTTGGGAATAGGTTTTGTTTTTGGTCTTTGAATAATTCTCGAAAATCAGTATTTATTAATTCAAGGATACCCAAATCATCGTTTTAAATATCATCATGACCATTAAAATGCATTTTTAAGACTAGTCTTTGAGTTTTGTAAGCCTACAGAAATCTATGGACTTTTTTGAAGATAGCTGACAAATTATTGGGGAATTTTTATTCAAGCTCATTTTCAGGCAGAATATTCAAAACTGTACAAACTAGATTTCTTTAAAAATGCCACAGTTACTAATCTCTTGAAAATAGGTTTTGTTTTTGGTCTTTGAATAATTCTCGAAAATCAGTATTTATTAATTCAAGGATACCCAAATCATCGTTTAAAATATCATCATGATCAATAAAATGCATTTTTGAAGACTAGTCTTTGAGTTTTGAAGATAGCTCACAAATTATTGGGGAATTTCTATTCAAGCTCATTTTCAGGCAGAATATTCAAAACTGTACAAACTAGATTTCTTTAAAAATGCCACTAATCTCTTGAAAATAGGTTTTGTTTTTGGTCTTTGAATAATTCTTCTCGAAAATCAGTATTTATTAATTCCAGGATACCCAAATCATCGTTTAAAATATCATCATGAATAATAAAATGCATTTTTGAAGACTATTAGTCTTAGACGATATTTAACCTCCAAAAATTGAACGTTTAAGTTAAACACAGTACATAAAATTTTAAACGGTGTTCAGGTACTTGTGTAATAGAAATCGTCAAATTAGACTAGGTTTCCGTCTAAACTAAGGTTAAACAGTATTGATGCAAGAGGCCATAAGTTATTTTTGTTTTATTGTTTTTTGCAAAATGTTGGAAACAAATTTTGTGTTTCAAGAGAAAAATGTAGTACTGTTTTCTTTAGCAAAGTCTTAATAATATTCGATAAAGACTGATTATTACATAAGGTTGTTTTTCTTTAATAAACTGCTATTATTATTACTAATAGTATTTGATAAAAACTGTTTTCTTCTCTCTCTTGGAGATACATTACCTCCCAACCTCCCATATCATACTCCACAAATACTAGATTCGATCGGACACTAGTTATCATATTGTCATTAGACAATTAATGATAAAGGACTTATTGGATAGTTACGATGTCTTGTGATCAGCAAAGTTTCTTGGGAAGAATGAAAGCAAATCTAACTGCAATGTAACAAAACAGACTGACTACGAGAGTGGATCAAATATAAGTCGGAATTTTACAAATACTTTTCTTAGCCACTCACGAGCGCTCTCACAGTGTAGTTCCTTGCAGTGTAGTGTATTAGGAGTGGGGATAACGCGTGGCGAGGTGTTCCACTCAGTCAATGCCTCAGTACAGCCAAAAGTGAGCAACCGGTTCCACCGTCCGTTGCGCAACCAGTTATAATAAAGTTTTTGATGAAGGAACGCCTTAAACCGTGCGAGATTGAAAGCTCAGTACGGGATGATAACTTGTCTAAAACTTAGGTATTAGTTCGGGCCGAAAAGGTTAAGAGTAGACGAGAACGTGTAGAAAATGTGAGTCATAATCGACGTCCAAAATCAAGTGTCTCTGGTGATCTTATTGAAAGTGACAGGCGGCTCACTATTCATGAAGTCGCTTTAGGCGTGGGTATGAGCTTTGGAAGTGCTCAAACAATCATCAGAAAACATCTTGGTTTCAACAAAATCTATGCTCGATGGGAGCCGAAGAGAAAAAAACATCAAACTGCAAATCAGAAGGAGACATCTGAATCGATTTCGGCGGGCGGGAGAGACTTTTTTTAATCATATCGTGACGTGTGATGAAAAATGGGCGCATCATTACAAATTCTAGAGCATCTTCCATACAGTCCAGATGTGTCACCCTGTGACTATCATTTGTTTGCGTCCATGAGAGATGCACTTGGAGGATTGCGATTTCAAGACGATCGAGATGTGGAAAACTTCATGCACTATTGGTTGTTCAGTCAACCTGCAAGTTTCTAGGAGCAAGAAATTTGTAAGCTACCAAATCGCTGGGGAAAATTTGTAGAGCGTGGAGATTACACAGAAAAATAATCAACAGCATTTTTGTATCGTTTTATGAATAAATATTAAAAACGAAATCCTGTTTATATTTGAATCACCCTCGTATTCGATTTCCTTTCGTTCCACCAATTACTGTTTTGCGTTATCTATGCTGTAATTCCCTATCAAATATAACTTTTTCAGTCTATCATTTTTCTTTGGTCTTAATATAGCATTAGATTTCCTTCCGATTTGAAACCACCCTTGTGAAGATCGTACACCATTGTCGAGGAAATCATATTTATTTTATACAAAACTGTAAAATGCTTAGAAATGTCTAGTTGATAAAAATATAGTACCTACATGTTGTTTGGTTTATAGAAACTTAAACCTAGGATGAAAAGAGAATACAACTATCTAAATGTAGTGGATGTTTATTGGCTTTTTATATACTTATGTACAATCTTTGAGCATCATTAGAACATGAAAATAGCTGAATGTACTGCGTTGCAGGAAATGAGATGACACTTCATGGGGTTACTCAGAACATTTCCTTTGCAGCTTCGTGTACCTCATGCGCACTCAACTAGTGAACAATCACATAGTACTGGAGACGAAAATTGTAACACTCTGCCATCAGCCCTCTTAGTGTCCTCACATTTTTTCATTCTCTACCTGCAAGTATAGATAGGGCAGAGATCAGTGTTACAATTTTCATCTTTAGAAATGCTTCACGACGTCTATTAGTCTTTTCACGCATTTGGTACATATTTCAAGTCATTGTTTTTGAAAGCAGCGAGTAGGAAGAATTCGATTGAAATATAAAATGATTTAAGCGGCAAACAAGACTGCCGCAATTTTCAAATTTCACATCCAGCTTATTGATTATTCACTGCAAAAATACGATATTTTCTCCAATGTTACTAAAGTCCACAACATAAAAATATTCAAAGATAAATCTCAACGTTCAAGCCCTTTCAAATTTCACGAAGTCCAAGTGTTGTTAGAAAATTTATTTGACATTTTAGGTACAGTATTAAATATTTTACGAAATTATTTAGTAACTCCTAAAAATTTGCACACCGCTTTGGAACTGTTAAATAGTGATATAAAAAAATATGAATTGGCTAAATGTTAATACATTCAAACATTAATAAAACAAAATGTATGTCTACAGGGAAAGATTTAGATCACAATACAATCAGGCTCATGATGAATGATGAAAAAATTGAAGTAATCGAAACATTAAAAAATATCTGGGATGTGGATAGAAACCAATGTTTCAAGAGCATTATGAATAAATTATTTCAAAAATATCAAAAAAGATAAATTACTCTATAAATTCCCATTGTACTCCAAAAAACTGGTGTAGAACACCATAATTCTATTGCCACCACCAAAGTAAATAGTCATTATCATAACTACGAAACTAGAGGCAGTAAAGATTTTCATCTGCAAAATTGTAATACTATCACAACTAGCAAATCTGTATTTCAAAACGGAGTATTTGATTCAATAAATTGAACAACGATAATAACAGTGTTCGAATTTAAAAATGTTCAAGTTGAAACGTAAAAATCCCTTTATGAATATCCAAAATGCAAGGTGATGTACTTTCAATAGACAAGAATGTAAAACAACAGAAAATCGATTCAAAAAATGTATAAATGATTAATTATTCAAAATCGACATTGTACCATTATCATTAATGCTAAATAAATCTTCAACAAACGCGAATTCTAAACATCACTAGTAGCAACTTGAATACTCGTATGGCATGCCAGAAGGCACCATTTTTGAGATCAGCTATTTTTTTACCGCGTCTAAACCGATCAGGAACTTGAAAAACGTCGAAAAACAAGTTTGGGATTTGAAATTAGTTCACTTAACCCCAAAAAGTTAGGTTTAGTTACGTTCTGAAATTTTTCAAATATGTTTGTCACTGCCACAGTAAAGATCTTGTGTAAAAATCTCGCTGAATGCCAATACATAAATCCTATCAATGTTCTCTTAAGAAAAATTTATATTTGCAACAAAATTTTATTGGAATCTCAACTCTCACCTAAAATTGGACAGCAAAATTACGACAAAATAAAATTTTACCGGATGTGAAATTTGAACTGTGCCTGATTGAAATTCTTTCACCCAATCCATACTATCAGTGCAGAAGAATTAATAACTCAGCTTTTTCAAGCAGAAGTTCTCACTAAATTTGTACTTCACAACATAAACCTCCCTCAAAACACTCTCATATTAGTATGAAAACCTTAAAAACATCAAATCTCCGATATTCATTGGCATGTATGATTGACAGTTCGAATTCAAGATGAAACTGTCAATGCTTAGTAAATTTCATGCTTCATATCAGACAAATATGTAGACATTTTGCTACAACTGAAAAACAAGCATAGTCAAAATGTAAATAATATTTTGTGTATACGCCATCGCCTCTCGTAGATTTCTAGTACAAAAGGTTAATAGTGATTTCTTGAATACGATGCGCCATGTAAGAAATCGCTTATACCAACCTTATAACTCAATAACTAGTAAACAAAAATCTACATCTTCAACAAAAAACTGTACCGCATTTTTCATGATACAATAAATAAATAAATTTAATTATAACAAACATTAGGTGACAAAGATATATTACAGTGTTGTCATTTCATCACCGGCAATGATTCACAATATTGCTATAGATGATTAAAAAGGTGCGCTTCTTGCAACATAACCTGCATTTTAGACAACTCTTGCAGGGGAATTATATTCTGCCCTTGAATCACCTTGATGCTAACAGTGAGAAAAAATACGTCTTTAACAGACAATAAACTACGGAACTTATGATCCACCTTGTGACGGTTTTGAGAACTAGTCAAATCATATTAGACGAAAATACCCTTGGGTTTCGAAATAATTGTAAAGTGGTTTTATTGCTGCAAGTTGTTCAAGGGGGTATTCAAAACATATACGCATAAAATGGGTACATCAATTTTTGAGGGAAAACTTTTTATTCGACAACAAAGAATGAGAAAACGTGTTTTTTAGGATTCATTCTTTGTTGTCAAATAAAAAGTTTTCCCACAAAAATTGGTGTACCCAGTTTATGCGTCCATGTTTTGAATACCCCCTTGAATGAATGAATCTTGAAATTAGAGGCATTCCGGCCACCATAAGGAGCCAGTGCATAGGCCGCTTAAGCGGGCCCTTATGCACCTCTACATTCCTTAGATCATAAGCCTCGCCCTTATAGCGAAGTTGAGAATCGCCTTGAGTCCCAGCTCCTTGACGTCCTGAGGGTCCAAAGTAATGGACCCCAGTATAGTCTGCCTATAGTAGCTCATAGCTTCACAGCGACACAAAACGTGCGCTGAGGTCTCTTCCTCTACCACGCAGAGTTCACACAAGGGATCCTCAGCCACCCCCATCACGTGCAGGTGGCGCCTTAACGTGTTATGGCCAGACAACAGTCCCACCAGCAACCTTAGGTTGGCTCTATCCAGAGAAGCAGAAACGTCCATCCTTAGCACTGGGCCCTTCAATGAGTTCCAGTGCCTGGCGGAGATGTCTGTAGATACTTCTTCATTTCTGAGAGTGTTGACTTGCTGGCTGATCCTGTCTTCGCCAGAGTGTCCGCCGTCTCATTGCCCCTTATCCCAGCGTACCCCGGTACCCACATTAACGATACCGGATGCCTCGCTGCGAGGCAATCCGGAGCCTCCCGCAGAGCGTCCTGCATAATTTCAGAGACTGTTCTACAAAAACGTCCCTTAACTGCTATGCTTAAGAATAACTCCTTGAACAACTTGCACCAATAAAACCACACTTTACAATTATTTCGGGAAAATTTGCTAATATAATTAGACGAAACATTCAGAAACAACATACAGAAACTCCAATGGTATCTAGATGCTTCAATATCTCCTATCACTGTGGTCGCAGTTGGTAGCACAAGACAAACGAAAATGGTGCTCAAGTTTCCAAAATATATCAAACATCTTACAATAAAAAAAATAGCACAGGCCAGGACGTGTCCTGCATAATTTTGTAAATTTGAAAGGTTATGTTACCAGAATCAACAGCGAAAAATTTGTGCCTAGACACATGAGCACTTTGCGAACTTAATTTACAATTTTATCTCTTGAATTCACTGTCAGTCAAGAACAACTACCTGTAGTTCATCCATTTTGGTTTTCAACTGCCGCCAGGGCTTTCGTGCTGCTCTCCTTAATTCTGCTAATGTTACTTGTTTGCGAATTTTCCTGAAATAAATACGAATTTAATTAGAATCGTCTAGCAACAGCAGACCGAATGCTTTCAAGAAGAAACTACACATAACAAGAGGGCATTTGAGACTATTGACAGAGACAAATTGTTAACGAAATTGCATTACTATGAATTTAACGGTTAAGTATTCAACATACAAAGTATGTCGCAAAGTAAACTCGGTAAAACATTCACCGAAACGCATCAGATGTTGCTGCAAGTGGTTTACACGGATCAAAGAGGGTCGTGAGTCGCAACAACATAATCTCCTTTGAGCTCTATACACTTTTCTCAGCGATGTTCAATAAGTTCGATACCCTTTTTATAATAAGAACTGTCTTGCTCCTCAAAATAGCCATTAACTGCCGACATCACTTCTTGATCGTTGGAAAATCTTTGACCACTGAGCCATTTTTTTTTTTAAGTTAGGAAACAGAAAATAATCCGAGGAGGTTAAATCTGGTGAATAGGGTGCAAAAGGCAGCAATTCAAACTTTAATTCGTTAATTTTGGCCATTGCAATAACGGATTTGTGAGCTGGTGCATTGTCTTGATGAAACAACACTTTCTTCTTAACCAAATGCGGCCGTTTTTGCTTGATTTCATCGCTCAAACGTTGCAATAAGTTCGCATAATACTCGCCGTTGATAGTTTTACCTGTTTCAATATAGTCAAATTATCCCACGCGCATCCCAAAAAACCGACGTCATAACCTTGCCTGCAAATGAAACGGTCTTCGCCTTCTTTGGAGCCGGTTGTTCCTTTTGAGTCCATTGTTTTGATTATTCTTTTAACTCGGGTGTGAAGTGATGGACCCACGTTTCATCCATGGTTATGAAACGACGCAAAAATTCTGCTTTGTTGCTGTGGAACTTCGCTAAACACTCAATTGAAACATCTTCACGACACTGTTTTTGCTCGATTGTTTGCAATCGCGGCACCCATCTTGCACACAGCTTTCTCATGTCCAAATTTTCAGATAATATGCGATGAACCGCACTTTTTGAAATGCCTACTATGTCTGCTAGCTCGCGCACTTTCAGTCGACGATCATTCAGTACCGCTTTGTGAATTTTCTTCACCATTTCTGGAGTCGTCACCACACTCTGCTACCCAATATTTTACTGTTGTAAACGAAAGAGACTCACCCAGAGTAGAATCCAGTTCAGCTTTCATATTGGTTGGGCTGAGGCCTTTGAAATAAAAGTATTGTACCACAGAACGATGACCAATTTTCTCCATTTTCACAAATTCACTGAAAACGTTCAGTATTGATGGCTGCCAAACAAATACTAAACAATGTGGCGTCTTCAAACTTGACACATATGCTTTATAGGTTGCATACTTTCTAATACAATGATATTTTTCAAACAACTATCGCCATCTCTAGGTCAGGCCGGGTACTTCTGGGACCACCCTCGTATCTCTAAACATTCGATCCATCGCATTTTGACCAAGAATTTGGACATGAGAAAGATGTGTTCACGGTTTGTTCTGCACAATCTCACGGATGAGCAAAAATTGCTTCGAATTCAACATTCGAGAGCCATCATTAAAGAGGTCAAAATAAATTTCTGTAGATTGTGGCTTGTGACGAAACGTGGTGTTTTCAATACGATCACGAAACCAAGCGTCAAAGTGCAGACTGAAAGCACCCAAGCGAACCAAATCCGAAAAAAAGTCCAAAGTGAGAACAATGTTGATTTATTTCTAAGATTCGAAGGGAATTATTCACAAAGATCGGCCAGAATACCGCGAAGAAGGAAGCTGGAACTTGTTGCACGATAACGCACCATCTCTCCGATCGACGCTTGTGTTGGATTTTTGACAAAAAATGGCATTGTAAACATCGACCACTCCCCACACTCTCCAGTTTATCCGAATCGTTGGATTGACCGCGGTGGGCCCCAAGAATGGCCACCAATTTCCCCAGACCTCAACAGTTTAGATTTATTTTTGTTGGGCACTAGTGCACACAAGTACCATTAACACTGTAGAGGAAATAAGAGAAAGAATAGTTGCAGCGTGTGATAGAATAAAAAACACTCCAGGGATATTTCAACGAGTGCGCAATTCCATGAGAAGGAGGGCGGAAGCATGCATTCTAAGTGAAGGGGGCCATTTTCAACATTTTTTGTAATCATTTCGTTGGTTTTAACGCTATGTTTATATTGTCAGTTGTTGTTGTTCATTACCTCTAATGTGTTTAATTTTTCCAATTAAATTAATAATAATTTTGCAAGTTAGACAATAGAACGGTTTTTATTTTTTTACTCAAAAATCGAATAAAACAAATTGTTTTAAATTGAACGGGGAATTCAAAAATAATTTTTATTTGGAAAAAAAAAGCATTGGCGTACCATTTTTTTCTTAAAAAATATCGAAGTCAATACCCGTACGCACGCCACTGTTAAACCTTTTCATTCCGATGATGCCTTTTGACCACAATGCACACCACACAGTCACTTTTTGAGGATGCATCGGCTGCTCTTGATACTCACGGGGATTTTCGTTCGCCCAGATGCGGCAGTTTTGCTTGTTTACCGTCCCATTCAAAGTGAAATGCGCTTCGTCGCTGAACATGATTTTTGATGAAAAATTGGCATCAATTTGGCGGTGTTCAAGGAGCCAATCTGAGAACGTTCGGCGCGAAAAATGGTCGGCCCGACGCAGCTCTTGCGTCAATTGGATCTTGTAGGCGTGTACATTCAAATCCTTGTGGAGAATGCGGAGCAAACTGGTTCTCTAAATGCCCAATTCTTGGGATCGACGTGTTGTTGATTGTTTCGGATCGTCTCTCACACTCTCCTTCACAACAGCAATATTTTCCGGTGTGCGAACGCTCCTTGGCCGGCCAGAGCCTGGCAGATTTGCCACAGAACCTGTTGCCTCGAATTTACGCACCAGACGACCGATGGTTGTTTTGGGCTGTTGTTGCGACCGAAATGTTCACGAAGCGCGCGAAACGTGTTTTTTATTTTTGCACCATTTTTGTAGTGCTCTTAAATAAATTTAATGCGGTCTTCAATCGAATACGACTCCATAGCGATCAATGGTAAACATTCAACTAACAAAATGACATGTCGGTGACAGAAAACAAACATGGCGTCGATGTCAAATTGACGTTTACTTTCCTGCGTCCCTATTGTACAACCCATTATATGAAATTTGTAATTTTTTCTGTTTTTAAAAGGGTCAAGTGGAAGAATAGCCGACGGCTAAACTTCGCCCTAATAGAGACCAGTTATTATTATTATTACTTTCGTTGTCCCCACTATTTCGGGATGTATAACACGGAATAAAAAGCTAGTGCATGAGGGGGCAGGGCATTAAAAAAATGTGCATGACAATCTAGAGCAGTGGTATTGCCAGGTGTTGGGCGACGCCGAGTTACTCCGAGTAATACAAATGAGGCACTGGAACACGGCTCAGATAGACAATTACAATTTGTGGAATATGAAGGGCACCGCTCTGATATTTTCTCGCCAACATCTGGGATTCCCCAACGATCGAATTTAGGACCTCAAAATTTTTCATAACATAAGCTCAAATTCGGACTGCCAAATTTTACAAGGCAACATTGACCTTGTCTTGGATTGGTGTAATGCTAATCATTTTGAAGTTAATGTAGATAAATGCTTCATATTAACGTACACCAGAAAGAAAGAACCAATAACATGGTCCTACAAAATAAGCGAGAATGAGTTGAATAGGTGCTATCAAATTAAAGATATCAGTGTTCTCTTTGATAGCAATTTGTCATTTTGTGATCATATAAATGATATCACAACATCAGCCAACCGAATGTTGGGCTTCATCATCCGAAACAGTAGACAATTTTCCAATTTACATGTTTTGAAACTTCTGTATTCTTCGTACGTGCGATCTAAATTGGAAAGTTATTCTTTAATTTGGTATCCCATCTATTCGGTTCATATAAGCCGTATTGAGCGAATACAAAGAAAGTTTTTGAAATTTCTGCATTTCAAGTGGACAGGCGAATAATAATAATAATAATATTTATTCGCCAAAATACAAAAAATGGGCAAATAAATATGAAAAAACCACAGAAGGCATCGCCTGTGTGTGGTTTATATCATAATAACTAACAATCAATCATATATGTGTATAACAATTATTGATAATCTAAAAGGTATTAATGTAATTGGAATTTTGTAGTTTTAGTTTTCTATATAATTATGTATAGTCATTCGCTGCACATTACTAACCCAGACTTTCAATTTTCTTCTAAATTTTTTTCCAAAATTAAGTATCTTTATTTCGTTTGGTACTACATTATATAATTTAGCTGCTAAGAATTTAAATGATTTTTTGAATAATGTTTTGTGTGGTCTTTGGATATTAGATGAGCCTATTCGAAATCGTGTGTTATGCTCGTGTTTATAGGATTTTTTCTTTTTATTACAATACTTATGGTATAAGGTGGTGGCATGTAAGAAATAAAGTTGTCTTGTATCAAGTATCCCTGTTTCTTGATATAAGTTGTTCGTTGGATATAATCTTGGCTTATGGAAAATGGCTTGCAAAACAGTTTTTTGTGCTATATTCAGGTCAGAAATATATGTCTTGCAGGCGGCACCCCAGGCTGTGATGCCGTATATTATATGGGTTTCAACTAAGGCATGGTATAGGATTCGCAGATAACTTTCTGTAAGAATGTTAGCAAGCATTTTGAGTTTATAGGCAACATTTCTAATTTTTTTGATAACATATTTAATATGGTTATCCCACCTTAGATGTGAGTCTATATTCCAAGATATTTCAAAGTGTAAACTCTATCGATTTTGGTCTTTTGGCCATGATAATTAACGGAAATTTGTTCGAAGGTAGGTAAAAATTTTGAATAGGATGTAAATGCAATAAATTTTGTTTTTTTTTGAAGTTAACTGTTAAAATTTTAGTATCAAACCAGTCAATGATCCTTATAAAATCCTGTTCAGCTATTTGCTTCAGTGTGCTCCAGTCATCAGCTTTATATAATACGAGGGTATCATCTGCAAAACATATAGTCTTTCCAGAACTGTTAATTTTGAATAAGTCATTTAAGTAGAGACTAAATTAATAATAGTGGGCCTAGTACTGTTCCTTGAGGCACACCACACTTGATGTACATTTTTTTACTGTAAGTGTTAGTGATTTTGACAGTCTGTGCCCGACTTGAAAGGTAATTTTTTAAAAGGATTTGTGACGCTCCCCTAAATCCCAATCTTTCCATAACTTTCAGAAGCTCGACATGGTTAACCGTATCAAAGGCATTTTTTAGATCAACAAAGATACCAATAGTAGGTATCTTTTTGTTGACATTAGAGTTAATTTCATCCATTGCAGCCAAAATTGCATCTGTAGTAGATTTTCCTTTTCTAAATCCATATTGGTCAGAACATATAATTTTGTTTTAGTCCAAAAATTGTAATATCCTTTTTTGTAGTAATTTTTCGAAAATTTTGGCTATATTCGATAGTACTGATATGGGTCTATAATTTGATGTTTCCATTCTGTCACCGCTTTTATAAACAGGAGTAATAACAGTTGTTTTAAATGCTTCACGACAAATTCCAGATTGGAAACACCAATTAATGACGTAAGAAAGTGGTTCGGCTAAGTCGTAGGCTATTATTTTTAAATGGTCAGCTTTGATACCATCTACACCAGGACTTTTTTTGGTTTTAAGTGATAGGACAGCTTCTTGTACTTCAATTGGACTAACGCTTTCTAAAAAGAATGAATTGGGAAGTTGGGTTTTTGTGAACTTTTCGTTCGAAACCATTTTTTTAATACTGGATGCTAAATTTTCTCCAACATTAGTGAAAAAATTTAAGAATGCATCGGACATTTGTCGTTTATCTGTTAATATTGTTCCATCACGATTCTTAATTTCATCAATATTTGGCTTTTCTTGAACGTCTTTGTTAGTTAAGTGATCGACAACTGACCACAGTTTTCTTGGATCAGATTTGGCATCTTGTAATTTTTTTAGATAGAATTGGCGTTTTGCTTCTCTAACTAGATTGATAAAAATATTTTTATATTCTTTATATTTATGGGAGGTATCTGCACATGGCGATGCTTTCATTATTTTGTATAGTTCCTCTTTTTTGTTGGCAGACTCTATCAAACCTTTAGTTATCCAGGGATTCCGGCTTCTGTTAAAATGTTTAATTTTAACTCTGTTTGTACTACATTCAATTAAATATTTTATGCGTTCAATATCCGGAGAGAGGATGTGATTATTCTGTACTCATGAATACATTTGACTATATGTCGCTAAATAGTAGGAGAGTTATAAGTAGTTTAAATTTTCTTTATGATGTTTTGCACAAAGACTTTAAACAACGTTATCTGGTCATTTCCCATGGCATGTAATGACCTTTTTGCGGTTAGAGTTATTCTTTTTTTTAATATTTTGGCTTTTTGATCTAGATGTATTATTAATTTGGTCGTGTTTTTTTTATATACTAGGATTATGTGTTGCTCTTGTTTTCTTTTTGAACTATTTCCTGTAATTGGGTGATTGTACCTGTTGGAAATAAAGATCCATCTATCTATCTATCAAAAAAGCATACTCACTTATTCCCCTCCGTCGCCCTAAAATAGACGTCGTCTGGGGCGTCCATCCAACTGATGACCTGTTTCCTGCCAGCTGCCGTCCTGGTGACGTGCGCTATCTTAGGCTTGCCGTTGATTTGCGCCACGTGTCTAGGCATGGGCTGGATGGCGCCAGGCGGCGGCTGTCCCGCAGTGCCGCCGCCCCCGGCAGCCGCTGCCGCTGCGGCCGCCATCAGAATCTGGTACTGCTCGGGCCGAGGAGGTACGGAGGGTATTGATGGCGGCAGATGGGGAGATACCACTGTAACAGAATGACATCATTTACCAATAGCCTTGAATGCGAAGCAATTCGGACTGTAATTTTGTTGAGAGAAGTAATAAATTATTAACCTTATACAATTTTAGCGAATAAATTGAAAAAGAAAAACCACAAAAGGATAGTGCCTTGTGCGTGGTTTTGAATAAGATAAAAGCCCTTAAAAAATAGTAACATGACATGCTTTAGTATGTCTGTGTATACAAACTTATCCATAATGCCATCTATTCTATGTAAAGGTCCCATCCCAAACCCCGAAAAGCACCCAAAACCAGAAAAGACCCGCCTCCATGTTTAACAGTGAGAAAAGTTTACTTAGGGTTCAATCTTTGTCCACTAGGACGTCTAACGTAATGAACATCATCTGATCCAAACCTATTGAACTTGGATTCGTCACTGAAACATACCCTCTTCCAGTCACAGATGCTCCAATCAAGATGCAACCGTGCAAATTGTAATCGGTCCTTACGGTTTTTCCTCGAGATTAGCGGCTTCTTACTCGGGCGACGTGCAAATAACTTCAAATCATTTAGACTTCTACTTATAGTTTTCGCAGAAACACTGGCAATTCCTTTTGTCTCAATTTCGGCTTTTATTTGCCTTGGGGTTTTAAACGGATCTTTGGATGAAATTACTTTTATTAATCTAACTGATCTAGCAGTTTTCTAGGCCGACCCTTGTCTTAGAGGCTTCCAAGATACCTTTTTGTTTATATTTGTTCAATATTGCCCAAACTGCTTGACGCTTCAGCTTCAAATTTTTGGTAATGTCGACTTGACGTTGACCATCTTTCTATAACTCAATGATCACATCGAAAAAAATTTCTGGACCACGCGGCATGGTCTTAAAATCACTCAACTTATTCCACAATACTTGATGAACACAAACTAATCCTCTTCTGACACGAAACTGTACTAAACTAATGTTGAAAAGAATTTGTCTACGTATTTTTGTCCCTCATAAAAAAGTGCTTATATTCAGACTTGTGTTCATTGCAGATAATGTAAAAACAAGGAATTTAGTTTTTCTACTAATAACGCATTTGTTTATGGAGCAATGAAGTATGAATTCGTTTTCTAAAGGTATTTAGGTAAATATTCATATTTGTCTATATACTTTTGTCCATTACTGTATATATACCTCAAACGTATTTTGCATGCAAGTCCAGCCCTGTACACGAAATCTTTCTAGAAGGTTCACAAGTCTGGTTAATGTGACTCGACACGATGGCCATTAAGTCTGTTTATGTTATACACTCTATTCCTCCTCTGGGCACTAACATAGTTCCCAGGATACATTTTTATTTACATGCAGGCGAGTATAAAGCTCGCATCTCAGATCAAGTAGTGCGCGTCGTGACATAATTACAGTGTTTCTGAGCTATTATATTCATGATCATGAATGACTTAAGCCATGTTTATAAAGATGCTGTGCTGTTTTCCTTAATATTTTAATATACTAATTTATTGCTATTGAATATCCGTAGGTGGGACGCCTCCAGTATCTGGGGGTTGTTATGTGACTTTTAGAGCCGGATTGCTGGGTTTAGGTAGTTACGTTAATTAATGTCCGAGCGCCTGGGGATTTTGACACGGTGGCCTTTGGCCGACGTGACATTCTAGGTCTAAATGACTGCTTGACTATATTCTCTTGGCAACCGCTGGAGTCTGAAAGGATCGCATTATAGGATGTGTGTAGGGATTATTTTTTTTATACTCCAGCTACTACGAATACATACAGGGGAAAGGGGGGGGGGACGGCACACAGACCCTGGCGAGGGAACACGTGTGCATGCAGCATGCACACATTCTGGCCCCGCCTAGGAGATCCGCCGGGTAATACTTCCGCGTTCGATAGTCAGAGACCGTCTACCACATACGGACAATCACAGCATCCATAGACAAGAGAAAAATTTCTCGCAGCGCACGGCGACTGATCAGGAGACGAATCGTCTACCACTGCGGCCACCGCTGTTGCCTTGAGGCGTTAGTTTAAAGTAGTCATGTTGGTCGGTTATCTCTGGTTCAGGTGTAGCGATGTGGCTTTGGGATATTGACACGGCAACGTGATATCTTGGGTCCTGGACTGCTTTTCGTAACAATCGTTAAGCTCTACATGTCTGTCCAGACATCCAGCGACCAAAGACGCAGACTGTGTGACCACTCCTAGTCTGTCTGTGTGACGAATCCTTACTAGTAGTTGGGGTAACTAATGTAATGGTAACTAATAGATTTGTACATGTCATTCATGAGTCGGTTGAATATGGGAGGTGCTCAAATAATTTTTTTAAACGATAGGTGTTGAACCCGACAATCCAATCATATCGCCCTTATCGCTTGCCAAAGGAGGATTACTCGTTGTCGTTCTGTCACCAAGTAAGTGGCTTTTATATTATCTTGAAATTATTGTCTCTGTCATATTGTTTACGTATTGCCCCTGTAATAAAATAAAAAAAGGTAAAGGGTGGTACTTCGCAACCGGTTAAGGCGGGTTTGTTGTTCTCACGCTTATCATCTTATATCATCATTGCTCGTATCGTATAAGAATACCAAAGGCCTCAAAGAAGTCTGGCAGAATCAGAGCAGTTGCCAGTTGATCGTCCACATTTTTGAGGATATCATCCGTAATGTTTAATAAGGCAGTTGTCGTATGACCGATACGGAAACCAAATTGGTTAAAAACTAATATTACCTGTAGGCGATGCTCCGGGTACCACACCGGGTATGGGCGCTACAGTCGGAATGGTGGATGGATGCGCGGTTAAATGGCTCATGTGATGAGGTGGCGCCACACCGATGGACGCGGGCAGGTGTTGAGTTGGTGCTGGTTCCTTGGTAAGTCGTCTTACGGCTGGCGGCGCCGTCAATGATACACCTGGAAGATTACACAGGGTCAACAACACGGGTCAAGTCACAACGACGTGCTTAGGAAAAAATCAGTTAACAATCTAGTTATCTTGGTCAGCGAATTTAGGAACAACTGATACATTTTTTCCAATGTGCTACGGAAAGTTAATGTATAGGAATATGGGATCATAGTTCACTTTTGTCCTGTCACCATTGAACAAACTAGTAATATAGCTATAGCAGAACCGCACGGGTATCACGTATCTTGAAAAGTGACATTATGCCGATTTTTTTGACATGATGTAGGTGTTTCTACAAGATATTAACTTAGCACTTAGTTGTACGTGTTGCCTAAACGTCATGAGGCTTGTTGTCAATCTTTGGCTCTGATGTGATGTAAAATCTGCTTCTGAGATGGCATTACTGGAGGTCTAAGCTGTAAATTGTATGTGTTGATGATAATTACATTGGGTTCTTGTCTTAAATACACTTAATTGACATTCAAAACTAGTTGCGCATCCACTTTTTCTTATCCATTCTGGAAATTAGATATACAAATTTGCTGAATTTCAAAAATGAGAGAGATAAGAAATAATTATATTCACTGTACACTGTCGAATTACAAGTCATATACATGCTAACAGTAATTCACACAACGCGGACGCGGTGATGATTTTCCGTAATTCTCCTCAGTTTTTCGTAACTTATAACTTTGAACATAACCTCTCTTAATAAAGCACAACATAAAAATAACCCGTCGGGCACAGCCAATAGATATACTTCATTGGCAGCATATTCAGTAACGATTTTCTCACACAGCAAACATCACTGATTTTTTAAACATGCAGACCAATACACAAAACTACAGACTTGGACCACTCGGCCTCACAAAACTATGCAACCAATAAAGCGTGTAGTTTAGTTGAGCGATTCCTCCATAGATGGACGTTCACAACGATCCTAGTGAGCAAACATGGAACGACTGTTTGCGCCCTAAAAACTACCTAGTTTGCAAGATGACATCTTATAGGTTTTTTTGACGTTTTATAGGTTTTTTACATGTTACCCGTGCCCAGCGCCTCTAGCGGCCACATCGGTGACCGGCAGGTTATCACGTAAAAAAACTGAAAAATGTCAACTTGCTGACAGAATAGTTCCAAGTGTACAAATAGTTTATTCCGCGTTTGCTCTGAGCGCTGTGAGCGTCATCAAAAGCGTCATCTATGGAGGAATGACTCAATGACATGCTACAAGTCAGTTCGGCAGCATGCTTTGTTGGTTGTAGAATGCTGGGATAGTCTGTAGAGTGTATCTCTGAGAAGATGTGACAGAACGACAATTGGAGTAGGAGAGTAGCAAGCGCGTATTTGGATGATTGTGTGTATTGGTCTGCATATGGTATTTGCTATGTGAGAAAATTATTACTGAATATGGTGCCCATGGAGTATATCTATTTGATGTGCCAGAAGAGTTATTTGTGTTGTCATTTCTGGAGAGAGGTTATGCTCAAACTTATAAATAACAAATTTCCCCGTTTTTTTGCGTTTTCAACTAGCATTACAGGAAATTACCACCGCGCCCGCGTAAGCGTGTAATTAGGCACTATACAGAAAAATTAAGAATGGCATACAATACATTTTCGCAGTGCCTTACATCTAGGTGCTCTTGTCTATTATCTTTTCTACCTGACATCCCAAAATATAATTCCATAAAATTATATATATAATAACTGTTATTATTTACATCTCATCTTGAATTTGTATTCAGTTTATATAATATAAAAAAACAATGTCGCAATGTGATACGTAATAACCCTGCCGGCTGGCAATGTGAACTGGGATACAGTTCCAACATTCAGCTTGATGTTATCACTTTCGCGATGAATGGCAACATTGGTTAGTGTGAGTCCAGTTCAACAGCATTAAGAAAAAACAAAACCAAACAAAAAAATATTCACATTGCAATGATATAAGCTTCATCATTAAAATCTGTCATATACGATGATAAATTGAAAAATCGACCTGGTGATAGTGTACTTTGATACAAACTGATTATGGAACAGACAAATGAAAAACTAACTATGAACTGTGAATAATTTTTGTGAACAGCACCAATGAAAATAACAAAATCGCTTGTCTTATTGAAGCAAAAAACGATTCATAAAATGATAAAGGTAATACAGCAGGCGCTCGATAACGTAAACACGGGATAATGAAAACTTGCGCTAATGTAAACACAAACTTCGTTCTATAGGATCAAACGGAACGCGCGATAACGTAAACAATGTGTACGCTCGATAACGTAAACAACTCTCGGCGCACGGAAACAGCGCGACGGTAAAATGCTGAAGCCTCGATGATTTATGTCGGGCGTCGGGGAGTCCCCGATTTATGATGTAGAATGTAGGGGATTCACCTCTGCGATAAAATACGACAAACTCGGTCAGTCGTATGATCATTTAGGATATGTTTATACGTACGTATGTATTTCATTTTTGAACTTAAGTGAATACATTGCACGCGTTAATATATTTTACGACTATGGCATCCACATCCTATAAAAGAAAGTGTTTAAAGTTGAGTGAGAAAGTGAAAATCATAGACGAAGTTGCACTAGTTGCGGGAGTGACACAGTTAGCAAAAAAATATGGAGTATCGAAAGCAACAATCTGTAAGATTAAGCGTATGAAAACTCAAATTTTACAAAGAACGTGCAATACATTTGGAGGTCCGGGAAAAAGAAAAACTTAAAAAAATGCGAAGGCACCTAAAATGGAAAATTCCCTGTATAAGTGGTTTTTAAAACAACGGGAAAATCATGTCCCAGTTAGTGGCGAAGTACTTAAACAGGAAGCGAGACTGTTAAATGAAAAACTGGAAGACTCTGAAAATTTCGTAGCTAGTGATGGCTGGCTACAACGATTCAAAACAAGATTTGGAATTCGACTGCTGTCTATTTCTGGTGAAAAATTATCAGCACAACCACAATTAGTGCAACCATTCAAAGAAAAATTGATGAAAACAATTACCGAGCTAGATTTAAGAATGGAACAAATTTACAACGCAGATGAAAGTGGCCTTTATTGGAAAATGTTACCAGAGAAAACCTATGCTGCATCATTTGAAAAATCTGCCAAGGGAAGAAAGCCGGAGAAACAACGAATAACGCTTCTAGCCTGCACTAATGCTAATGCTTCACACAAAATAAAGCCACTGGTAATTGGGAAAGCAAAAAATCCGCGCTCATTTAAAAATGCTAATATCCCTGTTGATTATGACTGTTCAAAAACCGCTTGGATGACTAGCAGTATATTCCTGAAATGGTTCCACAGGTGCTTTGTCTCTCAGGTATGACAATCAATTATCACAAATGCTCTATTCATAATTTGAAGATGTGTTTTCAATTTGTAGGTAAAAGGTTTCCTAAAACAACAGAAGCTTCCAATAAAAGCGTTGTTACTATTGGATAATGCACCAAGTCATCCTCCCGAGCAACAACTGAGGAGCAGGGATGGGTCAATTTTCGTCATGTACATGCCGCCCAACGTAACACCGTTAATTCAACCGATGGACCAGAATATAATAAGACTAACCAAACTATACTATAGGAAGTTTCTACTTTTCTCTGTCTTACCAAAGAATCCTGAAAACTTATCTGAGGCTTTAAAAAAAGTAACATTACGAGAAGCTGTTTTAGATTTACATATGGCCTGGAATGAACTTAACCAGCAAACTATTCAAAAATGTTGGAACAATCTCTTTTGTACCAATAATGAAGATGATGAAGAAGACGATGTCCCCTTAAGCGTAATTAGAGAACGTTTGCGATCCAATAATGATAATGTTATTAGTGTGTCATTGGATGTTGTTGATTTATTGAAAACAGTGAATCCCAACATTGTTTGTACGCATGCTGATATTAATTTATGGAACGAAGATAAGCAGACGAATGATGCTGATAAGGAGGAGGATATGGACAGTGAGGATGATGAGAACGATCCCATTGAAGTCAGAAGTGTAGTGACTGACGCGCAAGCTATACAAGTTTTTAACCAAGCTTTAGATTGGACTGAAAGAAAAGAAGTTTCATACATGGATATTTTAGTTCTTCGTAAATTACGGGCGCAGGCATTGGAAGACAATGCTAAGCGCAAATTTACGCAGACAAAAATTGTTAATTATTTTTCTTCTAATTAAAAAAATACTTATCGCTGTTAGAATATTTGTTTATTTTGATATAAATATATTAAATTAAAAATATATTAAACGTTTATTTTAATAAATCAAATATTATATAAATCACGTTCGCTAATGTAAACATTTCGATAATGTGAACCACACTTGGATTAAATTAGTTTACATTATCGAGCGTCTGCTGTACTTTCAACTAAAGATTATCATACTAACGGGAGACTAGTCTATTCTGACCAGCCAGAAGGATAAATCCGATAGAATAACTGAAGCGATAAACAAAAATAAGATGACACTTCGTAACCAGTTGTTTAAAAACTTTTCAAAAACACTATCATGTCTACGCATTGCTGGACATTTTTCAATTAATCCTGGTATGTGACATATTCTACCAACTATGTTTACTTACCATCATCCCAATCCAGATCAGAGTAGAAGCCAGCAGGACAAAAAAAGATTAATTAAATGACATCATATGCTTATTGCAATACACTCAGTACTAAACGGCAGAAAATACATCAAATCTTCTTATAAGACATTTTCATTACAAAACTTTGTAGCATGACGATACTGTGTCTTAGTTCCAACTATTTAAATCTCTTCACAAAATGTCTGCAATCATGATACTTAAGTTGATCTTTGAAATGAATATACCGCTTATAAAATTGCGTTACTTGTATAACGAGGAGAAAATCACAATTTACAATAATAAAATGTAGGTTAGTTCAGTGTTGTTGAGTGAATTGGATTGGCGCGACTGTTATTTGAATTATACAGGGTGAAAACGTTATGGTAGTCATGGTTCCCCTATTTACTTTCAAATTCAAAGTTTGACGGAAAGTCGGCAGGGGTTATCATTCCTTGAGCGCAAAAATATTTATTTTTTGAGTTGTTAGAGTCCAATGGAACAACATTAGAGAATATGCGTATCTTAATTCGAACAACAATATGTTTGCCCTCATAGGCTGGGACACCCTACTGTACATATTACAATACCATTTATATATTCGTTAATTTTTAAATGTTATTGTTTATTCATGTAGGTATACAGGGTGTAAACGTTATGGTAGTCAAAAAGTTCATATGACCCATGGTCCAAAAGTCAATAGATTTTTGTCTAAATGGCTTTATAGTTTACAACTTTAAGTGCTTTATATCGACCACAATCACCACAATCTTACTAAGTTTTATAATCTAATACGTTTTTAAATTGGGTAATTAACAAATAAATGGCATTAAGTTTTTCTAAGCCAAAATTTGTAGTCAGTAAGTAATTAAGTTTCATTGAATTAAATATTTAAAACACACATGACAACAGCGCGTCGGCCTTTCATCACTCTTATCGAACCGGCAATCGATCGCAAACGGTAACAGTGGTTAGTTATCGGGCATCGGGACTGTTGTTTTGTTTTTGTTCGCGTACGTCGTCATGTTTATTTACAATGTTCTCGAATCAAGAGTTCGGCGACATGTTGTTAGTTAACGGTGAAGCTCGTCAGAATTCAAACCTTGCAGCTCAAATTTATACACTCAGACAGAAGGACATTTGTGCAAGTGTACCAAAGACTTCGAGATACAGGAAGTGTTCAGCCCACAAATATTCGCACTCGTGAAAGACGGGTCACTGTAGAGCAGGAGGACCAAATTTTAAATATCGTGGTAATCAATGCAGATATCAGCACTCGGGAATTAGGCTGCCGCGGAAGACTATCGCATACCATAGTCCATAGAATCCTACGGGAAAATTTGCTATATCCCTACCATGTAGAATGAGTGCAGGTCTTGTTACCAGAAGACTATCCTCGCAGGTTAACATTCTGTCAGTGGTTTTTGCACAAAAACATTGAAAATCTGGATTTTTTTAAAAACATTCTAGCGACGGACGAATGTACTTTTACGCGAGACAGGATATTAAATTTCCATAATACACGTGGGCCCAATAAAATCCTCATACCATTCGTGAAGGTCATTTCCAACAATGTTTTAAAATAAATATTTGGGCGGGTATTCTTGACGATCAGGTAAGTGGCCCTTTCGAGTTACCCCCAAAGTTGTCAGGAGAAGGATACCTTAGCTTACTAGCCAATAACCTACCAGAACTTTTGGAACATACCTTACACAACATGCCATTACAACGCAGACAGAATTTTTGGTTTCTTCATGACGGGGCACCTCCACACATTTTTAGAGGCGTCATTCAATATTTGAATGAACATTATTCAAATCGCTGGATCGGTCGAAATGCTCCTGCTCCTCGAAAATGGCCAGCAAGATCTCCTCACCTCAATTCGATGGATTTCTGGTATTGGGAAGAACTTAAAGTTATGGTTTATGGGGCTGGTCCAATAACAACTGAAGCACAACTTCGCGAAAAAAAATTTGCGGTTGAAATAATAAATGGACAACTTCGAGGACCTAGAGTGAGAAGAAACTGGATTCGTCCTAATGAAGCTTGTGTGGAAAGTGGAGGACGACATTTTGAACACCTTCTTTTTGAATACAAAAAAAGTGCAGTGTGGGTTTTAAAAAGAAAAACAATGAATGTGTCAAAATTGTGTTCTCTATTTATAAGTGGATTTTTTTTAATACGTTCAATAAATTTTCACACACCAGGTGAAGCGCTGAGACAGTTAGTGGTAAGTCCGTTTTTTTAATTGTTTGCATTTTACGAGTACATTATCAAATAATGAAATAATACCTAAGAGCCAAAATAACAAACACCATCGTTATTTACACTGCGTCTCGTCGTAATTTGCGTCGGGCATTGTGGCGTTGTCAGATTTTATTTTACTTTCTCTAAAAGAATCCCGTTTTGACCCCCATGTTATATGAAACTTTTTGCTCCTTTTAACCCCCTCTATCACCCATTTGAATAATTACTATCATAACGTTTACACCCTGTATTATTTTTCATTCAAATATTATACTGATACAACATACCATTCATTTGTGAGGTAGTTGCTGGGAATAACTTTAAGTCATAAACAAAAACACCTTTGGACTATTCATTATATATATATTCAATTCATATATTCATCTTTGCATACGATCGTAATGCCTTGAAGTTGCGTATTTAGGTGACTGACAAGATGCCGCTTAGAAAGTTTTGAAATAGAAAGTACTTTCGGAGAGAGACGGAAACCCCCAATTTTCATAAAATCGTTTTAATTTTTTCCTGACATTATTTGTAGTTGGATTTCAAAATAAATTTCACGTTGATATTGAAACTTCTTTTTCTCCTCTACAAGATGGTATATTTATCGATTTTCTAGGAACAATTTTTTCATTTCAAGTTTTTCTGTCAGAATTTCGTAGAAGATTGTTTTGGGGATTGACAGTTCCTCAGCTATCATTCTAACTGTCAATCGACGGTCTTTAAGAACACAGACCCGAATTCGTTTAACATTTCTCTCAGAGTTCGATGTGGAGGTGCGTCCTGAGCGTTGGTCATCTTTCACCTCACACTCAAAAATCTCACGACCATTCTTCGGTCAGAGCCGACGGCAGTCAAAAAAAGCGTTACTTTCAACAAGCACACGTAAATCCTACTTATTCGCAGAGCACCCCGGCTCGAACTGAGCATAGAGGGCATTGCATAGAGAGAGG
The DNA here is from genome assembly GCA_963669975.1 of Acanthoscelides obtectus. Lineage (NCBI taxonomy): Eukaryota > Metazoa > Arthropoda > Insecta > Coleoptera > Chrysomelidae > Acanthoscelides > Acanthoscelides obtectus. The sequence goes on along the minus strand of CAVLJG010000009.1, from coordinate 4,986,540 downwards.
GAACCACCGGGCCACCCTTCCACAACACCTTGATACGACGCCCCGAATTTTTTATACGTATTTTCCGAAAAACCTCGTACGAAACAAACGACTATATGATAATTTCAAGCCCTACCTAGGTAATTCTGCCTCTTTTTAAATAACTAAGGTTTGACAATGGCAATTGATAATAAAAAATAAAGTTGATGTTGGAGGATAATAGACGAAACGTCGTATTGAAATTCTGATATGCCATCTTGTAGAGGAGACAATGTGGCAATGTTAATGTGCAATTTATTTTTAGGCCCCATCACAAATAAAATCAAGAAGGAATTAAAACGATTTTGGGATAATTCGCTTTTTTCGGTTTCTCTTCGGAATTCCTTCTGCGCGGCATTTTGTTAGTTACCTAAACAGGCAGCTTTGCCCCCAATATGATACGTTAGAGGAAATATGAGAGCTATGTAAAAACAATATCTTACCCGTACTGGTTCAGATTAACTTCTCAGCACGGGGTAGTCTTTTGTACTGAGCATATGCACTGTAAGATCTCACTAAACGTATACTTACTATCCATGCCGTTCATCTCCTCGTACGGCCGTTTCTTCAAATTCGGCGTCGCGGCAACAGGATTCAGTCCAGCCTGGGCCGCCAACTTATCCATTGGCGGTACTTCAGGCACTTTATTGGGCACCCTCTCATACATCAAACTGCCGTCTGGAGCTTTCGGTGGTTTTGGGAACGCCACTCGTTCCGGTTGAGGCAAATTACCCCGTTCCGTCAGGATGAGCCATTGAGGAGTAGTCGATCCTGGTTTGCCCAACCGGGTGGCTATCGCCGTCACGCTACCGCGTTCTTTTTTTCTGTATGCCAATAGGTGCTTCAGTTCTGCTAACGTCTTACCGACCTGCAACGGATTTGTTTGTTTGTTTAAGGTATATTCAGCATTGAAGCTACAATGTCAATTTGTATAATTATTCGTTTGGGGCCGTTCAACTATTACGTAAGCAAAGCTATTACCCCCTCCCCCCATGCTTACGTAAACATTTGTCAATTAATGTATTGTTTTTTTAATATTATGATTATAACGTTATACAGCAGACGCTCGATAACGTAAACACGGGATAATGAAAACTTGCGCTAATGTAAACACAAACTTCGTTCTATAGGATCAAACGGAACGCGCGATAACGTAAACAATGTGTACGCTCGATAACGTAAACAACTCTCGGCGTACGGAAACAGCGCGACGGTAAAATGCTGAAGCCTCCATGATTTATGTCGAGCGCCGGGGAGTCCCCGATTTATGATGTAGAGTGTAGGGCATTCACCTCTGCGATAAAATAAGACAAACTCGGTCAGTCGTATGATCGTTTAGGATACGTTTATACGTACGTATGTATTTCGTTTTTGAACTTAAGTGAATGCATTGCACGCGTTAATATATTTACGACTATGGCATCCACATCCTATAAAAGAAAGTGTTTAAAGTTGAGTGAGAAAGTGAAAATCATAGACGAAGTTGCACTAGGTGCGGGAGTGACACAGTTAGCAAAAAAATATGGAGTATCGAAAGCAACAATCTATAAAATTAAGCGTACGAAAACTCAAATTTTACAAAGAACGTGCAATACATTTGGAGGTCCGGGAAAAAGAAAAACTTAAAAAAATGCGAAGGCACCTAGAATGGAAAATTCCCTGTATAACTGGTTTTTATAACAACGGGAAAATCATGTCCTAGTTAGTGGCGAAGTACTTAAACAGAGAGCGAGACTATTAAATGAAAAACTGAAAGAAACTGAAAATTTCGTAGCTAGTGATGGCTGGCTACAACGATTCAAAACAAGATATGGAATTCGACTGCTGTCTATATCTGGTGAAAAATTATCAGCACAACCACAATTAGTGCAACCATTCAAAGAAAAATTGATGAAAACAATTACCGAGCTAGATTTAAGAATGAAACAAATTTACAACGCAGATGAAAGTGGCCTTTATTGGAAAATGTTACCAGAGAAAACCTATGCTGCATCATTTGAAAAATCTGCCCCGGGAAGAAAGCCGGAGAAACAACGAATAACGTTTCTAGCCTGCACTAATGCTAATGGTTCACACAAAATAAAGCCACTGGTAATTGGGAAAGGAAAAAATCCGCGCTCATTTAAGAATGTTAATATCCCTGTTGATTATAAGTGTTCAAAAACCGCTTGGATGACTAGCAGTATATTCCTGAAATGGTTCCACAGGTGCTTTGTCCCTCAGGTATGACAATCAATTATCACAAATGCTCTATTCATAATTTGAAGATGTGTTTTCAATTTGTAGGTAAAAGGTTTCCTGAAACAACAGAAGCTTCCAATAAAAGCGTTGTTACTATTGGATAATGCACCAAGTCATCCTCCCGAGCAACAACTGAGGAGCAGGGATGGGTCAATTTTCGTCATGTACATGCCGCCCAACGTAACACCGTTCATTCAACCGATAGACTAGAATATAATAAGACTCACCAAACTATACTATAGGAAGTTTCTAATTTCTTATCAAAGAATCCTGAAAACTTATCTGAGGCTTTAAAAAAAGTAACATTACGAGAAGCTGTTTTAGATTTACATATGGCCTGGAATGAACTTAACCAGCAAACTATTCAAAAATGTTGGAACAATCTCTTTTGTACCAATAATGAAGATGCTGAAGAAGACGATGTCCCCTTAAGCGTAATTAGAGAACGTTTGCGATCCAATAATGATAATGTTATTAGTGTGTCATTGGATGTTGTTGATTTATTGAAAACAGTGAATCCCAACACTGTTTGTACTCCTGCTGATATTAATTTATGGAACGAAGATAAACAGACGAATGATGCTGATAAGGAGGAGGATATGGACAATGTGACTGACGCGCAAGCTATACAAGTTTTTAACCAAGCTTTAGATTGGGCTGAAAGAAAAGAAGTTTCATACATGGATATTTTAGTTCTTCGTAAATTACGGGCGCAGGCATTGGAAGACAATGCTAAGCGCAAATTTACTCACACAAAAATTGTTAATTATTTTTCTTCTAATTAAAAAAATACTTATCGCTGTTAGAATATTTGTTTATTTTGTTATAAATAGTATGTATTAAACGTTTCTTTTAATAAATCAAATATTATATAAATCACGTTCGCTAATGTAAACATTTCGATAATCTGAACCACACTTGGATTAAATTAGTTTACATTATCGAGCGTCTGCTGTAATTATCGCTATATTAAACGTTTGTCCCATGAAGATCCTCGAATGCCAGCCACACAGATTTTCGAAAGAATCGTAGAAGAGGGTGCCGAGAATCTTTCGGTCAGAACAGGGCAAAGACGCTTGGTGGATTTTGGTCTTTTTGGTAGGCGTCCAGTGCAAAAGAAATCGTATTGCTCGTCTTGAATTTGCTAAAGCTCATCTAACTTGGACAGAACAACAATAGAATACAGTTTTATGGAGCGATGAAAACAAATTCAACTTGTTTGGATATGACGGTACGGCAGATGCGAGACGACCAATACGAAAAAGATTCGACAAAAAGTATCAGTTTAGGGTTGTTTTTGCTAAAATTGTTGGGACAATGGATCAAAAACTTTGGAAAGATATTCTTAATGAACTCATGATCCCTTTTGGTGAAGAAGAAATGCCTTTATGATGGACATTCTAGCAAGATAATGACCCCAAGCATACCTCAAAATTCGTAAAGGACTGTTTAAGACTCAAAATTTTAATGTTCTTACATGGCCTTCGCAATCCCCGGACCTAAACAATATAGAACATATCTGGGAACTTGTTAAAAGACAACTGACAAGAAAAAACTTTTAAAGAACGATTTGAATATGTAAAAATATTTGGCAAAATATCCCAACAGACGTCTGTAAAAAATTGGTGTCTTCTATGAGCAGCAAATGTCAGGCAGTGTTGAATGCTAAAGACTATGCTACAAAATATTAGCAGTATTTTTTAAATCTTTGTATTGTATAAAAAATATGTTTCCATACTTTTGTCGCTCATTTTTGGTCATAAAATAATATGAAGGTATTGTAATGCTAGTCTGTAGTACCACAGCAAACACAAATGTAATTTGTATCATCAAGACCGTAAGCAAACTATATGAGAAAAAAAATAGTCCTTAATAAAGAATAAAAAATTAGCGTAGTTTTTAAAAATTACTAAGAATGTTTCCAAACTTTTGTCCGCTACTGTAGGTCTTCAAAAATATAAATTGAATGGATGTGGTTATATTTGTAGATTTTTGAAATGATTTCTGCACGTTGACCTGTAACTGGAATTTGTAATTGTACTCAAAGACATTTTTTGTAAAATGAAAATTTTGCTATAAGCTTCTGAGTTTCCCCAGAGCATTGTAGCATATGTAAGGTGCCTATGAAATATGCTGAAGTACACTACCCGCAAAGTATGGTTATTGAAGCATCTACTATGCTGCCTAAGTACTACTGAGAATTGTGTAGACAGTCTAGATTGTTATAATCAATGAGGGATGTCAATTTTAGTCTTGTATCGAGTACTATTTCTAGAAGTTTTACTGGTGCAGATTTCACAATCCACCTGTCAGAGAAAAATGTGATATGTTCTGTCTTGTTTCCATTTAGGGATAACTTGGCTAAAAACCATTTTTCGGCTTGTTCCCGGCTATCCACACCCGTATTTTGGCAGATTTAGACAGCAAATAGGAAGCAGAATCCGTAATCAATACTCGAGGCAGGTCATTGATATACAGTAATGGACAAAAGTGTATAGACAAATGTGAATATTTATCTAAATACCTTTAGAAAACGAATTCATACTTTCATTGCTCCATAAACAAATGCGTTATTAGTAGAAAAACAACATTGCCAAAAATTTGAAGCTGAAGCGTAAAGCAGTTTGGGCAATACTGAACAAATATAAACAAAAAGGTATCTTGGAAGCCTCTAAGAGAAGTGGTCGGCCTAGAAAACTAAATGCTAGATCAGTTAGATTAATAAAAGCAATTTCGTCCAAAGATCCGTTTAAAACTCCAAGACAAATGAAAGCCGAAATCGAGACAAAAGGAATTGCCAGTGTTTCTACGAAAACTATAAGTAGAAGATTAAATGATGTGAAGTTATTTGCACGTCGCCCGAGTAAGAAGCCGCTAATCGCGAGGAAAAACCGTAAGGACCATTTGCACGGTTGCATCTTGATTGGAGCATCTGTGACTGGAAGAGGGTATGTTTCAGTGACGAATCCAAGTTCAATATGTGTGGATGTGGATGGTGTCCATTACGTTAAACGCCCTAGTGGACAAAGATTGAACCCCAAGTACACTTTGCCCACTGTCAAACGTGGAGGCGGGTCTGTTATGGTTTGGGGGTGCTTTTCGGGGTTTAGGATGGGACCTTTACATAGAATAGATGGCATTATGGATAAGTGTGCATACACATACATACTAGCATGTCATGTTACCCTATATGGAAGACAATATGCCCTTAAGATCAATCTTCCAGCAATATTATTGACCCGAAGCACACTTCAAATCTCACAAATAAATTCTTCTGGTTGAAAAAATACCAGTTCTCAAATGGCCTTCACAGTCTCCCGATATCAGCCCCACTGAAAATCTATCGGAATACTTAGATAAACAAATACTAGATAAAAATTATTCAAACAAGGAAGAACTTTTTGCCGCTTTAGAGCAAAAGTGGAGACAGATTGATGAATCTTATATCAAGAAACTTCTACAATCTATGCCGAGATGATGCCGGCGGTGATTGATAATAAATAATACAAAATATCAACACAAACATGGTTGTTTTTCTATAATTCAATGAAATTTGCTTGTTTTTCTATAATTATTTTGCTTTGTCTATATATTTTTGTCCTTCATAGTTTTTTCAATTAATTTTTTATTGAAGTGAGTTTAATGAATTTATTTATGTATAAGTCAGTATTATACTATAACGGATTACGTATACAGGTTGGTGTATTAATAAAACAAGGTAAGAAAGAAATACAGCACAAAATTAATTTATCTATATAATTTTTTTCCATTACTGTATATTAGAAATAGCAGGGGGCCAAGTACTGATCCCTGCGGCGCCCCCTTGCAAATATGCAAAAGGTCAGAGGCGGTACCCTCACAACTTGCATACTGCCTCCTTCTTGACAGATAAATAAATAATATTTGTATACTTACCATTTGTAGGCTACACTCCTGCTTGATAGCTTGCACGTTGATAGGATGGAAAGGCGCCCTGGCCGCGTGTCTGGGCCTCATAATATGGCCGCACAGACGACGTGACACCCGTGTGGCCGGTGTCGTGAACAGGTAGAACGCTGTCCGCGTTTTCATCACCGGTCTCGGTGAACCTGAACGCACCACAATTCCGTGCGCCGTCGCATAGTGCCTGCCCAGGTGCGCCTTCAGCTTGAATTCTTTGTTGCAGCCGCCGATGTTGCAACGGTGAGGTCTGGAATATACATAATGTATCCGTTTCTAATAGGCTACTTGACTCATATACAAGTTCTTAGAATAAATGCGTATTTCTTACAGTATTTGGCTTAGGACAACGGAATATATAGATCTCAATTTTTAAAAGCGCAAGATTGACATATAAGTCCAATTTAAAAAAATATATTTTGCATTTTTAATACGGAACGGTGAACACACTATCGGCCATGATGTGACGTCATACAAATTGTAAACGAAGACATGTCATTCTTTATGTAGATTAAGATTGTCTTCTTGAGATATTTAAAAAAACTCCATAATCAATGTAAAATGTTACATTTCATGGACAATGGAAATTCTTAGCAATACAGGTTTTGTTTTTCGAAATATTTGTATCTCATGTAATTGAAGTTTTTTGAAATAATGTATTTTTAGCAATCATGCTAAATAAATCTCAAACAAAGTCAGCTTATTTCTGATATTATGTGCGTGATAATAAGGAGCAGCCTGTACACATGGTGAATGTAGAAGGTCTTTAACAATCTCAATGGGACATTTTTTTTTGTAACAACTTACCGGTGTGGCATTCCAGGTAGTCTGTCCTCATCAATGTCACTGCCGGACTTTTTACTTTTGCCTCCATTTTCAAAATCACCGTCTCCGAATCTAGTCGGTATTTTCAGCCCGCCATATTTTTTCCAATATTGCCAGCATGCTTGGCAAAGTCGACACTGCATATGTGAAGGACCCCACGCGTACCACTGATTGGATACAGTAACTGGAAAACATGCGTTACAATCGCACTATGAATCATATCCATCAAGTCGGCAAATACGAGATAAAAATTATTCAGTCAAGGATGAACTTTTTGCCGCTTTAGAGCAAAAGTGGAGACAGATTGATGATTCTTATATCAAGAAACTTCTAAAATCTATGCCGGGACGATGCCAGGCGGTGATTGATAATAATGGTTATGCTACAAAATATTAACACAAACATGGTTGGTTTTCTATAATTCAATGAACTTTGCTTCTTTTTTCTATAATTGTTTTGCTTTGACTATTTATTTTTGTCCTTCATAGTTCCAATTTTTTTCAATTAATTTTTTATTTTATGAATTTATTTATGTATATTATGCTATAACGAATTATGTATACAGGTTGGTGACTTAATAAAACAAGTTAAAAAAGAAATACAGCAAAATATTAATTTGTCTATATACTTTTGTCCATTACTGTAAATACGATACAAAAAATGTTCGTCCTTGGCTTAGTAGTAACACCCTTATAGGGTCACTGCAGCTGATTTTTACGGATAATCAAACTAAATGTATTGAAGTCACAGTTATTTTGCTAATTCTAACACATCAAATATATTTATTAGTGACAGCTGAAATGTCAGCTACTTACCATTACATGATTCACAAGCCTTTCCTCCCAAAGATACTCCGGCATCTGCGCCACCATTACTGCTTCCGTTCACAACCCCCTTATTATTATTCAGTGCTGCCGGGTTTGGTTTGTTACTAAAATGAACGCGCGTTAGATAAAAAATCTACTGGACACATCACTATGAATACGAACTCACTAGTTAGGAATGTAGACTTGCTTCAGCTTCGCCTCAGCTTCGACCGCTTTCACCCGTTTCTGTTGGACATATCTATCGGTCGTCTTCCACATGTAATAATACTCTATAATATTCTTTAAAGTCTTCCAGGGCAGAAAGTCCTGGCGGATGTCGTTGAAATCCTGTAAGCGCAAAAAAATTAAGTAAAAATTGGTTCTGGCTGATTTATTTAAAGCATAACATAACTGAAATGGGTGCTTCGAGCTAGACCGCTAATTCCTGTTAGAATAGAGGAATAGATACATATGCTCTATTGTCTGAAGAATACATTCATACTTAATGACAAAGCTAACTTGACAGTAAACAAAACTACATATATGGATCTCAAGTAAAGACATTGTAGAACTCACACATGGTATAATATTATCGCGGAATATCTTTAAATTGTTTATTCCTTTGATATCATCAGGGAGGCACGCACACGTAAATTTTTAGGCCATTACAAGTGATTGATTCTTTCAAAAGTGTAGATTTAGATACTACTAATTTAAGATCTTGTTTTCGTCTAATATCGTAAGTCCTACAGGGTGGCCAAAATATAACTTACTGATTTAGCACGTGTCCAACTCATCAGGGAGGACTCCACGAACCCAAAACGCGTCCCTATTGTTAAAACGTTTGACTTGAATAATGACTCGATTGTTGCAACGACTCGGAAGCTACAACAAGATTTCGGTCGAATAATGTGCCCAGGGTGCAACACCATTCGTCAGTTGGTGCGGGAATTTGAACAAACAGGTGAAGTTGAAGACTTGTCAAGGAGGTGTTCGAACTGTTCGTACTCCGGAAAATATCGAGAGTTCATGAAAGTGTAGTGGAACGCCCTGAGACGTCTACCAAACATCGTTCTCAAGGACTGGGTATTTTCGTCGCACGTCATTATCCACTATTTTAAAAAGACTTGCATTTGCGGCCATGCAAAATTCAGTTAATCCAAGAACTACAGCCTAGTGACCATGAAAGTCACCGACAATACAGTCATGCAGTCTGGGCATAAGAGAACCGTCGTCTCATTCATCAACGACCACTACATCCTCGTCGAGTCACAGTTTAATACGCTGTTTGGTATGGAGGTGTCATTGGACCTTACTTCTTTGAAGAGGATGCAAGTCATTCTCTTACTGTCACTAGCGGGCGCTACCGTGATGGGGTGCAAAAGTTTCTGGCTCCTCAAATCCAACAATTTAACCTGCAAAACATGTGTTTCCAGCAGGACGGAGCAACTTGTCACACAGCTAGGGAAACTGAATCTTTTGCGAACAATATTTCCGGGACGTTTAAGTTCTCGATTTGGTGATATCAACTGGAAACCAAGGTCATCGGATTTAACGGCTCTTGACTTTTTTGTGAATTTTTAAGAAATACGGTTTATGCCAACAAACAAAATACTGTAGGGCAGCTAAAGAACAATATTACGGAAGCGATGGAAAATATTCCTCCCGAAACCTACCAACAAGTAATGGCAAATGTAATCAAGAGGGCTCATGTTTCAGCGGCTTCTAGAGGAGGACCTTTGTCTGAAATTATTTTTCATACATAATTTCCAAGTTTCAATAAAATATTAAGATGAAGAAAATGAACGTATACTAAGTGGCATATAAATCGGAACACCCAGTTTAAATGGCTTTATTTTATTGTAAATAACAAGTGAAAAAATTTTCAGCCTTATCAGTTGGACATTCCGGTTTTTATACTGCTTTTTTTTTAATTCACTAACGCTCTAAAATGAATATTTCAGCCGCAGTAAGAATCAACGTTGGCAGATTTTGGTTTCTTAACATCCTTTACGATCGGTTACGATGCCTAGAGTACGGAGACCTGTACGATTTCGTCAACCTAGTGAGTTTGATAGGGGCCGTATAGTGGGACTTCGGAAAGCTGGACTTTCTTTTCGGGCAATTGCAGTTAGAGTGCAAAGAAGTGTAGACACTGTGGTTAGGTGTTGTCAGGCATGGCTTCGAGAAGGCCGTACGCAAAGAGCAAGGGGCACTGGACGCTGCCGTAGAACAACAGACCGTGAAGATCGCCGCCTAAGATTATTGGCCTTAAGGGACCGTTTCTCCACTACCAGGTCCATTGCAAATGAATGGTTTGCAGAACACGGAAGACCTATTGGCATGCAATGTGTTTACCGACGAATGAGAAGTTTTGGCTTGTTTTCATACCGGCCACACTGGGTCCTCCCTTTAACTCGAGAACACCGACGTAATCGCCTTGAGTGGTGCAGACAACGGTCACTCTGGGATCAGGAATGGAACAGGAATGTCTTTAGTGACGAGTCTCGATTTTGTTTAGGCATGCACGATGGTCGTGCCAGGGTTAGAAGGCGACGTGGTGAAAGGAGGAATCCACAGCTTTTTGTTGAAAGACATGTTCATCACACTGTTGGAGTTATGGTTTGGGGTGCTATAGCTTATGGTTCCAGGTCACCTTTAATCTTCATCAGAGGTAACATGAACGCGCAGCGTTATATCCACGAAGTTCTAGAACCCCATCTTTTACCCTATCTTGACACCCTGGCAGATCCAACTTTCCAACAAGATAATGCCCGACCACATGTTGCAAGAGTCACAATAGACTTCTTTCAACATAATGATGTCACATTGTTACCATGGCCACTAAGATCTCCCGACTTATCCCCAATTGAGCACGTGTGGGATATGATGGGTAGGAGATTGCTCAATTTGCAACGTCCTCCTCAGACTCTAGAAGCACTTCGAGAGGAATTGGTGGTTGCCTGGAATGAGATACCACAGGAGGACATTGACCACCTGATCAGAAGCATGCCTACGCGCGTTGGAGAATGCGTAGCACATCAGGGTGCATCCACAGATTATTAAAGGTCAAAGGGCTTTAAAGCAGTGCAATCATTTTGAAATTTTTATCACTTACTTATTATGCTTCATTAAGTACTTATACAAAATGTTATTAAAATAAAACCATTTAAACTGGGTGTTCGAATTTATATGTCACTTAGTATATTTTATTTCATTTCACAAATATTCGAGATACAAACCAGTCAGTTATATATCGGCCAACCTGTATTTGATGTCTGAAATTTATATTTTTTAAAAGTAAGAGTTGCTGTTTCTAAAATAAACAATGATACGACATTCATCAGTTTTGAGATTTGAAAATAAAGGCCTGCATGTAGTTGTAGGATTTATTTCAGTTATATATACAGGGTGACTTCGAAGTTGAGTCATTTATTTTAACAGTGAATAGATCTGATCAAAAGAAATGTTTTTTTCCTTTACCATTTTTCTGGTAAAATTAAAGTAACAAAGTTATAGCCCTTTGGAAGTTTGAGTACCGCCCTGTCTCAATATCATGTGCTCGTGTTTGGCAACAACGGATATAATCCGCCTTACCGGTTCATCGCATCGGAAACAAAAAAGCGAAAGAATTTGGAACGATGTTTGTGTACAGTTTATTATTTTATTCAGTTCAGTTATACATACAGTCAATGTCAGTGTCGCGTGTGAATAGTGTCTGTTGCGTGGCTCAAACGAAATAAAAAATGGCACATGTTTATGCGGATCGGTTTCCCAATCGAGTGCAACCAACCCCTCGTGCCTTGTTAATGTAGTACAACGGGCTCGTGAATCAGGTGACTTAAGACCTCACAGGGGACCTCACGATCAAATACAGGTCCGCACTGAAATACTTGTCGGGAGGATACTTTATAAAACAAGGTAAAAATTTTTTTTAATTTTTTTTTATTTTTACACACATATTTTGGTTTATCTTCTACAATCATTATCTGAAAATTAATGACTCAACTTCAAAGTCACCCTGTATATATACAGGGTTATCCAAATTAAGTGTCCACCATTAGTAACTTTGTTATTAGTGAAAATACAAAGTTGTTTGAATTAGCAAACTAGTAGCATTTTTAACGCTGGTAAAAATGAGAAATAAAAAAAAACAATTGAGAGTCGTTATTTTGATTTTTTTCAGTAAAATAACATTTTTTTAAATGGAAACCCCTGTATATTATATTTTTTTCTGTTAAAGCATCAAATTTTAAACAAAAAAGTTCATAATGACTTTTCCGCTAAAGTCAAAAATAAAGTCAAAATAACGATAAATATTTTTAATTATTTGCAGTATTATAATATTAAGACGGCTATGAAAACAACATGGCGTTCGCGATTTGACAGCATTAAGATAAGCGACAAATTGTTAAACTGGACATACTCGCAACTAGAAGGCTTTGGAAAACAATGATAAAATCAAATAATGTCAAATATTAGTGTAAATACTTGTTTATAAGCTTTATTGTGTCATTAATTTAAAGAAAAATGTTCTCCCATGAAGAAAAGTGTGATATGTTAGAATGCTATTTAGTGTGCAGAAAATCCTCCTTGAGAGCAAGAGAATACTACAGTGAATTATATCCCGCTCGCATTCAACCGTATGAACGATATTTTCTGAGACTTTATCGAAAATTTAGGGGCAACGAAAATGTTTTTGCTAAAACAAGGGCAAAAAAAGAATTCATAATAAGCGAGGCCACGGAAATTGCAGTTATTGGATATTTTGAAGCTTATCGTGAGAATTCAATAGCAGATATTCTCAAGGACTCTAATTTCAGTTATGGTACTGTTCAAAGGATTTTAAAAAAATACAAATTTATTCCGTATAAGTACCGACCAGTTCAAACGCTTTTGGCAGGGGATCCAGAGAGAAGACTTGTTTTTTGCCATTGGTATCTTAGCTTCTGTCGCCAAAATGTAAATAACTTTCGTTACCTTTTATGGACAGATGAATCAAATTTTTTAAATTCTGGAATGTTTAATAGAAAAAACCACCATTATTGGTCAAGAGAAAATCTTTTGTTAGTACATCCAAGAGGCCCACAAGTCCGTTTCAGTTTCAACGTTTGGTGCGGTATAATTGGTTCAAAAATTGCTGGCCCGTTCTTTTATGAGGGAACCCTAACTGGTGAAAGATATGTGGAATTTATGTCAGAAATTCTGACTAATTTCTTAGACGAATTGGATCTTATAAGTAGACATCATCTGCATTTTCAGCAAGATGGCGCACCTGCCCACAACTCCAGAGGTACTTATCATTTTCTAAGTACTACTTTTAATGATCAGTGGATAGGAACAAATGGCCCAATACAGTGGCCTCCCAGATCACCAGATCTAAACCCACTTGATTACTTCTTGTGGGGTTACTTAAAGAACCAAATTTACAAGCGAAGGTACGATAACCTTGACGCGTTAAAGACTGCAGTTAGGGAAAAGATAACCCAGATAGATGGTAGGACCATACTTAAGACAGTTCGAGCAGTTGAAAAACGTGCCCAAAAATGTATTGAAGAACAAGGTGGTGTTTTCGAGCATCTTCTTTAAAAAAAATTGTTATTGTATTTTGTAAGATTATAAGTTGATGTTGAAAATAAAGTTTGTCGATACAATTTAATTGTTTCAGATTGGAGGCCATAACTTCAACAATTTGTAACCTAGGAGAAAAGTTATTGTAAGCTTTTTTGTTCAAAATTTGATGCTTTAACAGAAAAAAATATAATATACAGGGGTTTCCATTTAAAAAAATGTTATTTTACTGAAAAAAAATCAAAATAACGACTCTCAATTGTTTTTTTTTATTTCTCATTTTTACCAGCGTTAAAAATGCTACTAGTTTGCTAATTCAAACAACTTTGTATTTTCACTAATAACAAAGTTACTAATGGTGGACACTTAATTTGGATAACCCTGTATATTAATTAGTTCGTTTTTGTAGAAAAAAGCACTTTGTTGACTAATTTTCGGAACGGACACACCAAAAAGGAATGCTATATCTCAATCTACTTTCAAATAGAGCAAATTAATCTGCTTTTGCCTACGTTGTGACTAATTGTTCTTATAATGAAGGAAATATTTGCCTTGTTGAGCAAGAATTGGTTTATCTGATTATCAAAATTTTATTTATGATCAATTGGTCAGTCATAAAAATTTAATGGTGTCTGTTTTGTGTATTAAATCATTATTTAAATTCATAAAATCAAAGGAGGATTCAAATGTCATAAATTTGATCTTAGTGACAGTGAAAGTTAAGTAATTGTTATCACACCATTTTTTGATCGATTGTATATTACTGTCAATTTTTGCCATAATTTTATCTATATCTGTGCCTTGCCAAAGTATTGAGAAATCGTCAGCAAAAACTATGAATCTACCATTTATTAAATCGTTAACACAAACTGAGAATAGGATCGGAACTAGTATTGATCCTTAATCTACCCCTACTTTAATATCTAATTTATTTGAGGTACAGGGTGGACCAGAAAGACAAATTTCAAAACCGCATTGCTCGTGACAAGAACGCGGGAGCGGGACACGGGTAGTGGGGATGAATAGCTTGGAGTTCGGAAATTTATTTGCCATGGAGCGTTGCACCGGTGAGCAGTGTGCATTGTGTTGAGACTTATTATAAAAATGGAGATTTGTGCACTGTTGCGCGGCGTCTGTTTCGTTCTGAGTTTAGTTTATATGTCCTAGTGAAAGTGTGATCAGGATATGAGTTAGAAAGTTCGAGTCTACCGGTTCGACACTGAATCAGAAACCTGTGGGGCATCCAAGGTCAATACGAACAGAGGAAACTGTAAACGAAGTTCGGTGGTTCCCTCTCTCTCTATGCAATCCCTTCTACGCTCAGTTAGAACCGGATCGCTATGGGATTAAGTTGATTTACGTGTGCTTGTTGAAAGTAACCTTTTTTTACCTGCCGTCGGCATGCAGCTCTCACTGATCGAGGAACTGCGCATCAACATCGAGTTTCTTGCAAAGCTATGCAAAAATGGTCGTGAGATTTTTGAGTTTTTGGAACAAGTTTACGGATACAATTCTCTGAAGGAACCAACCGTCAACAAGTGGTTAAAAAGGTTTCGGGAATGCCGAGAAGATGTGAAAGATGACCAACGCTCAGGACGCCCCTCCTCATCGAGCTCTGATGGAAATGTTGAACGACTTTGGGGGTGTTTTGTTAAAAACCGTCGATTGATGCAATCGACCAAGAAATTCTGACAGGAAAACATGAAATTAAAAATTGCACGCGAAAATCATTCCGGAGCTCTTGATTCCACAACAGAAAGTAATGGGGGTTGCTTGCTGGGAAGCAGAGGAAAGGGGGAGACTTTCTCAACCGGGTCCTCACTGAAGACGAGTCTTGGTTCTACGAATTTGATGTGGATCTGAAATCTCAAAGCATGGAGTGGAAGCAAGAAGCAGACCGAGAACAAAATGTTGAGAAAATGAAGGTCCAATGTGAAAACAAAGTACATTGTTTTCTTTGATTCTCTGAGCATTGTTCACCAGGAATTTGTCCCTTCCGGCCAGAAAATGAACGGGAATTCCTACATTGAAGTTTTGCATCGTCTCAGAGCTCGTGTCGCCCGAGTTCGACCGGATTTGGCACAAGGGTCGATCCTTCATCGAGACAACGCGCCTGCTCACACGTATCTCATTGTGCGTGAGTTTTTGGCCCGAAGCTCAATCACCGTGACCGAACACCCGCCTTATTCACCCGATTTAAACCCTTGCGACTTCTTCCTGTTCCCAAAAGCAAAATTGTGCTTCACGGGCGGCACTTTTGGGATGTGGAAGCCATCAAGGCAGAAACGACACCGCAAACGAAGAGCCTCACAATTGAACACTTTCAGCGATCGTATCAACAGTAGAAACGGCGTTGGCAGAAGTGCATCTTGTCTCAGGGGAGTACTTTGAAGGAGACCATATTGAAATATCTGAACAATCGTAAAATAAACTTTTATACGTATTTTCCGAACACATCTCGTATAATCTGCGCTGGATAAAATAAAAAAAGCTGAACTCACCTTGCCGTACTTGTCAAGAGCCTCCTCGAACAAATTCGCTTCCGAGGCGCTCCACTCCTCCATCTCGTCCCTACAAAGAACCGGTCCACTACTAGGTACTAAAGAACACAACGCAGCAGCTAAATCGTAATTGTGCCTGTGGAGAGTATCCATCGCGTGGAAAAGCGTGACGTCGCGACTTGCAGCCGCCGCTGACATGTGCAGCGACGGTTGCTTCACGCTTGAGCTGCAGTCAAGGGCCCTGAAAGAAGCAGAAGCAATATATTATTTTTTCCACTCAAACTGAAACAGTGTTTATATTTGGTTTTAAAAGAAAATATTTATCATTTGCCAATAGGCAACTTGATTCATATCTAATTTGAGAGAATAAATGAGTATTTCTTACAGTGTAAAGCGCAAGATTGAGCCATTTATTTTAACAGATGATCTTTGTACTTTTTACCGTTCACCAAACAGTGATGCGGATACATTTTTAATGTTTTTTGAAGAGAAATTCGGAGAAATGTGGAATTTTAGAAACAATATAATACTTTTAGGTGATTTTAATTTAAACTATTATAGCAAAAGCATGAAAACAAGAAAATTGAAAGAAACCATAAATAACTATGGGTTCAAGCAAAAAAATTGGAGAGAGTACCAGAATAACATCATTATCAGAGACTTTGTTAGATCTTGTTATTGTAAATTTCGAATGTGTAGGGATTAAAGCTGTACATACACCTAAAGTTAGTGATCACAGTTGGACAATGCTGCCCTTGGTAGGACATTTTTCTAATACAAAAATTAATAAAATCGTGAATACTATTAACTACGAAAAACTTGAACTAGAACTTGATGGCTGCTATTGGAATTTTTGTGAGAATATGGAAAAAATATATGACAACATAATAGGAAATATAAAAACTTGTTTAGATCTTGCAACTGATAAAAAAGTGATTTGCTCGACAAAAAATACACCATGCTATAACAAAAATATTAAGGCAGCTCAAAATTTGAGAGACAAACAAAACAAAAAATGTATATTCACAAAATCAAATGATGATTGGGAGGTATATAAAACTCTTAGGAATAAATGTTTGTATGTAATTAGGGAAGAAAAAAGGAAATTCTACGATAAACAAATCGATAACAACAAGTGCGACAGTGTTAAGATGTGGAAAACTTTAAAAAGACTGATCAATTCGAAGCCGCATGATTGTGTAAATCAAGTTCAATTCGAAAACGGTACCGAAACGAATTCTTTGGTGATTGCAAACAAACTAAATGAATATTTTGTGGAAAGTATTGATGATATTGTGGGTACTGTCAATGCTGCACCTGACTATATGAAAATCCGTTTCCAGGGGGAAGTGTTGCATACACTTTCAAAATTTCATAACGTATAATTGAATTATCTGAGAAAAAAAATAAACAGTTTAAAATCCAACAACAACAGTGCCGAAATCACTACTAAAAACTTATTGAAAAACTGTTTCGAAATTTTGGGACATCCTGTATTAAATTGGATTAATTGTTCACTGAGAAGCAGTTCGTTTCCTGAAAATTTGAAATGCTCTACAATAACACCAGTTTCCAAAATTAAAAATTCTAAAAGATGCAGCGATATGAGACCAGTAAATGTGTTACCAGACATTAAAAAATTGTTGGAGTCCGTAGTGCATGACCAATTAATGCAGTTTATAGAAGAAAACAAAATTTTAGTGGAAGCGCAAGCAGGCTTTCTCAAACACTTTCCAGTTGGTAACTGAGAATTGGAGAAGAGCCATATGCAAGTTACAAAAGTTAATGCCACTATTTCATCAAAAATTGCAAATACGTTGGGTGTTCCACAGGGCAGTATCCTGGGACCACTTCTTTTTATTTTCTACATAAATGATTTACCTGCCATAGTCAAAAAATGCAAAATTTAGATTTTCGCCGATGACACTATGATTTATATAAGTACTAAAAATATTCAGACTGGTATCTCTTACATAAATGAAGACTTGAAACTTGTTTCAAAATGGTTAGCATGTAACAGACGAAACCTATGTTAAAAAAACAATGTACAAATGTTATTGATGGTGAAGATATTGAATTCGTAGAAAATTTTAAATACCTGGGGGTTTTTGTTGACTCTCGATATTAATTTTTGATATACATTATGAAAAAGTTATAAATAAGATTAGTAGTAAAGCGGGATATTTATCAAGAGTTTCTGGATGTCTTGAGTTCATATAGCAGAAAAACAATCTATAATACCATCATTCTTCCAAATTTCTTGTACTGTTCGACTATTCTATATTTAGCAAATAATTCCATTTTTGAAAGTCTGCAAATTTTACAAAACAAGTGCATGAGAATAATACGGAACAAAGATAAATATACTCCAATTAGCAAATTAAAATGGCTCAATGTAAAAAAGTTTATCAAATACCTTGTAATGAAATTTATTTATAAAGTAAAAAATAATATATTTCCATCAAGTCTAACTAATTTAACATCATCAAATGCCGACCATCATTTACATACTACCCGAAATAAAGATAACTTCCATTCAATGACCAAAAAGTATAACATGCTACAAATCTGTATTCCATCAAGGGCTGATTGAATATCATAAATTATACACAGAGATAAAAGACCAGAAAACTTTGACAAATTTAAATTAAAATTGAGGAATCACTTGTTAAATCTACAATTACAGCTTGCCCAGCATTTACATCATACATCATATGGCTTGAATTTACTAATTCTAAGTTGTTTTCTATTATTCTGTTTATGTAGCCAAATGTGCTAAATAAATATTTCTACTACTACTACTACCTTGTAGAACTCGTCAAAAGATGATATACCAAAAATCACCTACATATATAAAAGTTGCATAATGAGAGTTAGTTTATATCATTAAATCTTATTTAAGAAAAATCGTGCGCTCTTGACGTTCCTAGTATCTACTTCTCCATCATGATACACCAACTCTTTCAAATAGCCACACAGAAAAAAATCGCAAGGCGTTAAATCCGGGGAGCGAGCAGGCCAAGAAATGGGTCTATTGCGCCCTATCCATCTATTCGGAAACTAGATGTTCATAAACTTCTGGTCTAAAATGTGGTGGAGCCCCATCACGTAGGAACGATATATTCTGTCTCATATTTAGAGGAGCATCTTCTAATAATTCTCTCTTCTAGGATGATCTTCAGGTTGTAACACTTGTACCCGTTGAAAATAAGGATAATACTGTTCTTGTCATATTGTCTTCCTCCACACTTTACTATGAGAAACTTCAACCGGAGCTGCTATGGCTGTAATACTGATTTTTGTGCCATCTTCGACCTTTCCTAAAATGTCTTCCTCATTTTGTAACATTTTAGGTTTACCAGCATGACTTCCTCGTTTTCGTAAACATTGGCCATTTTTTTGCACAAAATAATCAGACAAATGGAAGTATACGCACTATTAAAAGACTGATACAATACAAAAAGTTTGCCAAATTTAGAGAAACGATAAGAGTAGTAAACATGAAACGCTAAGATTTTACACGGCAGTGGTCGAGAATATCAAAAAATCTGTATACTAACATTCTTATTTTTTTTTTAATTTTTAATCATTTACTTTTTTTATTATGCAACTTTTATATAGTTTATTTTTGGTATATTAACTCCTTTTGACGAGTCCTACAAGCAGTTAAAATGAATGACTCAACTTGGAAAACAATATAAATACCCCAAAAGATAAATTACTAATATAGAATTTTGCATAGTCCAAGTGTTTATTCTAAAGGAAAATATCACTATCATTCTTCCTTATTTGTTATATTGTTCAACTATTTTTTTCACTACAAACGAAACTGTACTTTGAAAATTACAAATAATAAATGAAAACCATCTTATATCAAACATTTCATTTTCATATTGAAGTTAAAAAACCATCAACCAAATCATTTAGAAAATTTTATCTAGAGGAAGTATAGACTTTTATTTACAAAATTGTGGTAGCAATATAACAAAAAAAATCAGTGTTTGAAAAGAGATTGTTCGAATTTAATAAATTAAATAATGATATCAAGAAATGTGCCAGTTTGAAAATGTTCAAATGAAACCAACAAATATTTCATGGAAAAACAGAATTCATAGTAGTGAAATTTTTTCATAAAAATATGTAGATTTGAAGTCATACGATTGGGGTCCGATAAGTACTTAGCGTACAAAAGAAAAACGAAAATTTTTGGGAAAAAAATAATAGAATCGAAATAGTGTATGGTATCACATGTCATCTAAAATCAGTATTATGAGCCGGTACATAATAAATCTAATCTAATAGAGGATCATAAATCTAAATAGAAAAAAATCATACCTCGCAAAAGTCCCCACAGATCTGGACACGACTAAAAACTGATCAATCTGTCGATCAGTTAAACTATGGTTTGGTGTCCAAACAAGAGTTTCTAATTCATCTAGGTTCCTGTCATCGGGTGACAGCGGGTCCCGCACCATCGTTGGCACATCACATTGGTATCTGCTACCTACCCTAATTTCACCTGGAAATATGACATGTAATTAATAAATGATCAGTAGATATTCTAAATAACAAAAGGCAGAAGTGCTGGCAGCCCAAAGCATGAATTAAAGTGAGAAAAGTGAGATTTTACAAAAAAAACGTATTGAGAAAATAGTGAGTTTATATATAAAAAAGTGAGTTATTTTCTGAGAACTATATTAAATTGTACTGTACAACGGGATCAGTGGCTCAAAAACCCAGAACTGTAAGTTGCCCGCGTTATTCCAATAAGAACTTAAGAGCCTTAAAACGGATTATCAAAGAAAATCAAGCAACCACAAAAAATTTCTCAAGAGCTACTTGTCACAGAGCAGCCCACAAACTGGGATTTAAAACTTACAAAATAGGCTTAAATTATTTTTTATTATTCGTTTTTAATTCAGTATTTCTAGGCAAAAGAGAAGCCCTTACTGACAAGGTACAGAAGAAAAACAGACTAACGTGGGCCAAAGAGCACAAATTATAGTCTCCGAACCAATGGAACTCCATTATTTGGAGTGATGAAGCCAAATTTGTTGTATGAGTTAGTGATAGTAGGAGTCTTGTCATAAGAAATGAAATGTTAAGACTATTGTACGAAAAAAACTGATCAAAAAATGAAATTGTGGAATCTGGGGGAAGAATTTGGTGAATATTATTTATAAAACATAACAAAAATTGTTCGTTTGGAATATGATTATCCATTTAAGTTTAATTTACATAATCCAACAAATAAGTGCTGCAACCTCAAGATTACTCAATTAATTTGTTCTTTAGGTTTGGATTAAGCTTATGCAATTGTTTCACCTCATTGAGTGGAACCCTCATGGAATGTGTGACTAAATTGGAACGCACATTGTTTCTTTGGGCTGACTATCAATAGATCAGTAATAAATACCTTTATCCGCCAATAGCGTCTTCTGTGTTGGATCGAATACGAGACAGTAGAAAAACATGTCATCCCTGTTCAGGTAAGAAGCCAGAGCCTCGGTTTCGTTGAAAAGTGTTACAGAACATTTGCCTCGTATGTGTGTAGCAGGCAGAGTTTCCACCTGTGGATTATAATAATAAGTCCGTCTTTATTTGTTACAATTGTATATACCAAAAAGGGGTTGCAACATATGTTCTTAATGACTATCGCAAAAATTTCGAATGTATTTTCCGGAACAATAGTTATACGAGGGATGTCTTTTAAGTTTTGCATATGGAAATAAAACAACACGGTAGCTAGTTTTAAATGACTTTATTGTTTTTCGAAGTCTTCTCCACGAAGATTAATACACATCTGCCTGCGCTCTAACCAATTTTCGAAGCACTTATTCCACTCGTTTGCTGCTAGATCCAAAACGGCATTTTTGAATGCGCCAACTGCTTCTTCTTGTGACTGGAACCTTTGACCACGCAGTCTGTTTTTAATTTTCGGGAAAGTAAAGAAATCGTCAGGACTAAGATCGGGACTATATGGAGGATGGTCCAATAATTCCACGTTTTCGTCCGTTAAATACTGCCTTGTTTTTTGGGCTGTGTGCGAGCTTGCATTGTCTTGGTGGAGGATGATTCTTCTTTCGGGGTTGATTTTTCGAAGCTCGGTGATGACTTTTGGCAAACAAATGATTGTATACCAATCCGCAGTAACAGTTCTTTGCTCATTAAGAGGAATTGTTGCAATATGACCCGCTTTTGACACAAATGTCGCGACCATCTTTTTCGAAACACTTCGAGAACGGATGACTTTTGGTGGCTTTTCTTCACCTTGAACACCCAAACAGCCGACCGTCGTTTATTTTCTGGTTCATAACAGTAAATCCACGATTCATCACCACTAACAATGCTGTACACATATTTGTGTTTCCGGAATTGAAACAGTCCAGCGTTTTTTGACACCAATTAACCCTGGCTGCTTTCTGCTCGTCAGTCAACAGGTGGGGTATCCAACGAGAAACTAATTTTCTTACTCCTAATTCTTCATCTTCAAGGACGCCTCAATCTCACGATATGTCACATGTCTATCTTCAATGATGAGTTTGCGCACAGCATCGACGTTTTCCTGGGTGACTGCTGTTTTTGGTGCACCCACCCTGGGATCGTCGCTAAGACTCACCCGTCCACGTTTGAATTCTCCATACCAACGAGAAATTGTCGACTGATGTGGCGCTTCGTTGCCGAGAACAGACAGTAACTCAGCAAGGTATTCTTCTTGCGATAATTGTCTCTGAAAGTTGTAATAAATTATGTTGCTGAAATGTTCTCGGTTGAGTTCCATTGACACTGGTGACACTTAAAAATTCACTGTAGAGAGAACACTGCCGTATTGTTGTGAAACTTTGAATTTAAGTTTACTAAAGAGTGAGGTTAAGATTCTGTACTGACGTTCGATCCGCGCGGCTTACTATGTTTCTATATGCAAAACTTAAAAGACATCCCTCGTAAACATGAAATCGTAAATATCGTTAATAGAGTATACTGGAAGGGGATATTAGGAGACCAGTATAAAATCATTCAATACTACGGACTGCAGTGCTTATATGAATTGTGAGACATACATGAATCATTCAATTTTTTTGGTGGAAAAACCGATAAAAAAATATTGTTTGTATGATTACATGCAGAGTGTTTTCAAAGTTGTTTTAACAGCTTGTACAACTCGCTAAAAGAATTAAAAATTATTTAACAAAATCATTATCAAGTAAATGGATACCGACTCTTCACAAGCTTCGAAAGTAAAATCCTGTTGTCCACCAATTAAATCACAGGCATTTTCAGTGCGCTGTTGAAGTTCTGCCATAGTATTTACTGCTCCAGCATAATACACCAACTCTTAGAAATAGCCCCACGGAAAAAAATCGCAAGGCGTTAAATCCGGGGAGCGAGCAGGCCAAGAAATGAGTTCATTGCGCCCTATCCAGCTATTCGGAAACTCATTATTTAGACGGAGCCTCTCATGTAGGAACCACATATTTTGTCTCGCATTTAGAGGAACATCTAACAATTGTGACAGATTATGTCAAAGAAAATCTTAATAAATTCCGCCGGTCAATCGAGGTGGAAAACAGTAGGGTCCAATAAGCATGCCTTTTACCACGCCAGCCCAAGCATTTAATGAAAATCTACATTGAACATGAGTTCTTTTTACAGCACGCGCTTTTTTGTGGACATTGTGCATTCCATTTCTTGTAAATGTAGCCTCGTCTGTACACAAAATTAATTTCGTAAAATATTCATTTCCAAACTGTTTTAAAAGTCACTGGCTAATTGCAACTCTTCTAGGATGATTTTCAGGTTGTAACCCTTGTACCCGTTGATAATAAGGATAATACTGTTCTTGTCATATTGTCTTCCACACTCCACTACGAGAAACTTCAACTTGAGCTGCTATGGCTCTAGTACCCGTTCTTAGGTCGTCCTCGACCATTTTTAAAATGTCTTCCTCAATTTGTAACATTTCATCGTGACCTCCTCGTTGTTCTTTCAAATATCCTGTGTCACGAAGTCTAATAAGTAAATTTCCAAACATGTGTGGGGCCGGATGATTTCTTAAAGGATACCTTTCCGCATACAACCCTCTTGCTGCGGCTGCACCTTGTTGGCACTCTCCTCATATTAGTATTGTGTCCACTAGTTCATTGTTTTCGTCATCATAGGCCATTTTATGGTACAGACAAATAAAAATATACGCACTATTTAAAGACATGCAACCAAAAACTCGTACTGAAAACCATCCAACCACACAAAAAGTTTCCCAAATTTAGATAAACGATAAAAGTAGTAAAGAAAAAACGCTAAGATTTTACACGGCAGTGGTCGAGAATATAAAAAAATCTGTGTAATAACTTATTTTTCAAGATTGTTAATCTTTTACCATTTCTTTTATTATGCAACTTTTATATAGGTGATTTTTGGTATATCAACTCGTTTTGACGGATCCTAGAATCGGTTAAAATAAATTACTCAACCTTGAAAACACACCCTGTATACTTAAACGATATTTTACAAATTAATTGTGTTGGAAAAATAATCAGCTTTGCTGATAACACTGCAATATTATAGTTAATAATAATAATTATGTTAGATTTGTATCGCACAAAATTAATACCTTGCGAATATACTGACAGAAAAATAGTTTTGTACATTGATACACTGACTGAGCCTCATCTCACATATGGTATATTAGCATGGGAAGCTGCATGTTCATCACATATCTATAATTTAGATATTTTTCAAAAAAGTATTCTAAAAATGATGTTCAAAAAAACTGACAAATTATACGCAGATACACAAATGAATTATAGATGACAGCTTTATTTCTTACATAGTATCATTCGCTACCATAAATGTGTCAACGCCGACAAAAAAATTAATCAATCATTATACAAGGTACAAAATTCGTGGCACAGTAGTTCTCCAGTCACATAAATCTATAATGCAGCAGTCATATCTCTATTCAGCGCGAAAATTCAATGAAATCATACCTAAAGCTTTAGAAGACATTAGATTTCGGTAATTACTTCAAAAGGAATTTGAAAACATGGCTACATTCTATATTTAGGTCTGAAATTCATAAATTATTGATAAATACGAACATCAAATAAATAGATAAACAACTGTGACTAATTTTTGCTCGTTTTTGTAATTTGGATCCTACAGTTGCAACTTAAAATTACTGGTCCCTGTACAGGTAGGCAAGGCCTCCTCTTGGGCCTGTTTTTATTCTATATTTATTTACTCATGTTGTTCTCTTTGTATACTAAGTGACATATAAATCCGAACACACAGTTTAAATGGTTTTATTTTAACAAAATTTTGTATAAGTACTTAATGAAGCATAATAAGTAAATGATAAAAATTTCAAAATGATTGCACTGCTTTAAAGCCCTTTGACCTTTAATAATGTGTGGATGCACCCTGATGTGCTACGCGTTCTCCAACGCGCCTAGGCATGCTTCTGATCAGGTGGTCAATGTCCTCCTGTGGTATCTCATTCCAGGCAACCACCAACTCCTCTCGAAGTGCTTCTAGAGTCTGAGGAGGACGATGCAAATTGAGCAATCTCCTACCAATCATATCCCACACGTGCTCAATTGGGGATAAGTCGGGAGATCTTGGTGGCCATGGTAACAATGTGACATCATTATGTTGAAAGAAGTCTATTGTGACTCTTGCAACATGTTACCTCTGATGAAGATTAAATGTGACCTGGAACCATAAGCTATAGCACCCCAAACCATAACTCCAACAGTGTGATGAACATGTCTTTCAACAAAAAACTGTGGATTCCTCCTTTCACCACGTCGCCTTCTAACCCTGGCACGACCATCGTGCATGCCTAAACAAAATCGAGACTCGTCACTAAAGACAATACTGTTCCATTCCTGATCCCAGAGTGACCGTTGTCTGCACCACTCAAAGCGATTACGTCGGTGTTCTCGAGTTAAAGGGAGGACCCAGTGTGGCCGGTATGAAAACAAGCCAAAAGTTCTCATCCGTCGGTAAACACTTCGCATGCCAATAGGTCTTCCGTGTTCTGCAAACCATTCATTTGCAATGGACCTGGTAGTGGAGAAACGGTCCCTTAAGGCCAATAATCTTAGGCGGCGATCTTCACGGTCTGTTGTTCTACGGCGGCGTCCAGTGCCCCTTGCTCTTTGCGTACGGCCTTCTCGAAACCATGCCTGACAACACCTAACCACAGTGTCTACACTTATTTGCACTCTAACTGCAATTGCCCGAAAAGAAAGTCCAGCTTCCCGAAGTCCCACTATACGGCCCCTATCAAACTCACTAAGTTGACGAAATCGTACAGGTCTCCGTACTCTAGGCATCGTAACCGATCGTAAAGGATGTCACGAACCAAAATCCGCCAAGGTTGATTCTTTACTGCGGCTGAAATATTCATTTTTAGAGCGTTAGTGAATTAAAAAAAAGCAGTATAAAAACCGGAATGTCCAACTGATAAGGCTGAAAATTTTTTCGCTTGTTATTTACAGTAAGATAAATACATTCACAACTTTTATTAAAATAAAACCATTTAAACTGGGTGTTCGAATTTATATGTCACTTAGTATACATTGAGTGAATAAATATTATTATAGTTATCAATGTTTTAAATTTCATGATGTATTGATTTTTTTTGTTAATAAATGCTTTGCCAGTATGTACAGAACATAACTGCTGAGTAAAAGTAGGACCAAAATATAGACTAACCTGTCGTGAAAGGAAAAGTTCTCTGTGCTTCATTTGATGACGCTGTTTGGGGCTCAGCTGCTCTCTACCACCCGATTCGGGAATCGGACTTCCACTAGATTCATCTAAGGCACCTATAGGTAGGACATGATAATTCGATCAAATTATATGTTTAATAACAGAACCAGTCTTGTGGAACGTGCTTCATGCTTCACAGGTTACAGTGAGCTCTGTAACTTTTAATGATTCTATAATATCATCCAGCGATCCGTTCAAAATAATTAACATAAGCATACCTAAAGAAACGCACCGTTGGTACCTGTCTTGTCATCGCGAAAGGGCACAAAAATACGAGTACATGGTGGCCCATCCACGTGTGGACGGAATATTACTCATAAACAAATACAATTTGAGAAAATCTATTCATGGGATGTTATACATGACGTTTGAAGGTACATGTCTAAGGCCCGTATCGTCAGTCGTCGCTACAATTGTAGGGTGCGTTTATGGCCCCTTGATTGTCATAGTTTTCTACTTCTCCGTGTCAGAGCTCTATTTTGAGGTTATGTCACAAACATCTATTTGCATCAAATTGTGCTTGCTTTTGAGTTATATCATGTTTTATCAGCCTGAAATTTCCTACAATTTAAAAGGAAAACAGATCTTAACAATAGGAGAGCGCTGACGCTGACACGGGACGAGTGTAATCTAAAAATTTTTGAAGGAGAGAAAAGAGTATGACAATCAAGGAGGCCATAAACGCACCTTACAATTGTAGGGACGACTGACGATACGGGCCTAAGATATAAGGTGTCTTGTCTAGAAAAACCCCCCACTTCGGCAACCCCTCAATCCGCCATTTTGAAATTCGGAGTGCTGAATTTTATATCAGAAAAAACTTACTCATACTGGGTGGTCAAAAACGCAAATAGTTTTTCTGATAAATTTCAAATGAATCACCCTGTATATTTGTGCAAATTTGGATTTAATTTTTTATAAGCTTTTTTTGATCCTAGACTCAAGGGTTTTTACGGCTATTTTTTCGGTTATTAGCCCATCTTTTATGGAACGGCTTAATTCCCTAAAATATCGTATCATCCTTGGAAACAAATGAATAGTTGGCTAGTTACAAACTGTCAAAATTAGCTTTGTAATCATTATAATAAAAACATGTTAGAAAATGAATTTATATTATCTGATCATTGTGAGAGACGGTAAGAAAGAAAGAAAAGGGGTGGATATAAACTGAATAGTTACGAATTCCAGACGAGGTTTATTTTATATAGTAATATTTGCCTTTTTAAGGAATTGAATTAGCGCTAAATAAATTTTTATATCCGGAAAGGATAAAATGGTAGTCAGACTTAAAGGTAGTTGGAAGCCAAGTTTAATCATCTGAGCGATTAAGTGGTTGGAGATATTGGTGTAAAGATTACAAGCAAAAAATATGTGATTTAGATCGGCTATAGAAGATTCATCACAAGCACAATTTGGGGACTCTATTACACCTATTCGATGAAGCAGGAAAGCAACCATGACTCAATCTCGTTATAATTGTGGAGAATCTTCTATTCATATAGAAGAGATCTATGTGGGGAATTATATTGGGAAGGGTCGGGTGAATAAGAGCATAATGATTTCGAGAGTTTACTACAAAGTTGGACCAGATCAAATCCCATCTTTTCTTGATGTTACCTCTGATCTCTATAAATAAATCAGAAAAAAGTGGCACATGGGTAATCGTACTAGAGTGAATTGCATTTTTTGCAGCTTTATCAACCATCTCGTTGCCTCTGATGCCAGCATGCCCTTTTACCCAAAGAAAATTTATCTTTGCTCTTTTGGCTTGATGAAGAAATGGTGGAATATAGTAAAAAATATATAAATAATCCAAGTGTCACCAATGAGGCGAATCAGTTGGAGGTTCTATTAAAGTTGCAGGAAAATCCCCATTTAAGTGCACGACAAATTGGAGCAGAAACTGGCAAATATATTTCCAAAATAAATGGAGCTTGAATGTTTGGAGAGGAGTTATTGGCAGACAAGTTATAGGGTCTTTCTTTTTCGAAAACAGATTAACAGGTACAGAAAACTTTGATTTTGATCGAGCATTTGCCTTTGCTTTTGGAGGATGTCAACCTGCAAACTCAGATGCATATGTACTTCCAACATGACGGCGCATCTGCGCATTATCATAATCGTGTGCGTAACTATTTGGACACCTGGAGTAACAATCGTTGGATCGGTCGTGATGTGCCTATATCTTAGCCTCCTAGATCACCAGATATGACACCGATGGACTTCTTCCTATGGGACTACGTTAAGCAAGATGATTATAGATATCCACCATCTACCCCGGAAAACATGAAGGAAAGGATTAAGGATGCTTTTCTGAACATAAGGGAACACATGCTGAGGGAAGTGCAACGGTCATTTATTCAAAGACTGCGGGTGTGTATTCAACATGGTGGAGATATTTTCGAGCAGTTTTTGTAGATTAGGTATTGAGCACTGATAGTTGTTTGTTTATGTTGTGTATGGTTGTTTTCTCTATTACGCTTGAAGCTGATTTATACTGTTCTGATTGTTTTTAGTTTTTACGTCAAATCTGTACTCTAAGGCACGTATCGTCAGTCGTCCCTACAATTGTAGGGCGCCTTTATGGCCTCCTTGATTGTCAGTTTTCTACTTCTCCGTGTCAGAACTCTATTTTGAGGTTATGTCACAAACATCTGTTTGCATCAAATTGTGCTTGCTTTTGAGTTATATCATGTTTTATCAGCCTGAAATGTCCTACAATTTAAAAGGAAAACATATCTTAACAATAGGAGAGCGCTGACGCTGACACGGGACCAGTGTAATCTAGAAATTTTTGAAGGAGAGAAAAGAGTATGAGAATCAAGGAGGCCATAAACGCACCTTACAATTGTAGGGACGACTGACGATACGGGCCTAAGATATAAGGTGTTTTGTCTAGAAAAACCCCCCACTTCGGCAACCCCTCAATCCGCCATTTTGAAATTCGGAGTGCTGAATTTTATATCAGAAAAAACTTCCTCATACAGGGTGGTCAAAAACGCAAATAGTTTTTCTGATAAATTTCAAATGAATCACCCTGTATATTTGTGCAAATTTGGATTTAATTTTTTATAAGCTTTTTTTGATCCTAGACACAAGGGTTTTTACGGCTATTTTTTCGGTTATTAGCACATCTTTTATGGAACGGCTTAATTCCCTAAAATATCGTATCATCCTTGGAAACAAATGAATAGTTGATTAGTTACAAACTGTCAAAATTAGCTTTGTGATCATTATAATAAAAACGTATTTGAAAATGAATTTATATTATCTGATCATTGTAAGAGACGGTAAGAAAGAAAGAAAAGGGGTGGATATAAACTGAATAGTTACGAATTCCAGACAAGGTTTATTTTATATAGTAATATTTGCCTTTTTAAGGAATTGTATTAGCGTTAAATAAATTTTTATATCCGGAAAAGATAAAATGGTAGTCAGACTTAAAGGTAGTTGGAAGCCAAGTTTAATCATCTGAGCGATTAATTGGTCGGAGATATTGGTGTAAAGATTACAAGCAAAAAATATGTGATTTAGATCGGCTATAGAAGATTTATTACAAGCACAATTTGGGGACTCTATTTCACCTATTCGATGAAGATGAGCAGGAAAGGGTCGGGTGAATAAGAGCATAATGATTTCGAGAGTTTACTACAAAGCTGGACCAGATCAAATCCCATCTTTTCTTGATCTCTGATCTCTATGAATAAATCAGAAAAAAGTGGCACATGGGTAATCGTACTAGAGTGAATTGCATTTTTTGCAGCTTTATCAACCATCTCGTTGCCTCTGATGCCAGCATGCCCTTTTACCCAAACAAAATTTATCTTTGCTCTTTTGGCTTGATGAAGAAATTGTGGAATAAGTAAAAAATGTATAAATAATCCAAGTGTCACCAATGAGGCGAATCAGTTGGAGGTTCTATTAGAGTTGCAGAAAAATCCCCATTTAAGTGCACGGCAAATTGGAGCAGAAACTGGCAAATAGATTTCCAAACTAAATGGAGCTTGAATGTTTGGAGAGGAGTTATTGGCAGACAAGTTATCGGGTCTTTCTTTTTCGAAAACAGATTAACAGGTACAGAATACTTGATTTTTTTGATCGAGCATTTGCCTTTGCTTTTGGAGGATGTCAACCTGCAAATTCGGATGCATATGTACTTCCAACATGACGGCGCACCTGCGCATTATCATAATCGTGTGCGTAACTATTTGGACACCGTTGGATCGGTCGTGATGGGCCTATATCTTAGCCTCCTAGATCACCAGATATGACACTGATGGACTTCTTCCTATGGGGCTACGTTAAGCAAGAGGTTTATAGATATCCAATACCTACCCCGGAAAACATGAAGGAAAGGATTAAGGATGCTTTTCTGAACATAAGGGAACACATGCTGATAGAAGTGCAATGGTCATTTATCCAAAGACTGCGGGTGTGTATTCAACATGGTGGAGATATTTTCGAGCAGTTTTTGTAGATTAGGTATTGAGCACTGATAGTTGTTTGTTTATGTTGTTGTTATATTTGTTTTTCTCTATTACGCTTGAAGCTGATTTATGCTATTCTGATTGTTTTTAGTTTCTACGTCAAATCTGTACTCTTAGTGGCAATATGGAACTAGCCCACTGTTTGTCTTTTGTTTCCATGGATGATGTGATTTTCTTCCTTAATTTTGTGTTGTTCTATTAAAAGCTTAATAACTCAAAATCTAGTGATTTTATCCGAATCAAACCTTATACCAAAAAAAAAGCTTACAAAAAATTGAATTGAAACTTGTACAAATATACAGGGTGATGCATTTGAAATTTTTGAGAAAAAGTACAATTTGCGTTTTTGACCACCCTGTATGAACAAAAATGAAAATTCAAAGAAGTACCAAATAAGATAAAAGCTGAGGTGTGTAAGTTTTTTTTTATACAAAAGTCAGCACTCCAAATTTCAAAATGCGGATTGAGGGGTTGCCGAAGTGGACGGTTTTTCTGGACAAAACACCTTACATCTCAGTAGCTAATTACCAAAACCCCATAGTATGCTATATCAATCACCTTCTTTTGAATTGGTTTATCCAGATATGCAATAAAATTTGAAGCATTCCATTTAAAAAATCACAACTTTAATATGTAGGTCAAAATTGGGACACCCTGTATAATTGCCAATATGTTAGAAATGTGCCCCCAAATGTCATGTATAACATGCCATAAATAGATTTTCCCAAAATGTATTTGTTTATGAGTAATATTCCGTCCACACATCGATGGGCCACCCTGTATATTCTGAGATTTTTCGAAAATTAGTTTATTTATGTTCAAAGTATTCTCCTCCTGCATCAATGCCCTTCTGTAGCCTGACCTTCCACAAATGAAATGTTTCTAACCAGTCAGTTTTTGGAATGCTTTCAACAAACTGATTAATTTCTTGATCGATTTCCTCTTCGGACGCACGCAGATTATTTTTCAAATTGTCGAAGAGCCAGAAGTCACACATTGCCAAATCTGGCGAATAAGGCGGATGTTCTAGTATTAGGCGGTGTGGCTGAAGGCATTCTCGTGAGGCAGGATTGTACCTCTAATGGTACGATTCCACCAAAATAGTGTTCAGCACATTTGTTTACAAACATTTTGTTCGAAACTCCAGCATTGAATGTGCTCACTGGTATCGAATTTATCTTCTGTGTCCACCGGCAAAGCAGTGCATAACTTTTGTAAGCGTACAGTGTAGCACACTTGTGCACGAACATGTGTTTACCAAGCAAAGTTCTCACTAACTTCAGTTCTTAATACGGATGAGCGGGAATACGTAGTGTTTTGTGCTGCAGCTTGTGTTTTAATAGGTAGTCTGCTTAAACAGAAACGAAGAAGAAAACCACGATGTTGGGTGAGGCCTTTTCTGCAGCGATGGAATGAAGAAACGAATAGATTTGTAGAAGAAATAAAAGTAGATCCCTTAAGTGGATTTAAAAATTTTACTCATATATCGTGTGAAGATTTTGAGTTGCTGGTCAAGGCACTTAGTCCTCATATTGTAAAGCAAGATACCAACTACAGAAAATAAATGTGTCCCTGCTTCAATAAGGCTTATTTATAGCTTTTATTGCCCAACAGATAATATTCCATTTATAGGCCAGAATATTACAAAAGCCTAACGTATAAAACTATCTAAGGCGCTCCCGCAGAACACATTTTAGCTCCGAAATAGAACATAAAAATATGTCACAAAACTTTCAAATACTATTATAATTCAAACACATAACCCTTTCAGGTGATTTCAAAATCAAATTTGTGTTAGCACGACTGCAAAAGAAAGTAACATTACATCTTGAAACAATATAAAATAACAAATAATATATCTGAAAACCCAGAACCTGAAGATTCTGAATCCGCTATTTTCTTCTTTTCTCTTCCGAGCCAAAATAATCTTCCATTTTCTCGTTACCTCAGTCGAGTCACAATTGAAACTTTGAGCCAAATCTTGAGTGGCGTCGTGTTTTTTGTTTCTGTTTTTATAATCATGGTGACTGGAATCCCATAGAAGAGGATAAGTTTCAATTGCTTGAATAAATTTTATAATCCTATCATTCGTCCAGTCAATTTTAAATTTCGTAAAAGAAGTGCGCGTACAAACAAATGTTTTCAGTCCAGGAGCGGAAGCAATACTGAGTTCGCGAACAACAAGTATGTACCCGAAGATGCGAGTCCACTGCTTGCATGTCCGCGCGCACAAAAGTAACTGATGTTCGCGAACGTTTCCGAAATGTTTGCGCACCATTTGCTATTGTTTGCGTGAGTGAGTCGACCAGAAGAAACATCTGTGCTGTACACTGTGCATTAGAGTGCCGCACAGTTCAGCACACTGGTGGAATCGCATCTTTACATTCACAGCTTCGAGAACTTCTGGCAAACAGCTGATGACGTACCAATTCGGCGTAACTGTACGCTGTTCTTCCAACTCATTGCTTTTACTAAGCCAGTGCTGCGAAAAAACACGGCGTGCACGGCTTTTCTCATGTCTCTCTGCTTCTTTACCATTGTTGGTGTAGGGTCATCTTCATGAATCCATACGCGGCTTTCCTGACGTGTAGGTACATCATAAACAGTATATAGGTTTCATCACCTATTATTATTTATGAAAGAATACGATGACCGCCATTGTTTAACATTTCCAATGTTTTCCGACTAATCCTAATACGCTTCACCTTTTGGAAATCAGTAAGCTGATGTGGAACCCATCTCGCAACAACTTTTTTTTAAATGCAAAATGGTGTGCACTGTTGCGGATCCTACCCCAAGAGTTGCCTCTATAGTCGCATATGTGCAGCGAGAATCTTCTTCAATTTGTTGCTGACCTTTATCAATGTTATCTGGAGTCACAGAACATGGTCTGCCTCTACGTTCTACAACAGCCAATGAAACACGCCCTCTTTTAAATTCGGCATTCCAGCGAAACACACTTGCCCTGGACGGGGCTTCATTACCAAATGCCTGTTGTAACCGTTTGATTCATTGTTGTTCAGTTAAAATGACTTTAAAGTCATAGTAAATCAAAGCGCGATAAATGCCTCGACACAATTCCATGTTTCGTCTTAAATTTGTTTACATCACGTGCACTGTAAGACGCTTGCAAAGGAACTCAATGCAGCGATTTACTAATACGAGGGTGGTTCCAGAAAAACCCGACCCAACGAAGAAAACACAAAAATTTTGTAAAAAGATGTATTTTTTCTCAACATAATCTCCTTTGAGCTCTTTACACTTTTCCCAGCGATGTTGAATAAGTTCGATACCCTTTTTATAATAAGAACTGTCTTGCTCCTCAAAATACCCATTAACTGCCGAATGACTTCTTCTTCGTTGGAAAATCTTCGACCACTGAGCCATTTTTTTCAAGTTTGGAAACAGAAAATAATCCGAGGGAGTTAAATCTGGTGAATAGGGTGCATGAGGTAGCAATTCAAACTTTAATTCGTTAATTTTGGCCATTGCAATAACCGATTTGTGAGCTAGTGCATTGTCTTGAATAATGCTCGCCGTTGATAGTTTTACCTTTTTCAAGATAGTCAATGAAAATTATCCCACGCGCATCCCAAAAAACCGACGTCATAATCTTGCCTGCAGATGAAACGGTCTTCGCCTTCTTTGTTGCCGTGAAACATCGGTAAACACTCAATTGAAACATCTTCACGACACTGTTTTTGCTCGATTGTGAGCAATCGCGGCACCCGTCTTGCACACAGCTTTCTCATGTCCAAATTTTCAGATATGTGATGAACCGCACTTTTTGAAATGCCTACTATGTCTGCTAGCTCGCGCACTTTCAGTCGACGATCATTCAGTACCGCTTTGTGAATTTTCTTCACCATTTCTGGAGTCGTCACCTCATTTGGTCGACCACTGCGATGCTCGTCTTGGCAGCTCATACGACCTCGTTTAAACTCTGCTACCCAATATTTTACTGTTGTAAACGTAGGAGCAGACTCGCCCAGAGTAGAATCCAGTTAAGATTTTATATTGGTTGGACTGAGGCCTTTGAAATAAAAGTATTGTACCACATAATGATGACCAATTTTCTCCATTTTTACAAATTCACTGAAAACGTTCAGTATTGATGGCTGCCAAACAAATACTAAACAACGTGGCGTCTTCAAACTTGACGCATATGCTTTATAGGTAGCATACTTTCTAATACAATGATATTTTTCAAACAACTATCGCCATCTATAGGTCAGCCGGGTACTTCTGGGACCACCCTCGTACAGGACTGCTCTTTCTAATAGTTACCGGTTCTAAGTAGTATAGTTAATGCGCATCTCAAAATATACGGCGTGACCCTCGTACAACAGGAACAACTTAAAAATAGTTATAAGAGTTGTGGTTCAAAATCCGGAAAGGTCCTATCTTTTTAATTGTACCATCAGGATAACATCTATGAAACGGATTAACTATAACTCAGATACCAAAACGGAAGAGAGAAGCACAACCTACTGCATCGCACGTAACAGTGGCGTACGATGCGTTTTGATACTTTTTCCCGTTTCGCTACCAGACTATATCACTTCTCAGCCATAAAATGAACTTAAAAAGATTTTTTAATTCCAAAAATTATAAGGGACTATGAACGAAAAATAATTTGCTTAAAGAATTGAGCTAACTGCATGTGGCATCAAACTCTTCTATTGAAATAACAAAACGTTCCAATCGTCCTTGAGATCATACCAATGTTGTTTGAAAATAGTGGGAATCAATAATTTTTCCAATCAAGGAAGTAGTGTAATTGCGAGAAAAACTTCAAATGGGAGAATAATTTTCAGATATAACATAGTGTAGTTGTCGTCACCGTTCTTGGTGGTAAAAGTAAGACTACCAGTATCCCCCTTATACAGGGTATCCCGAAAAAAGTGTGCAATATTTTACCAGCGGTTTCTAGAGCATAAAATAGGAAGAAAAGTTTATATAAACATAGGTCGACAAACGTCCCCTAAGGGCGCTACGGTCTTTTAACGGGGCTCCCCTGAAGATGGTTTTTCCTTAATATTTCCGAAACGTGTTGAGATAAAGACATAAAATTTGGTAGTCAAGCCTAGTTTTTCATGCTGTATTTAAAAATGTTAACAATTTTGGACAGTTTTGTTTGGAAGCGTATGTAACAGGGACGGACTCAGGTTATTTTAGCCCCAAAATTTTTGGGTGATTCTATTTTAGAAATTCAATTTTAGAATTTGAAAATTTAGGGTTTTTTACATAAAAAGGTACTATTATTGGATATCGATAAATTGTGCCATTTTTGAATAAAATCAAACTAAAAAATTTGTCACATGATAGAAAATGTACTTAGAAATTAAATAAATTGTTGAATAATTAGCGATGGCAACGAAAAACATAATTTAATAATTGGTAAATATTACATAAATACATATTTCTAATGCAACATAGCTAACATTTAGGCGAAAACAAAAGAAATAAATTTTTTCTACGAACGAAATTGAAATTTGTTAGAAGACATACAGTTGGATATACTTAAAACTAGCTTTACAATAAGTGTTCAAATAAATTCCCATTTTGTTGGATACAGAGTCTCGCTCGACGAACTAACGATTGCGTAGCCCGAAAAGTGGAAAACCTTTTTCTTCTTATTTAATTTGCAGCCTGATGGATTCTTTGAAGTAAATCTTCTTGAGTATTTACTTCAGTCGAGTAAACTAGGTCTTTTAATGACCCCCAAAAATAGAAATCCAATGGATTTAGGTCAGGTGAACGTGGCGGCCACGCTATAGGACCTCCTCGGCCTAACCACCTATCTGGAAAATTGACATTCAACAAATTTCGAACATTGCGCCCAAAATGTGCAGGGGCGCCATCATGTTGAAAAAACATATTTATAATATATAAAAAATCTCCCCCAGGCTAGGCTGTCTTTGTTTCCATTTCTGATGATTCTTAAGGCAATAAAAAATGTTCATAGATGAGACATAATCAAAAAGAAGTTAAACTTTGTTTGTTCATATATTTTAAGACGTAGTCAAGAGTTTATTTGAAGGATTCAAAGATTGTGAAATCTAGCAAAACTCGTTTTTCAAATTCTAATCAGTCACTTTTGTTTAACTCCAAACACGGCACGAGCAACACGAGGTGTGCAGTTCGAAGATATGTGGAATGGAATCTGCATGAAAAATCGGGAAATTGCTTATCAAGAAATGTAATAAAACTTCTTTGATCTGGATAACTCGCCAAATGTGAACTCTGTTGTAAAAGAAATTGTACAGAAGGATTTATACAGGGTATGGATCTACATGAAAAATTAATGTCAGTTTGTTTGATAAGCTATGGTCCAAAAATGTTTCCTTGCAAAAACTCGGGGTGCTGAAGTTTTAGGAAAAAAATGGAAATTAATTAATATTATCAGAACCGCTTCAGATATTTCACTGATGTTTAGTATGTAGTGAAAGTTAATAAAGTTGCATATTTTTCAATGCAACAATAATTTTTAGCTTCAACAGTCGCGTCCGTACGGGTACTGACTTCGATATTTTAAAAAAATAAAAACCGTTCTATTGTCTAACTTGCAAAATTATTATTAATTTAACTGGAAAAATTAAACACGTTAGGGGTAATGAACAACAACAACTTTACAACATAAACATAACATTAAAACCAACGAAATGATTACAAAAATTGTTAAAAATGGCCCCCTTCACTTAGTATGCATGCTTCCGCCCTCCTTCTCATGGAATTGCGCACTCGTTCAAATATCCCTGGAGTGTTTTTTATTATATCACAAGCTGCAACTATCATTTCTCTTAATTCCTCTACAGTGTTAATGGAACCTGTGTACACTAGTGTCTTAAGACAGCCCCACAAAAAGAAATCTAAACTGTTGAGGTCTGGGGACCCTGGGTCGCCATTCTTGGGCCCCACCGCGGCCAATCCAACGATTTGGATAAACAGTTTGTAAATAATTACGAACCGCTACACTGAAATGCGCTGGTGCACCATCATGCAGGTACCACATATTGTTTCTTAGTATTAACGGAACATCATCAAGCAGCAAAGGCAACTGTTGAAGAAAATTGAGGTAAGTCTGTCCGTCAAGTCGTCCCGGCAAGAAGAATGGGCCAATAATTCCTGCCCATGCGTTAACCGAAAATTGGTGTTGGAAATGGGTTTCGGTTACGGCATAGGGATTTTCTTCTGCCCACAAATGAATATTGTGGAAATTCTGAATGGCATTTCGAGAAAAATTAGCTTCGTCCGTGAACAGAATCATTGATTGAAATTGCGGATTTTGTGTAATTTTTTGAAGATACCACTGACAAAAGGTCACACGCCTTGGAAAATCAATGGGAAGTAATGCCTGTACTAAATATGATAAGGATATAGCAAAAAGTCCACTAAAATTCTCCAAACAATTTGATGGCAAATATTTAAGTGTCTAGCGATCTTCCTCGTACTCGTTTCAGGATGTTCTTCGACTTCGTGCAGCACTGCTTCC
Organism: Acanthoscelides obtectus; assembly: GCA_963669975.1. Taxonomy (NCBI): domain Eukaryota; kingdom Metazoa; phylum Arthropoda; class Insecta; order Coleoptera; family Chrysomelidae; genus Acanthoscelides; species Acanthoscelides obtectus. The sequence goes on along the minus strand of CAVLJG010000009.1, from coordinate 4,947,881 downwards.
TCAATTTCAGGTGTTCTCACACTTAAAGGTCTACCTTCAGATGTTACTTTCCGGACAGAACCAGTTTCAACAAGACGACGATGAATATTAGAAAAGGTTCGACTATCTGGCAAAGCACGATCGGGATATCTCTGGTGATAAATCCGTTTGGCTTGCTTACGATTACCGTCGGCAAAGCCATATACGTAATGCATTTCCGCCATTTCTGCATTTGAATAAGTCACCATTATTAACAAGATTGTAAAAACTAAACAATGGAAAAGATGTCACAGCGAACAGATTTGAATAACAGAGACTTGTCAGATGTCAAAAGCCAGTGACATATTCCAGAGCAACTAGATATTTATCGCTAAATTGCATTCTTCAATTATTACATTAATTTTCTCGGACAATAGAACGGTTTTTATTTTGTTACTCAAAAATGGCGCATTGAAGGAAAACAATTCAAGAGATATCATTTGTTTTAAATTGAACGGGGAATTCAAAAATAATTTTTATCTGGCACAAAACCACTGGCGTACCATTTTTTTCTTAAAAAATATCGAAGTCAATACCCGTAAAAAGAGGCAACTCTATTAACTTTCACTATGTACTAAATATCAGTGAAATATCTCGAGCGGTTCTGAAAATATTAATTAATTTACATTTTTTTCCTAAAACTTCAACACCTCGAGTTTTTGTAAGGAAACATTTTTGGACCACAGTTTATAAAGCTAACTAACATTAATTTTTCATGTACATTCACACCCTTAAATAGTCGATTGCAACAATTAATTGATTATTGCAAAAAATCGTTCATTTTCAAATTTCATTCAGGATAAATATAAAGTAGTAGCCAAAAGTTAAAGCCTTTGCAAAATAAATCTTCAAAAATGATCAAAATCTCCACCAATGTAACTGCTGCAACAAAATACTCATACAGGATGAGTTTTCAGTTTATATCCAACATAGATTTCAACTAATCCAGCTTGTGGAGAACCCTGTCATTGAATAATTTAATTATCGCAGAAAATGTTCTAACTCCATTTAATTTATTTTTTGCCAAGCTATGTACAAGCTGTCTCTCCCTTGCCCCCTCCCTCCCTGGTACTCCCTTGCTGCCAACCTGACAATTCTTGCTAGAAACAATTTAAGTTTTTTATAGGTACTGTGGTTTTGATTTTAAAACGAATCTCATAAACAGAAACCACATTGTTGATACCCTATTTCACCAGTATCCATCACAGTCAAATGACAGCTAATCATCTAGTAATATCTCAAAATTCCCCATATCGGCACAAGACACATAATTCTGATGGATCTGTCAACATCAGGTAGTCAGAGCAGTATTTTGTTTTGGTTTTTTGTGCGTTATAGATTCATTTTGTACAGCTCTTTTATTTAGAAAAGTTCATTTGCATACAAAAAACAAAATGCTACAAACAAGTCTTACTGGATTTATACCCAATCCATTATTGCCAATGTTGCAGAGTAACACAAAAATGTCATTTGTTGATCAGCTATTCACCTCAGTAGACGTCAAAGTGTGATGGTTACTCGTGAAATAGTGTGAAAAGTTGTTCAATATAATGGAAAGGAAAACAAGGTTGGCACCGGGAATTTGACACAAAAGTTAGAACAAGTTCTAAATTCGTGAAGAAATCCACGAAGAACATGGATTTATTTGACGTCAAATTCATGTTTTACACTTTTGAAATTCGACGGAATCCGTGGATTTATTGTCTATGAAAAACAGTTTAAATAAGTAAAAACTGATTCAAATGAGATTATAGGTTGTGATTCCTGAATTGATTCTCCAAATTAAGCCCACCTAGTTAAAACAAATTATTTTTTTTTCTTTCCATATTTTGATGTCGCCCTGAAATCTATTTTTCGGCGATCGCTCTATCGAATGAATTCGCCGTGATTCGGAAAAATATTCATCTCATTCGATAGTACTCCTAATCGATAGAACGAATCGATAGTCGTCGGTACTTTTCGGATCCACCCTGTAGTATAGGTTTCGGCAGTCGCTGTATCGAATAAATTATCGCATCCGATACATGTATGGGAACAAACAATAGCTACAGAAAGCGAACGATGGCGTCCACTTTTTGCGTGTAATTATAAAAGTACAGTCGCGCGTAAAGAACGGGCATCTCTCGTAGTTGTCATAGCGACGCGTTCGGATAGAGTACAGCTGCGGCATGATTTCGCGAAACACATCCCGTGCCGCTCGGGTGACAAGACAGGTACAGTCGGGGCATATCGATCCACTAATCAAGAATTTGCCCCCTCCCGCTCATTTAGAATGGGTGAAAAGCCACACGGAGAAATTATGAATGGATGAGAGATGCGATCGCCGCAGAACTGGGATGCAACCACTGGATGATATCGAGAAATGCGCGATTTTTATTGATACTCACATTGGTGTTTGTCAGCTAGTTGGATCAGCTGGCCTGGCAAGTCTCGTCTCCGATAAAAACACATTGTCTTTGCTTCGACGTTACCCGATGGGGTTTTGTTTAATTCTTCTATGCGCCGAATTTGATACGGTGACGTTGAAGACGTCTCGAAATATACATAATCTGGAAAGGAAAACCTCCCCTAAATATATATCCGACTCTATTATAGCCAAAATTCGGTAACAATGTCGTTGGTCATTGTTCTATCAGTAAAAGCATTTGTCTAAATACGATCTGAAAAATCGTTCCAACTGATAATTTGCTTGAGCAAAACGGTATCAGATAACCTGCACGATTAACATTTTTGATCACCGATTGTTTCAAACTAATTACACCCGAAAATAACGAAAGGAAAAGTGGATTGTTATCTATTAATGATTTTCAATTAAGGTCCAGATATCCCTGAAAAATGTAAACAAAACTTTATTTATTTTTCATGAAACCACCTATCGAGCTCAAAATCAACAAATAACTCCGAGAAAACCGTATGTACCACAAAATTTTTGGATTTCCGAATCAAACGTGCTTTGACAGCTGCAGTTCACATATCATGTTGAAAGGAAAAACTTCCTTTTATGTATTTAAAGCCGGTTTTAATTAAAATTAGGGGAAAACAGGTATGCACTAACCTCCGACGCGATACATATTTGCGGTCATCTTTGAAGCACTAAAAACTTTAACACTTCTAATATGCACCTACATCAATAAAACATATTTAAATTAACATCTAAATTTACTTAATGTTTATATCACTGCACGTAATGCCACCACAAAGCTTAAGGACGCCATTTTCTCAAATCAAACTCCCTGTCGGCGTCTGGGACGTAAAGAATGAAATCTGACAGGCGCAGCGCCAAAAAAATTCGTAGTGGACGGTAGCTCAACTAAAACAGATAAAAGGTAAAAATATGGAAAAATAAAAACCTTGAAATGGAAAAATGCTTTTGAAGGATTTTTTTCGATTTGGGTTTGTTGATAATCGCTCAAAAATACAATAAAAATTATTCGTTGAATAAAAAAGAAATGATGGTGTCCAATAGCATGCTCTTTTTCCACCATGTTCCCATACAGGGTGACCCCCATTCACTCATGAGGCGAAGATTCTAAAAATCAATCCACCTACATACCTCAACAATGTATATCAATGAGTGCATTTATTTCCGAATAATTTTGTATTACTATAGACTATATCTCATTTTTTTGTGTGACAGCGCGATCAAATGTGAAATTGGCTTTGGCGTATAGGCAACCAGTAATATCCGATTGTTCATCTATTATTTGAATGAGGTTCCGCTGTGCAGCACGCGACGTTGTAGCGTGTCCACAAAACATATAGGCATAGGCATTTCGCTCGTGGTGGCAAGTATAAAGTTGCCTTGGCCGACTTTGATAATGCAGATATAGTCCAAGAGACAGCGCATACACACAAAAATGAACAAATGAATGTTGATGATTGTTTTCTGATTCTTTCGCAAATTTCAAAAAGGATTTTTTTCGTATGTAATCAGATATTATATCAGAAAAAACCACACCACTCATTTCTGTCAGTCTGTCTGTCCGCTAATCCTTGGTCCGTATATAACTTGGACGTATATAATAACAACAATTTATTGGTGCTATTACACAGAAATGTGTTTGCACAAGTCAGCTAAAATATATAAAACATAAAATAATAAGTAAAAATAACAAATAATACATAAAAGAGACAAACATAAAACACAAGGTAGGAATAAAATTAAAGTTAAAAAATAGCTGAATAATAGAGTTGCTAAAAATTATAAAAGAGACTAATTATGCCAGGCTGAAAAAAGTTAAGAAAGTCTTCTACGTTAAAAAAGCTTCAGATAGTAGGAAGCATTTAATAATTTTACCAAATTGTTCAACATGTAGAGATTTTAAATTTTAACCCGTGATAGTTAACACCATTTCTAGTTTTGGAAAGGCGATGACGATTTGGACACAAATGTTCTTTGTTTCTGGAATTGTGTGAGAGTGGGCTTTAACATGCATGAGGTAAGCATAGATGTATACACAAGGCAATGTCATCATATTCAAGTTAATGAATTCATTGCTGCAAGGACCCCTGTACCTCAAGTTTGAAATGTATCTAACACATATTCTGTCTAGGCTAAAAACTCCAGACATGTGTAGAGAATGACCCCATGCCAGAATAGCGTAAGCCATTCTACTATGGAAGTACGCATGGTAATGGTGAGCAGTGTTTTCTGAGTCGAGAGACGCACGGAATGTGCTTGATCTTAAACAAATATTAATAAGCTTTGTAAGAGGGTATACGATGATATTCAGTATTGCTTTAATAATCTTACTATTAAGGCCATATATACACATCAATGCTCTTAGAGTTTTTAATCGAATCGACGCGTCTCTGACTTCGTTGTACCGGAAGTTTTACACAAGTTACTACTATGACAATGATGAAAAAGCTTTGTAGGTTTCGCAAATTGGTACAGTGGCGGCGAAGCTACAGGTAAAAAAAAACGTAAGTAAAAATACAAATCGAACATCTTTGTTTATTTATGTTTCAGACACGCCTGCAGGGGTACTACGTAAAAACCTATATAATGTCAAAAAAATCGGCAGAATGTCATCTTGTGCCCCAGGCATAGTGTAGTGTAGTGCATAGTGTCATAGAAAATCAATCTATTATAATGTCACATTTTACGTTACGTAATACGGCAGGGGTACAAGATGTTATGATGGACACGTTGTGTGCTCGTTCCGTAGCTGCACACGTGTTGCTTAAACGTAATGATGCTTCAGCTATCAATGTTTGGCTATGATGTGATGTAACATCTACTTCAGAGACGGCATTGGAAGGATTTGTGTTCTAATATTCTGTGTTGATGATAATTCCATTGGTTTCTTGTTTCAAATGCACTTACCGTTTGACTAAGTTGGTCCGTTTAATTTCCTTTTTATACATGCTCGCAGCTAACTTTTTTCTCGGAGGGGCTAACTTGTGCCGTAAATACTTCTGTTTTAACTGATAACAGGGATGCGTCGGAAGTGCAGAGCCAACCTACTTGACGACTTTTTTATGACATAATCTCTTGGAGTACGGAGTACACGGGTACATCGTGGTTCCTTCGTTCGTTGTAAAACAGAAACTCAGTCGGCAAAAATGATCACTATACATCTTGCATCTACGTTTGTATTTGTGGTTGCATACAGACTGACAGCTGATCGATAGTGGTTGTACGGAAATTGTGGTTATGTTGCACCAAGTTTTAACTTATCTTTTGTGTGTGAAACAACAGTTGAGCCTGGAAACAAATAAGTAGTCACACAATTAGTACCAAGTCTAATATAGCTACTACAATGATTAGTCCTTGTACATATTATTAACAGTGTTTTTGCTGTTTTGCTCAATGTATTCAATCAAATAGAATGTGGAAAAGTATCTCTGGTTATTAGATTAGTAGTTTATAGAGTGGCTTAACGTCTTTTCAACCCTTAAAAATGAAGGAGTATCTTACCGAAGAACACCTAACAGGTTTTGATAACTACAAGGTAAGAAATTTCAATCTCTTTCATAGGTATGATTTCTCTAAAAATCCATCAATATAACGCCGCATTATCATTCTAATTGCGTAGATAGTACTTTGTCCAAATACTGCTCGTCACATAATGATTATCAACAAAACCAGTCATCTTATACAGCTATCTAACATGCTTTTATCTTCCACTGAATACAGAATGTGGTTACATTATAGTTTTAAACGTGTTTTTATAAAATTTTCCATTGTTTTTAAATATAGGGTTCCTTGGATTTAAAGCTAAACTTCAAATCTAAAAAAATATGTACCTACTCTGAGTGGTGCTGGGTATTACCATTTTGATAATCTGAATGTGCATTTAATGACAAGGCTCTGACTGAGAACATCAATATACATATTGATAGATAGATAAATGCATGTACCGTGTATTTTTATCATTTGTTTGTATATAGTCATGAATATCTGCATGTTGCTTTCGTTGCATTTCATTTTTCAATGTTCCGGTAAATTGTGAGTGACCACTGACCACACTTTGTTTGTTTGTTTGTTTGTTGAAGATTTATTTAGCATTAATGCTACAATGTCAATTTTGTATAATTATTTGTTTACACATTTTTAATCCATTTTCTATAATCTTACATTCTTCAATTTATTAATAATATAATATAAATAATCCCTTTTGAAATACAGATTTGCTAATTATGCTACTATTACAATTTTAACCGAATTTTCTCACTAATAACCTGTCCTCTACCCATTTTGAAAACCTTAACTACCCAAAACTATTTCAAACGTATTCTGACAGCTGTGAACAATTGTCGTGGCTTTTATTTTTCACAGCCACCTATGCGTTATAGACTTATTTGTTATGTAATTGCAACATGTTTGTGTTATTTTTATGCTGCAAATTTGATTAGGGAGTGATAAAGTTGGTGTTTTCTACTATATATTATCAAAATATTCATAGTTAATATTTTAAACCTATAACACCCTGCTACATTTTTATTTGTATTTGATAAGAAAAAAACTAAGATTTCAATAGTTCGGCCAACTGAAGTGGGAAGGGACTCTTATAATCTTTGATGATTTGAATTATAGCAGACTGAGTTCCTCGATTTTTTCTGAATCAGAAACTGCACAATTTCGTTAAATATCTTTTTCGAGATTTTGCACTCAAAATGGAAACCTGTCTATAATTTTTTACCGTGGATATTGATAAATTAACCAAAATGCCAAAGGGTCTATATAATTTAAAGCCGCTATTGATAATTTGCTGCAAATCTGGCCTACACCAACTGAACAGAATCTTTTTTAACTCGTAATGATATTTTATAATTATTGTTCTGCTGATATAGGTCGCAAAAACATGATTTTATATATCTTTTTACTTTTGGAGTTATAATTACATGATAAAGATCTAACTTGGCGCAATATATCATAATAATAATAAATAATAATAATAATGGCTTTATTTTTATATGATAATACATAACAAATTGCATGCCCTTGTGTGTTATTATGCGTTGATAAAACAATATAATGTAATAACTAAAGGAATAATTATAATATATTGAAATAATAGTACCCTAAACTGAGATGCAGATATTTAAACCAAAAACAAGAATTCAAAATTAGTTCCATAACCACTTTGCTGTTCTGATAAACTCATTCAATGTACAGAAACACATGTCAAAATGGCTGGTGATACAGTTTAATTTATCACACATAGCATAGACTGGAGGCTCAAATAACGTATTAGTCTTAGCTCTAGTTAGCTTAAATGTCACATTATGCCGAGATGAATATGAAATCACAGCAATTTAAATAAAAACGTCGCCGTAAAGTGACTTTTGTGCAGGGTTTAAAAAAAACAAAAATCATGTTTTTTTTTTGGTTTAGAACTGTTTCTTTATTGTTTAAAACAATAAAATTTAGCTGAAAAAAGACATGTTTAAAAAATATTGTTAATACATGTTTAAAACAGTTAAAAAAAAAAAAAAAAAATCTATTGCCTATATAATCTAGCACCATTAATGAAGTTCCTTGAAAGAGTTATTACTATTTTTGAGAATACCAAGTCATATTATATGATCATTCTGCTGCTGGTAGTGTATTGGTATTGGAGTTCAATGCAGTTTATTCAGTTCACTCGTTCGTTAAGAAACATATTTTTTTTCCACTGGTGTTAGTTCCATAGTTTCATGTTTGATTAAATAATAAAAAATAAAGTATATTTTTCAGTACCTAAGTGTTTTAACCTATGGCCCTTTTAGCTTTGTTTTGCAAAATAAAATCAATTTTAATCATATTTAAAAGACTATCAAAATAACTTGAGTAATTCACAAACGATAAAAAACAGTGTTTAAAACACTTGTATTAAACATTTTGATGAAAATATAACAACCGTGCTTTTATGCTCTAAAGCAAATTTCAAATCTACTACTTATTTCATAATTATTGATTCCCCTTTTTAGATGTTTTTACTACCTGTTTGCAACAGTATTCTAAATCCTTTTCATCTGATAATTTCATGGTGTTTATAGAGATTTTAAAAAGCAATGTTTTCATTTGTTTCATAAAAAATGCATTTTAATGCATTTTATTGTGCATTTTTTCTTCAATGGGAACTTGTTAACAAACATTAATACAGCTCTGAAATTGTGTGTGAATATTCCATTTTCGTGGAAGAATGGAACAGGTGATTACTTTTATTCTTATCACTTTTGCTTTTCGAAAAATCTTCGATTTTCTTGAAGCCTCGTCTTGCAGCAAGTTGAGTTTTCAAGAAAAGCAAAGATTTTTCTAAGAGAAAAAGCGATAAGAACAAAATTAATCACCTTTTTCATTCATCTATAAAAGTGGAATATTCACATACAATTTCAGAGCTGTACTAATATTTGTTAACAAGTTACGATCGAAGGAAAAATCCGCAATAAAATGCACAAAAATGCATTTTATGACAGAACAAAATGAAAAACGACGTTTTTTAGTCTTCTCTATACCCATCATGAAGTAATTAGATGAAAATTATTTAAAATACTTCTGCAAACAGGTAGTTGAAAAGGAAACGAAAAAAGGGACGTACGACTTAAAGGCGAGAAATTTAAGAAATTTTTGCTGAACTCGTTCAACACAAATTTTATGCACCTCATAATATGGATTCCATATAATGCTGGCATATTCAAGTTTCGATCTAGTGCAAGAGAAGTGAAGTATTTTAATAGTGCTGACACTGTCAAAACTTCTACAATTCCTCATCAAAAACCCATATGCTCTTGATGCTTCTCCATATGTTTATAAAAAGACAACTTGCAATCGAAAATAACTCCTAAATCCCCAACATCTGTAAATCTAATAGGTTCTTTCCATCAATATTATATCTAAAATTTATGGTGAAACTCACCACCTTACACTTATCTACATTTAGTGTTAATTTTTTATTATCGTTACACCAATTCTGAATCAGGTCGAGCTGGCTCTGAAGTTCCATGCTAACAGTGACGTAAGATATTGTGCGATATAATTTTAAATCATCAGCAAAATCAAGTCTTTCTACTGATGAAGCATCCAATAAAAATTAGAAAAAGTAACGGTCCCAAGTTTGACTTGGAACTCCAGATATAGCTCCACCCTGAGGAGCGTTTGCAGAAAAATTATTGAAATTATCTGCCATAGTTTTGGGATCAGATGGTTGCAATCTTGGATCTGTTTATGTTCCTGTTTAAGCCGAATTTGTTTATTTATGATATTTCATGTCATCTTACTCTTGCTATTTGACTCATTATACAGTCTGTCGTAACGCATTTTTTGCAGCGGACATTACCTTTCTATAAACAAATCTATATTGACGATAGCATGCAAAATGATCAGGATCAGTTTCATTAACGATTACATACAATCTTAGTGCAGATTTTCTTATATCCGCAGTCAACCACGCCTTCTACTGTGATCTTACACTATTTACTTTTTTTTAAGGGGAATGACATGACAAAATAGTAGCTTAAAGTGTTTATAAACCTTCCAGTATTAACATCCATGCATTCCTAAATTTCATCCCGCTACTCATTCTATACAGGGTGGCCCAACGAAAAGGTCGCACTCCCATTTGTGACTCCTGGTATATTTTTGGAAAAACGCTCGGACACGTCAATTTTGATTTCAAGCGGGACGTCTTTTCATTTATAGCCGTACAATACAGGGTGATTCAAAAATAAGATATTACTTTACACTTTAGATTTTTAAACGGAAATCCTCATGTTTTTATTTTTTAGATTTGCCATGATGTTTTCAAAGTTGAGTCATTTGTTTTAACTGTTTGTAGGACTCGTCAAAAAGAGTTGATATACCAAAAATTACCTATATAAAAGTTGCATACTAAAAGAAATAGTAAAAGATCAAAAATTAAAAAAAATAAGAATGTTATTACACCGATTTTTTATATTCTCGACCACTGCTATGTAAAATCTTGACGTTTTTTGTATACTACTCTTATCGTTTATCTAGATTTGTCAAACTTTTTGGTTACTGTATGTAAAAACTCATTTCAAATTGTTAACGGGGCTCCTACAATCACGAGCACCATCTGCTGAGGTAACGGGGGGGTGAAAAGGAAACGAGGGTGGGATGGGCCTACACGGTCGTCGACGCTACTTTAAAAGATGAGAGGATGACTGCCGGTGCATACCAAGGTAAATTTTTATAATAACAGAGTCGGATTTCGATTAGCGATCTAGAATGTAAATCGTTTCTTATTTTGGTACTCAGCAAGTGATCATTTAGTGTTTTTCTCCCCTTGTTACTGTTCGTCGATATTGTGTTCTGGAATTGTTGTTGGTGTGATTGTTCTTGAGCGCCTTTTTTTATCAAGGCTGATAATGGACAATAAAGGGCCATATGCGACCATTTTAATTACGAATGCAGTGAGTTTAATTCATGATGAGGTCAACAATAGTGTGGAGCAGTTCAACTCTATAATCGCAAAATACATTTGGGTAAGGAATAAATTATTGCAAGAGGAGGTCAACCATGGAAGATGTGCTGCAGCTGTAGTGAGCCACAATACCCAGCGGCCTGTATATGTGGTCTAAATATATTTGGGTTCTAAGCTTAGTCCAACCTCGCTTATCGCTAAGATGGAATAAAGACTCAAACGCAAGAATCTTGAAAAGAAACTCAGACCAAAAAAAGCTGATATAAAAATAACTAACAATTCGGATAGCAATTCCAAAGAAAATGAATAGTTTTATGGCGAATTCAATCAAAAACCTGACATTAACTACATTGATTTGGAGGTTGCTAAGCGAAAATTTTTAGAGAAACTTAAAAAAGTGACGACGAGATTATGCAGATCGAACAAGTCACCAAATCACAGGACTGTACTTTGTCGCGCCTCCATCGGAGGATAAGGTTGACAGCGTCTATACTATAACTATCTAAAACTGTAATGACTCATCGATGTTCACGTGAACATCACTTAACTACCAGTAGTCGGCTGTTCATAGGCGGGGTATGAATGTTTAACATGGGTGAACTAGATTTGTCACATGCTTAATAAAGAGTGGTTTGAAACATATTGTAAGTCAAAAATTTGGGAATTACCTTTATTCATCGTCGCTTCCACTTACATCTGACACTAATAAACTGTCGCTACCGCTTTCCTCGTTGAAATTGACTATAACTGGCTCTATGATGGTGTCGATGTGGTGGTCAAGCTGCCACATTTTTGTTTCTTCCTTCACAACATAACGGATAGCATTCTGCCAAGCTTCGGGCGTTACTAGCTGTATGGAAGTCTCAAGTAAAACATTAACGTCTGGTAATTTGAAGGTTGTGTTATGGCGCGCAATATAACCCTTCACTTGAGCCCAGATGAGCTCTATTGGGTTCAGTTCACAGTGGTAGGGTGGTAACCGCAGCACAGTGACACCACATTGACGGGCCATCTCATCAGTCACGTAACTAATGTTCGCAGGTTTGTGCTGTTTAATTTTTTCATAAAATTCCGCTTTCACACATGAATCGTCAAACGGGATTCCTTTTTCGCGCAACCATTGCTGCATGTCACTTTTTCGAGATCCCATAGTCGGTACACGTTCGGCTCGACGACTATGGTAGGAAGCATTATCCATGACGATCACAGAGTTGGGCTCAACTCGCTGAAGCACCCCTTGAAACCAGCTCTCGAAGCAGCTGGCATTCATTTCATGGTAGTCACCTCCTTTCTTAGAGACGAAAATCAAGTCACACTCTTCTAAAAAGCCACTATCGCTACCAATATGAGTTACGATCAATCTTTGACCTTTCCCTCACGGTCCACGAAGACCTGTTGACAAACCTTTAATGCTTGCTTGTCGGTTACTCACTACGTTTTTGTCTATCCAGGTTTTTTTAACTGTGTGACCTGCATTTATCCATGTCTCGTCCAAATAATAGATTTTTCTGCTTTGTCGCCCATATTCAATCATTTCGCGTAGGTATTTTCGACGCCAGGCGACTATTTCAGGTCTCTCTATCAATACTGACTTCCGATTACGCGTTTCGTAACGAACATTAATTTCGTGCAGGGATTTCCTCATTACCTCGACGCTCATTTGGGGTATAATTTCATTTTCCTTGATCGCTGCATGTACAGCCTTGAGGGTTGGTATCTCATTCCTAAAGAAGAATGAATGTACGGTTCGCCTTAACGCCATTTTGCTATCGTCATCCAATTTAACGGCCTTTCGTCCCTTCAAATTAAACTTTGCGACATAGTTCTGTTCAGATAATTGAACACGTTGAGCACAATTTCTTTCGCGTCCCTCTTCAGTGCTTTACGAAGCCGTCTACTTGTTCCCTGGCTTTCAGTACTTCCACTCGTGCCTTTGTACTCTCCATGGTTAAGTATAACCAAAACAGTAACCACAGAAACCACAACAATAACAATCACACAACAATTCTTATAAAAACACACAATATGCGATCGCTCAACGAAACACGTTCCAATGCGTTACCGACGCCTATGAGTCTGCCGGTCGAGGCGCGTCTTTGATTTCATTGGTTCTACCGGCGGAGAACAATCAGCCATTATTTCCATCTCTGTCTGTACTGTTGACCACCGCAAAGCCACAGAAACGACATATGTCGTACGCTATACGGCTGTACTGGAAGGAAGCCGGGATCAAGCTCTGATCACGTGTTGATCACGCGTATGAGTCATTACAGTTTTAAATAGTTGTAGTATAGATTTGGTGAAGTTTGTAGAAGAAGGCAGACAACAAGCTGTAAAGTTCTAGTAAACTCCATCATATACCCAACAGAGTTTTCTAGTACGGCAATACAAAAATCACTGGACATGGCAGTTCAATCTTGTGGTTTGTTTATTGATCGCACACATCCATTTCTGGCAGCATCGCCTCCATCTACCTATTACAGTAGACAAGAAATGTACTTAATCCAGGTATAAGCCTACCTGTTTATTGCTTTGCAAAAACTACCTGTTTCCTCTTAATTTGACGGCATAAGATATTTTTACGACTCTCATTCAATTGTTACCATGTACCACATGACCCTTGTAAACATAATTGTGTTTACCGAGATGAATAAACGAATTGTAATTTATTTCAGGAAAGATGTTTGAATACATTTTTTCTTAGTCGGAACGCACCGTCGCGTCGCTTGGACTGGCAGGACGAAACAGTAGACGAATTTCGCCCAAAAACAGATTTGCACTTCACAGCTTACGTTTCATTTTTTATTAATTCCAAATGAAACTCTTGCAGCGTGCTAAAAACAAAGTCCACAGGGTGCTAACGATCCACTTTTTCGATTTTATCCACTAGGATCTTTTTAAAATATCAAGAAGTTGAGCACAAACAGTAAGCATTTCAACCCACCATAATTCTTGCGCAAAGACAAAATTTTGTAAAACGCTCTAATAGCACCTTAGGCAATTATGTCCTGCTTATATCCTGGAATACATCATAAACTGCAGAACACAAATTGAACGTAACGGCGAAATGGATACATTTCACGGGTCATGAAATTCAAATGAAAATGCAGGTAAAAAATCTACCAAATTATCGTTCTCAAAAACATATTTCCTTGACATATCGATAATTTTAAAGTTCCACGCTAAATTCCCCTATACTTGACTGGAGTGATATCCGAATTTATTCTTCCCTACTGTCGGCAGTTGCAGATAGATCTGTTGGCTCTTGGTGTCAAACCTCTAGAGCAGGTACCGATTTTTTCAAATCGTGAGCACATTATTCGTCGGATTTTCGTTACTTAAATTTCCTGTAATCACTGGGATCAGAAGCTTCTTAATAATAGAACGTATTTCACTGTTACCAAAGATGCAACATTTAGAATCACCTTCCTCCAACCCCCACCTTTTAAGCAGTACAATGATAAGGAACCCCTGTAACGTCAAAAACGGAGTTTCAGCAATTGTTATTTTTTCTTTTTTGCCTATGGCACCGTGGACTAAAACTACAAAGCTTTGACATACTAGTAACCCCGTGTGGAAATTTCATAAAAATCCTAGCGGTTATTTCCAAGTTGATGAGTGATACAGTTTTTCGTGATGTAGATGTCATATGACTTAAAAAAACATAACATCTCATTTTAGAAACTTTTCGCGATTACAATACTTCCTCGGCAATGATGTGGGAAGTAAAACGGCTTTAAAATCGAGGAGTATCAGCGATCGCGATTATGAGTACCTATTTGCAGAACGACTTATCTACGCGATATTATATGAAATGGTGCTACCAAATTATCTGAATACGCCCTTTCTTAGTCCGTACATTGCGCCGCAACGCTTGGGTTGGCAGCACGAAACAGTAGACAAAATTCGTCCAAAATACGATTTGTAGAGGTTTGCGCGCTTCGAAATTGACGCTTTATTTTTTGTATATTTTTGGATGAAATTTTCACAGAGTGCTGAAAACAAAACCCCACAGGGTGCTATAGAGCCACTTATTCATTTTTTTCACTAGGTTCTTTTTAAAAAAATCGCGAAGTTGAACAGAAAAAGTGCGCACTTCAACCCATCATAAAACTTGTGCAAAAACAAAATTTCAAAAAGTGCTCCTATAGCACCCTGGGCTATTATCTTCTCAACATACTGTATGAATTTCATTCAAAAATATTGAAAAATGGAGTGTCAGTTTTGAAGCAGCTGAACCCTTGTAAATGGGTTGAAACTCACTGCGTCGGAGCCGCCTTAAGTTACCTACCTACCGGAACAATGACTTATTCAGCTCAAGAAGGGAAAGGAAAATTACAAATCTGTATTACCAAAATGGGAGCATTGCAAGTGCCACTGCCCGATTGTTTATTGCGTTACATCCAGACAAAAATATTAACGATAAGTATGTGGCTAAATTGATAAGAATATTCAAAGAAACCGGATGCGTGTCTAATATTCGCTGTAATTGCCATCGAGAAAATCGACCAGTTAGAAATGAATCCACAGAAATAGAATATCACTTGAAAACACCCAAAGCACTCGTGGACTGACTAGTTCTCCAGGATTTACATGTTCGACAGTAAAAAGAATTTTGAAAGACAATGAATTTTACCTGTATACTTTATCTGAAGTCACTTGAAACACTGTGAAATACCGGGTGCGTTTTATATATCTATATTTAACACGCTCTGTTGCTGCAAAAATCGCCAAATTTCGCAGCAAATATCCGTATAAGAGATCAAAGGCAGTTTCACCGGTCCACGTGGAGTAAAGCACGCCTATGCGTGGACATAGCCAATGAGAAAGCGTGTATTTCAGAGCTCGGAACAAGTGCAGGTGGCTACTGAAAATTGAAACAGTTTAGCCAGTGCCGTGTAGCGGTGAATAAACGTGTTTTCTTTAGTCTGTCCGTGTTTTTTCATAGATTTTATTAGTTTGTGTGTTTTTGACTTTTGAATACTCAGTTTACTTGTTGATTTAATTGTTGTGTTGATTGTTCTTGTGTGTCCTAAATATGGCTCTTTGGAGACCTTGGGAAAATGCTCCAAGCCACGAGGAGATGGTTGATGAACCTGTGCAGGCAGAATTCTTTCATAAAGATTTAGAGGAACAGACCCAAAGAGTAATCCTAAATATGTATGATTGTCTGAAAAACGAAAATCCAGATTCCTCGCAAAATCAAATTTCAAACAGAATTTGTATCCTGACAAAAATCAGTCGGTCTACCATTTATCGGGTTATAAAAAGGGGAGATGTAGTCAACCATTCCTTCCACAGAAAGCGCATAGGGCAAAAATTAAAAAGAATAGACGTGGGTTTTCAGGAAGATATTCGTCGTATAATATACAGATTTTATAAAGAAAATTTGGTGCCCACGTTGGAAATGATACGGGATAAATTAAAAGATTATCCTGAAGATTTTTATAATTACAAATGCTTAGACTCACTGCACTGTATTGTAAAACTGTGTGGTTTTCAATACAAAAAATTAGATAAAAGAATGGTGATTATGGAGTCGTCTCGAATCGTTGAATTGCGCCAAGAATTTTTGCACAAAGTTAAAATCTATAGAGAGCAGAAAAGAAATCTGATTTACCTGGATGAAACGTGGTATGATACCCATGATGTTGTGCAGTACGGCTGGGTTGACGACAGCAACAAGTGCATTTTAAATGCACCATGCAACCGTGGAAAACGAATCATTATTCTCCATGCTGGCAGTGAAAATGGATTTATACCTAATGCCTTGCTGTTATCTGCCAAAAATATCAAAGAATCATGTTCCGACTATCATGAGGACATGACCTCCGACTTATTTGAAAAGTGGATAGAGCAGCAGTTAATACCAAACATTTCCCCAAATTCAGTGATTATTATGGACAATGCGCCATACCATTTCCGACAGAAAAACAAAATTCCGAATACAGGCACAAAAAACAAGACATTATTGATTTTATGAAGGATAAGGGAATGAAATACCACAAAAATCAACCAAAGCCATATTATTGGATCTTATTAAAAGACAAAAATTTGAAAAAGAGTATGTTGTTGACAATCTGCTTCAGCAAAATGGCCATGAAGTATTATGTCTACCTCCCTATTACTGCACTTTTAACCCGATTGAGTTGGTCTGGGCTGCTTTAAAAAAAAGTAAGAAAACATAATCAGACCCCTCAATTAAGTGAATCGCTATTGGCCACAATAAGAGATGCAGTATCTCATATTGCTGCCACAGACCTATGGAAGCAGGCATATTATTGAAAAAGAAAATGAATATTGTGTTTTGCCTCCTGTAAATCCCGTTGTAATTCCTCTACAAGATGACTCTAGCGACAGCTCCGAAGGCGAGGATGATATATAAATACCTATAATGTAAGTCTTTATATACCTTATTATTGCCTATGTCAAACGTTGGAATTCTGTAATTTTTCCATTTCTTAACTTTCAGTCAACATAAATTAAACTCCCAATATAAGTATTTTTTATCCCAAATCAAAAAAATAAGAAGATAGTAAAATCCATTTATTGTGATATAAAAACATTATTATTATCGTTCTAAATAAATGCCGCACGCCTATGATACGTCATGAAATGACAAAGGACGCGCCGACCAAAGGTTTTTATGCTATTTCAAGTGACTTCAGATACACCATACATGAACTTAATGAAGACGTTTTTTGTAGAAGGTTGGATTTTTGCGAATTAATGTCCCAACGTTTAATCAACGATGCAAATCTGTTGACAGTATTGATGAAAAGGCGACCCCCTAGAAATCAAAATTCACGTGCCCGAGCATTTTTTGAAAATAAATATGCCAGGAGAGTCACAAATAGGAGTGTGACCGTTTCGTTGGGCCACCCTATATAAGAATTCAGTATTTTTCGTATCGCTATAATTCATGCAGTTTTGTGACTCATTCTTATAATCATGATTTTCCTGAATTAAGGGTTGCGTGCTGGAATAATGTATGGGAAATGAAGGCTTGTAAATGAAAAAAATAGTGGTAATTTATGACTTGATGTATTTGTATTTTTCAGTACAGCTGCAAGGATACTGGGGTTCTAAGCATCTATGTTATGCACCCATTCTGGAATTGGGTAGTCCAGGTAAGATTTTTGATATAACTACAAATTGAATCTAAGTTAGCGACTCACATAAAGCTACATCCAAATATTATTATAATGTCTATTCATATATCTTATTATAGTAATCACGGGGTGTTCATTAAGTATGTACCACAAATTTAACAGGCGTTTCTTTGAGTAATTTTAAGACAAACAGTTCATATAAACATAGGCCTGCAAATTCTTCGTTCTCAAGATACAGGATGTCAAAATAAAAAAAAATGGTTTTTCGTAAATATCTTGAATGTACTTTACCTAATTTTGTTGTAACTTTTGAGTCGGTGGTATGTATAACATTAAGGAGCTAATTTAGCTGTTGTTGAAGATTTATTTAGCATTAATGCTGCAATGTCAATTTCGTATAATGATTCGGTTACATATTTTTCTTCAATCCATTTTCTGTAATTGTACATTCTTGCCCATTAAAATTAAAATTACGTTCACTATGTCTTTTGATCATTCATAAAGTGATTTTTTAATTTCATCTTAAACATTTTTAAATTTGAACTCTGTTTAATATCATTATTCCACTTATTAAATTCAAATACTCCCTTTTGAAATAAAGATTTTCTAGTTATGCTACTATTACAATTTTGCAGATGAAAATCTATACTACTTTCGTAGTTATGATAATGACTATTTAATATATGAAGTTCTCTAAATGTGGTGGTAATTAATGATTTTTTAATTTGAATATGAAAACGAGAACTAAATAATATATGAAATTTTTCACATCCAACCACTACAGTTCTTCTAACATTGACTTAATCCTAGCATATTTGTTTTTATTTTAAATGATTCTCATAGCTTTATTTTGTAGAATTTGTAATTTTGAAAATATGTTTTCATTTGCTGTAAAGAAGATGTTTGAACAATATAAAAAATGGGGAAGAATTATAGTGTTATACACAATTTTTTTGGAATACGTACCAAGATTATGGGAAACTCTATAGAAGTAATTTATCTTTTTCGATATTTTTGAAATAATGTACTTCAATTTTTTCATCACTAATCATGAGCCTAATTGTATTGTCACCTAAATGTTTCCCGATTGACATACATTTTGTTTTATAGTGTTTAATTTAAGTTTATTGACATTTAACCAATTCATATTTTTTTCAATATCACTATTTAACAGTTCTAAAGCAGTGTCCAAATGCTTATGTGCTATATATATATAAGTGTACCGTCCGCAAAATATTTGAATTTTGCAGTGTTCTAAGATGTCAGAGTTATCATTTATATAAATAATAAATAGTAACGGCCCTAGTTTACTCCCCTGTGGCACCCCTACTGATATATTTTGAACACTTGACATAATATTTCCAACTTTAGTTTTTTTACTTCTATTTACCAAATAATTTTGTAAAATGTGTAATACTGATCCTTTAAAACCATAGTGACGCAATTTCATCAACAATTTTTCCTTATCTACAGGGTTATCCAAATTAAGTGTCCACCATTAGTAACTTTGTTATTAGTGAAAATACAAAGTTGTTTGAATTAGCAAACTAGTAGCATTTTTAACGCTGGTAAAAATGAGAAATAAAAAAAAACAATTGAGAGTCGTTATTTTGATTTTTTCAGTAAAATAACATTTTTTTTTAAATGGAAACCCCTGTATATTATATTTTTTCTGTTAAAGCATCAAATTTTAAACAAAAAAGTTCATAATGACTTTTCCGCTAAAGTCAAAAATAAAGTCAAAACAACGATAAATATTTTAAATTATTTGCAGTATTATAATATTAAGACGGCTATGAAAACAACATGGCGTTCGCGATTTGACAGCATTAAGATAAGCGACAAATTGTTAAACTGGACATACTCGCAACTAGAAGGCTTTGGAAAACAATGATAAAATCAAATAATGTCAAACATTAGTGTAAATACTTTTTTATAAGCTTTATTGTGTCATTAATTTAAAGAAAAATGTTCTCCCATGAAGAAAAGTGTGATATGTTAGAATGCTATTTAGTGTGCAGAAAATCCTCCTTGAGAGCAAGAGAATACTACAGTGAATTATATCCCGCTCGCATTCAACCGTATGAACGATATTTTCTGAGACTTTATCGAAAATTTAGGGGCAACGAAAATGTTTTTGCTAAAACAAGGGCAAAAAAAGAATTCATAATAAGCGAGGCCACGGAAATTGCAGTTATTGGATATTTTGAAGCTTATCGTGAGAATTCAATAGCAGATATTCTCAAGGACTCTAATTTCAGTTATGGTACTGTTCAAAGGATTTTAAAAAAATACAAATTTATTCCGTATAAGTACCGACCAGTTCAAACGCTTTTGGCAGGGGATCCAGAGAGAAGACTTGTTTTTTGCCATTGGTATCTTAGCTTCTGTCGCCAAAATGTAAATAACTTTCGTTACCTTTTATGGACAGATGAATCAAATTTTTCAAATTCTGGAATGTTTAATAGAAAAAACCACCATTATTGGTCAAGAGAAAATCTTTTGTTAGTACATCCAAGAGGCCCACAAGTCCGTTTCAGTTTCAACGTTTGGTGCGGTATAATTGGTTCAAAAATTGTTGGCCCGTTCTTTTATGAGGGAACCCTAACTGGTGAAAGATATGTGGAATTTATGTCAGAAATTCTGACTAATTTCTTAGACGAATTGGATCTTATAAGTAGACATCATCTGCATTTTCAGCAAGATGGCGCACCTGCCCACAACTCCAGAGGTACTTATCATTTTCTAAGTACTACTTTTAATGATCAGTGGATAGGAACAAATGGCCCAATACAGTGGCCTCCCAGATCACCAGATCTAAACCCACTTGATTACTTCTTGTGGGGTTACTTAAAGAACCAAATTTACAAGCGAAGGTACGATAACCTTGACGCGTTAAAGACTGCAGTTAGGGAAAAGATAACCCAGATAGATGGTAGGACCATACTTAAGACAGTTCGAGCAGTTGAAAAACGTGCCCAAAAATGTATTGAAGAACAAGGTGGTGTTTTCGAGCATCTTCTTTAAAAAAAATTGTTATTGTATTTTGTAAGATTATAAGTTGATGTTGAAAATAAAGTTTGTCGATACAATTTAATTGTTTCAGATTGGAGGCCATAACTTCAACAATTTGTAACCTAGGAGAAAAGTTATTGTAAGCTTTTTTGTTTAAAATTTGATGCTTTAACAGAAAAAAATATAATATACAGGGGTTTCCATTTAAAAAAATGTTATTTTACTGAAAAAAATCAAAATAGCGACTCTCAATTGTTTTTTTTTATTTCTCATTTTTACCAGCGTTAAAAATGCTACTAGTTTGCTAATTCAAACAACTTTGTATTTTCACTAATAACAAAGTTACTAATGGTGGACACTTAATTTGGATAACCCTGTATAGTCTCAAATGCCCTTATGAAGTTTAAAAATATTGTTACAATATATTATTTCTCATCTATACTTCTCCAGTCTTCCACCACCAGGGGCGGCTGGCCCTTAAGTTCTGCAGAGCTGCAGAACTGCAGAACATTATTTATTTTCCATGTTATCACACAAATAGAAACAATACCGGCAACGCTGCCCCCGCAAGACACAGCGTCCAGTGTATTGAGAAAGCATTATAATCGACCAATTGTGAACTTGTCATTTTCGTCGCGACCGCAGCGTAACATTATCATGGGCCACTTGAAAAGGGTCTGTGCACTACTTCGACACAAGACGCACGCGCTTGCTTTTGTCTCTCTCTACAAAATCAAACGCGCGATTTAAGCATGTGCTGCACGTTATACAGATCCGTACAGATCTAATGCGAAGTACGATATCTGATTGGTCGGTCGGTGCTCGGTATAAAATTTTGCGGAACATTTGAATTGGCGCTACGGGGCCACGACGAAACCGAGAGCTTCCAAAACCCGGAAATATTTCGTGGACTGATTAATTTTTCTGCTGAGCTTGATACAACCTCAAACGAACACATAAAAAATGCTACAATATTTAAAGGAACTTCGAAAGAAATACAGAACGATCTACTGGATTGTATTCTTGAAGTTTGTCATGAAGAAATAATTAAACAGATTAACAGAGCCTCGTATTTGGCGATAATAGCAGATGGAACAACGGACATTTCGGGGAAAACCCAACTGGTAACAATTTTCAGATACGTATTCGGCGAACCAGTAGAATGTTTTTGGAATTATATGAATCCCGAAAAATGTGACGCTGATACTCTCACAAGACATATTTTGAGCGTCGTAGACCCATTAATAGGAAATTTCCCTAACAAAATGATTTCACAAAGCTATGATGGAACCGCGGTAATGAGGGGACATAATGCTGGAGTACAGGCAAAAATTAAACAAAGATATCCATTTACTCTGCCGCAAATGCTCAATTTCGGGTGTTCTTTGGGGATTTGAAAGATATTCCGGGATTTTTTAATAATTCTCAACGCGTAGAGGTACTGAACAGAATTGTGGGGAAAAATTCCCCAAGGAGCAACAACTCGATGGAATTTTAATATTCGAACAATAAATGTAGTGTTTGAGAACAGATAATCACTCATTGAATGCATGGAAGAAATAGAAGAAAATTTCACTAATGAAACCGTTTGCAAGGCAGCTTGCGGTAATCGCCGTATGTTAAACGATTCTGTTTTCGTGTTTTGGTTGACATTTTTTCATCATGTCATGCCTCACGTTGACATCTTGTTCAACCAGTTGCAGAAGAGAAAAACCGAGCCAGCGCAAGTGAAAACGGCTATCGATAATTTTGAAAAACGTATTGTCGATGTGAGAAATAAAATTGATGACATAATAAATGAAGCCAAAAGTATTTGCACTGAACCCCAAGGCAACAAAAGGAGACGACGTAATAATAGCAGTCACGATCACCCAGTTGCCGCATTAGAAGTATGCGACAATATAGTGAATTCTGCAAATGACAGATTTCAATTCAAAGATCATGTGGTAGCGTTTGCAGAACACTTGTTTTATTTTGCCACGAGCCGCCACTGTCCACCACCATTTGGATTGCCGTATCTGTGGAATATTGTTTTCTAAGTCCAGCTTGATTTTTTGTCAAAATTTTGGTTTCCTCAATGAAATTCATGATTTGTTCGTATATTATCCCTTCGAACAGCTTCTCGACATCGGGCAAATCATTAATCGGTCGCATTTGTATACAGCTGAGAATTTGAACTTCTGGCACAGGAGTAATGGTGGAACACTTTAATTTTGATGGGAATTCGACATGTACTAAACAATGATTCACGAATAATAATAATTTCTCTCCAGTTATATTGAAACAATCATATAGAATCTTTTTTGGAAGATTCTCACTTGGATTTTTATTAGATTTCAATTTTGAGATAGCCTTTCTTAGATTGTTGATGTTAATTGTCCTAAATTGCTTCATTGATGAATTCTGACATACTTGTAATGGACATAAGTTTGGATCACCGTCATCAACCGTCTTCACTATTTGATTTACACTTTCTAAAGGGTTGTCCGATAGGGACGCAGAAAAGTAAATGTCAATTTGACATAGACGCCATCTTTGTTTTCTATCACCGACATGTCATTTTGTTAGTTGAATGTTTACCATTGATCGCTATGGAGTCGTATTCGATTGAAGACCGCATTAAAATTATTCAAGAGCACTACAAAAATGGTGCAAAAATAAAAAACACGTTTCGCGCGCTTCGTGAACATTTCGGTCGCAACAACCGCCCAAACGAAATAACCGTCGGTCGTCTGGTGCGTAAATTCGAGGCAACAGGTTCTGTGGCAAATCTGCCAGGCTCTGGCCGGAAAATATTGCTGTTGTGAAGGAGAGTGTGAGAGACGATCCGAAACAATCAACAACGCGTCGATCCCAAGAATTGGGCATTTCGAGAACCAGTTTGCTGCGCATTCTCCACAAGGATTTGAATGTACACGTCTACAAGATCCAATTGACGCAAGAGCTGCGTCGGGCCGACCATTTTTCGCGCCGAACTTTCTCCGATTGGCTCCTTAAACACCGCCAAATTGATGTCAATTTTTCATCAAAAATCATGTTCAGCGACGAAGCGCATTTGACTTTGAATGGGACGGTAAACAAGCAAAACTGCCGCATTTGGGCGAACGAAAATCCCCGTGAGTATCAAGAGCAGCCGATGCATCCTCAAAAAGTGACTGTGTGGTGTGCATTGTGGTTAAAAGGCATCATCGGGCCTTACTTTTTCGAAAATGCGGCCGGGGACGCCGTTACCGTCAATTCTGAGCGATATCACGTGATGATAGAGGACTATTTTTTGCCGCAACTTGAAGGAATGGATATGGACGATGTTTATTTCCAACAAGACGGTGCAACATGCCACACAACCAACGTCAATATCCATCGATTGCAGTCCTTCTTCGGTGATCGCGTGATTTTGCGCAGAGGAAATGTGCCATTGCCACCAAGATCGTGCGATTTGACTCCCTTGGACTTCTTTTTATGGGGATATTTGAAAAGCAAAGTCTACATCAACAAACCAGCCACCCTCCAAGAACTCAAAAACAACATCATTGCCGAGATAAATGCCATAGAACCGATGTTGCAAAATGTCATTGAAACCATCGCGGGGACGTCTGTAAATCCAGTCGTGGTGAACATTTGAGGGATATTATTTTTCATACATAAATGGTATAAATGAACCTTCAAAATAAAGTACCCAACTTGATTTGAATATCAATCTTTCTTGTTTCAATATGCGTTTACTTTCCTGCGTCCGTTTTTTACAACCCCATATAAAATGTGTTCATCCTTTCTGCTATAATTAATTTGTCTTGCACTACCAAATCTTCGAAACGCATTTTAGATAATTCAGTCTTTCTATTAGGAGAAACAATATACTTTAATGTTTTCCGCATCATTTTAGAATTATTTTTATTGCCATCGATCTTCTCATCATTTTTTCTTTTCTCTCCTGAGAACTGCTACACACTCATTTCTTGATTTTGTATATTGCTTCCATTCATTTTCAGTTTGGGCTACTGAAAATTTTCTGTAGTCGTTATCGCGTTTTAATTTAGACTTCTTGAATATCTGTGAAAACCAGGGTGTTGAGTTCACTCTTTCATATATTATTTTCCTGACCATAGCTTCGCTAATATATTCATCCATATTGATTAAATTTATTAAGTCCAGTGGCATCTCGTGCGGGATCTGAACTGATAGTCCTGACAAAAAAATATACGCCAGTGACATTCGTGCAATTTTTATTGTTTTTTTTTGGATTAAGCGAATAAAAGTACAACTTTTTGTCTCTTGAATTTTTTCGTATCTTGCTTAGTTTTCGAGAAAACAGTCCATACACTTAATTGCATATCCCTGGACCACACAAGAAATATGAGGAAACGTTTCTTTTGGAAATTATTATTTTTTTATAATTTCTTATTACTAATTATGTACCAACAACAAATAAACAATTGAATTACATCAACATCTAAACTAGTGAATTTTACTAAACTAAGGAGTAGTAAATAATAATCAAGAGTTGCCTTGGAAAACGATCGCAACATTTAGTGTACAACTTGACGTCCTGAGTATTTATAAGCCATTAATTTATAATTTTTATAAAAGGTGTTTTTAGTGATTATTTTTTGTCCAATATTCCTCAGCGTGTTGTTCCTCATAGACGAACTTTTGTACGTCTCCATGCACGACTTTCTGAAACAGGCAGCTTTAAAAGATCGACGGTTGTCATCGGGAGGCCTGCAACCTGCAACGGTACGAACAGTTCAAATTGAAGAAGCTATTTCAAATGAAATTGAAGCAAACCCTCATACCAGTACTCGGAAAATAGCGGAAGAAATTAATATTACCCTTGTCACAGTGTGGCAGATTCTAAGAGACCATCAGCTATATCTGTATCATATGCAACGTGTGCAAGGTTTGCCTTCAAGACTAGCTTTTTCGGATTGGTTACGTGGTAAAATCACATTGGGCCTCATTTTGTTCCTCCTAGACTTAGGGAGAAGAATACCAAAGGTTTCTAGAATTTGTTTTACCTGGATGTTTAGAAGAAGTTCCAGTCATGGAAAGATTCCGTATGTGGTATATGCACACACTTTAGTGTACAGTATATTCAGATAAGAGATAGACCGGATGTAAACAAAAGGTTCGGGTGATTTTCACGCTAACGCCGCCGTCTCGACGTAAAACAGGAGCCCTCTTTCTTCAATTCGCAATTAAATGCCTATGCCGAGCGGCAGAGCAGTCGTATCAAGGCAGAGTCACATTCAGGTTCAGACGTGTTACGTATGTCGTGTGCATCATTGCAATTTGATATTTCTTTGGACGTTTTCGTTTGTTATCTTATTAAGTTGTTGAGTTTGTCGTTGTTATTGTTATACCTTGTCATTGATTGTTATTGTTATCAACTGCTTGCGCAAAATGCCCAGTAGTACAGATACTGCCGATGAAGTTGTAAACTCCTGTAGTCCACCTAGGAAACGCTCTAAAAAAAGACACCTGAGTGCAGAAATGAAAGAGGTCATTTTGAATATATTTATATAAGATCGAGCGCGAGGAGAACGAGGCATCAACCATCAAAGAAATTGTTATGAAGATTTCTCACAAAGTTGGGGTGTGTCGCGCATCAGTGTTTAATGTGTTAAGACAATACAAAAAAAATCACACCTTTTCTGAGCCAATGACCAGTAAACATCGCAAAAGTATTGTTAAATCATTGGATGAAGCTGATAAGCATGCGATTAGGAGGAAAGTGCGTGAATTCTTCTTTAGGAATGAAATACCTACTATAGATAAAGTACTGCAGGAGGTAAATGGAGATACAACGTTGCCAAATTTCAAACGATCAACTTTCCATGCGTTACTGAAGCATTTAAATTTCAAATGGAAAAAACGGGGTCGTAATAGTTTACTACTGGATAGAGAAGAAATTGTGCTATGGAGGAGGGATTATTTAACAAAAATTGGGAAATATAGAAATCAAAACAGGAAGATTTATTACCTTGATGAAACGTGGGTAAACGCAGGACACACTACAAGTAAAGTTTGGGTTGATGATTCTGTAACTTCATCCAGGAGGGCCTTTCTAGATGGACTGTCCACCGGATTAAAAAATCCAGCAGGTAAATACGA
The DNA here is from genome assembly GCA_963669975.1 of Acanthoscelides obtectus. Classification (NCBI taxonomy): domain Eukaryota; kingdom Metazoa; phylum Arthropoda; class Insecta; order Coleoptera; family Chrysomelidae; genus Acanthoscelides; species Acanthoscelides obtectus. The sequence continues at coordinate 4,920,751 of CAVLJG010000009.1, read as the reverse complement.
GTAATAGACAACAATCGGATGTTTTTCAAACCTTGGGAACAAGGTTCTAAACATTAATTCCAGGGGGCAGATAAAACATATTACAAGTAACAAAACTTTTATAACTTTCGATAAAATGCGTGGATGTTTTATTGTCATTTTCATTTGTTAGAACTTTTTTAAGCCATGTTTTTATGTGTTTTAGATATTTCAATAATTTTTTAATATAATCTTAAAATATGTCGAATATTATAAACTTAAAAAAAGTTACTAAGTTTTATATTGTGTACCGTTCCTAATATTTCTAATCATTTTAATTCATACTTTAAGCTTTATAAAGTTATAATTTGTTAATATTAATATTTGCGCGTATTTCAGGTTCCTAATCATTCATTTTTTAAAGGTTTATAACTTTAAATTAAATTGTGAAGCGCTGAGTAATCATACGACGTTCAATATTCTTTCTTTCAATATGACTAAATAATCCCAATTATAGCAATCTGATACTCATGTCTCAATGTTTTTTCGCTGAATGTGATGAAAACTTTTGAAAAAGGTTCGCTTATTGAAATAAATCTACACCAGTTAGTACTTCGATTTCCAGGTAAAGGGAAAAGGCTCATTATCTGCCATATTGGCAGTGAGGATGGATTTGTTGTTGACGGTCTGTGGTGCTTTGAGTCTAAGAAAACTGGAGATTACCACGAGGAAATGAATGGCGAATCGTTTGAACAGTGGTTTTCAAAAATTTTACCGAACTTAGAGGAAAACGCAGTAATTGTGTTGGATAATGCGCCTTATCATTCTCGAAGAATGGAGAAGGTCCCAACAACGGCTTCAAGGAAAGTTGATGTTCAAAATTGGCTCCGCTCGAAAAATATCAACTTTGAAGAAGCAATGCTGAAAGTACAATTATTAAGAATTGTGAAGGATCACAAGGCGGAATATCAAAAATACGCCATTGACGAAATGGCAGCAAGTCAAAATAAAACTGTGCTCCGTTTACCTCCATACCATTGCGAGCTCAATCCCATTGAGCTCATATGGGCAGAGGTGAAAAATTATATAGCTAAGCACAATACAACTTTTAAATTTTGTGACCTCAAAGGACTTTTCAAAGAAGCACTAGAATTAATAACAGCGCAAAAATGGGAAAACTGTATTAAGCACGTGAAAGACAAAGTTGAAAAGAGAATGTGGGAACTGGACAATATTTTAGAGGAACAAGTCGAGCCATTCATTATTGACGTTGGTGCTTCAGGCAGTAGCGATGATGAAAGCTCATCTTTCCAATAAAAGATGTCGTTCATCAAATTCGGTAAGTTATAAGTAATTATAAAGCTACTGTATTTTTTAATTAATTATTGACATTTTTGAAGCCATTTTGGCAAAACCTATTGAAGAATCTACTTTCTGACAATGTTCAACCATGCACATTTTTTTACGTTTTGAACGTTTTAATTTGGTTACATATTTACCTAGAAATCAAAAAATATACTAATCAATATTCTAAAAGCAATTTTAAGAGATATACGATTATTTTTAATTTAGGCTAATTTAAACGCCATTTTGAAATTATATTCGACTGTATTTCACCAAACATCAGGCGGCATCCGAAGCTGGAAATCGAAGCGAAAATTTTGAAACCCTTATGTATATTTACATCATTATATATTTCTTACCCCACCCCCACATGATCCTATATCCATCACCAATCGTATACACATCGAATTGTGCTAATTTACTACAAAGTTACGCAAAGCAGCATCTACTATCTAAAATATGTACTGCGTGACTCTTAATACGTCCCTGCCGAATGTTACAGCGTTCGGTGATCACGTGGTCTTGTTTATGTCCGGTCTATCTCTTATCTGAATATACTGTAGTGGCGCGTCAATTTTTGGAGGAAAATTGCCATAATCGCTGGAGTGGGAGAGCAGGTCCACACCTGTGGCCCCCTCGCTCGCCCGATATGAATCCCTTAGATTATTTTCTCTGGGCACGCCTTAAAGCGTTGGTATACAAAACTCCTATTGAAAGTGAAGAGGATTTACGGAATAGAGTCATTCATGTGACATAATAAAAAATACGCCAGGTATTTTCAGGAGAGTGCGGAATTCAATGATGAGGCGACTAGACGGTTATGTTGAAGCCAACACTCAATCTAGTGAAATTGATTAGTCTATATGTTATTGTTATTTAGTATTTATTGTTACATAATTAGCAGTAAAAAATTATAAAAAATAATTATTTCCAAAAGAAACTTTTCCCATATTCCTTGAGTGGTCCAGGGATATGCAATTTAGTGGACTTTTTTCTGGAAAAAAAGCAAGATACGAAAAAAAATCAGTAAACAAAAAAGTTGTATTTCTATCTTCTTAATCCAAAGAACATAATAAAAATTGCACAAAAATCAGTAGCGTACATTTTTTTGTCGCAAATATTCATTCAGATCCCGTTCAAGACGCCACTGGACTTGATAAATTTAATCAAGTTAAGGCTAAATTAGCTTCTTAATATTATAAATACCATCGCCAAATTACAGCAAAATTATGTAAAAGATATTTAAGATAATTACGAAAGACTTTTTTTTATTTTAAGACCCTGTACGAGCCCCTTCCCACTTCAGTTGGCCCACCTCAAGATTTGTACCAAAATATGCCTTTATAAACTAAACATGACGAAACTATTCACTTCTAAAACAATTTATTTTCTCAAAAACATTTTAGATTCACTCTAGTCGTAAAAAATACATATTTGAAATGTGCGAATAAATGCGCGAAGTTAACAAAGCAACAATTGAAAGATTACCATTGGGTAACATCACCTTTATTTTTTATTACGGCTGAAATTCTTTTGGGGCATAGTGTTAACCATGCTTTGGCAAAAATTTGGTGTAAAACAATCCCATACCTCTTGAAGCTTTTGTCTCAGTTCGGTGATTGTACGAGCAGGATGTTGTCGTAGAACCTTTTTCATCTCGTGCCACAAAGTTTCAATAGGTGACAGATCTGGACTGCTAGAAACCCATTTCAAAAGTGTTACATTATTTTCTTCCATTCATGTTATAGCCTTTTTTGAGGTATGGCACGCTGCACCATCTTGCTGAAACACAAAATCTTGGCCGGATGTCAAACATTCTTCCATCACTGGTAAAAGCGATTCTTCTAAAATTGCCAAATATTTATTTATTTATCAATAAAATAAAGTTTTCCGACTCCTTTTGATGACATACTGCCCCAGACCATAATGGATGCTGGAAATTTCACTTTTCTCTTCAGACAGTCAACATGGAATGCTTCATTTTTTTTTGCGAATAACTCTACTGCGACTGTCACCAACACAAACTTCGAATCGGGCCTCATCACTCCATTGTATTGCACACCATTGTCTATGTTCTTTAGCCCATCTAAGCTGATTTTTCTTTTGCATTGGAGTTAATAGTGGCTTTTCTTTGGCCTATAAACAAGTTGTGCAACCTCAGGGTTTTTACTTCACTTTTTTTTATAAGAAAACTTACCTTGCAAGTGCTAAATCCCAGTTTGTGGGCCTCTCTATCAGTTGTGGACCTCGAAATTCTCCTTCCAACAGCGTCACTCCACAGGGCACTTAATTGTAAGTAATTGGCACGCCTGTTTTTCACGATTATTCTTCTTAATGCTCTTCGGTCGGCATTTGTGATATTACTTTTTTTCACATATCGTGGCTTAATATTAACTGAACCGGTTACGTTATATCTTCTAACAATATTTCTCACACTGTACCGCGATAAGTCTGACAAAGTTGCAATTTCTGAGTTTGATTTCCCAGAATTAAAAAATTTAATTATCAGTAACCGAATTTTCTCACTAATAACCTTTCCTCTCCCATTTTCAAAACCTTAACTACCCAAAACTATTTTAAACGTATTCTGAGAGCTGTGATTAATAAAAATAATTGTCGTGGCTTTTATTTTTCACAGCCACCTATGCGTTATAGACTTATTTTGCATTGAAATGAAAATAGGTCGATATGCTGTAATTGCAACATGTGTCATTTTTATGCTGCAAATTTGATTAGGGAGTGATAAAGTTGGTGTTTTCTACTATATATTATCAAAATATTCATTGTTAATATTTTAAACCTATGCTACATTTTTATTATTTGTGTTTGATAAGAAAAAGCTAAGATTTCAATAGTTGGGCCAACTGAAGTAGGAAGGGGCTCGTATCTTGAAACGAAGAATTTGAACTCAAAAAAGAATCGTCTGTTAAATTTATGGTACATACTTAATCAACAGCCTGTATATGACATACATTTATTGCAGTATTGTCCAAAATCCATAGCTCCAAATCTCCTAACGTTCAGCGGCTTCCTCTTCACAGTAGCCGCATATCTTATATTCACTGTATTAGACTACAGCTACTACGCATCTGATCCTGATCACCCAGAAGTTGATCCGCTTCCGAAATGGACCTTCACGGTAGCAGCTATCTTCCTGTTTCTTGCTTACACCCTCGGTAAGTTGATCGACTTCGTTTGCACTGATTTATTTGCTTCTTTTTGTTAGTTCGTTCTTAGTGTATTTTTTTAATGCCGTACAAGCAACTTGTTTTTTATCCCGTTTCAAGTTCAACGTGTTTTTGAAACGCTTTGAAATATAACGTCACATTCGAGCGAAAATAATAATAATCCTCTTTGTTAAAACAATACAATACAGAAAAAAGAGTTTATATGGTGGCGAAGTTTAGCAACGCACTAATCTTACGCTTAAACATCCATGCAAAATATACAAAAGTTATTAGGTAGCAGATGCCAAAAACAAAAACGTATACAGGGTGTTCATTTGAAAATTTCCCACTACGGATTTATCAAAAACCACTGATTAACAGGAAAAACACAGAGACACGTCAAAAGATTTTTCAAAGGGGACAACTTTTTAACTTTGCCGCCCCCCCCCCCCCCCTTCCCCCCCCCTTCCCCCCCCCCCCCAAGGGATATCGAGTAGTAGCTTGTTTGAAAGGTTTTTAGTTTGAAGTTCGATTTTTTGATTAAAATTCGTTTTCGAGAAAATTAGAAAAACCTTTATACAGGGTGTTTCAGTTTATTGTTGCATAACTTTAAGATTCGATAGAACTTTTAAAATTAATGCATAAAGTCTATATAAACATGGGTCGAAAAATGCGTGGCTTCCGAAATACAGGTTGTTTAAATTTACTTTCTAAAATAGTTTTTTTAAATATTTCGAACAATATTTGATGTATAACAGTGAAAATTGGTATACAAGGGTTTTTTGGTACTACAAAACGAACCATGGGCATAGTTTTACTGTAGCCCCTAGAGGGCGCTCTCTACTGTACCTGTAGTGTATTAAAATGACCGACAATTTTTTCTTAGTGCAATTTTTTGCTTTTTGAATAAAAAAACTGATTATTCGCACTTTTCAACATAAAACAGCTCTCTTGTGAATTTTCGTTATAGTTAGCCGTTTGTGAGATATTTCGATTTTTAAGGTTCGATGCCTTTTTAATTATTTATGATAAAATAACGTTAAAAAGTCAGTATCTTTTAGAAGTAGGCTGTGCCTGCAAATAATTTTGAAATTGAAAGCAGAATAAGGTTAAACGTCAATTAGTTGACAGTTAGTTTCGTTGTCTGTTGAAACCTGAAACGTTTTTTTGCAATTGTGAATGCACGAAATTTAGTTTCATTTACCTGTTTTTTTTTTGTAAGTTTTATAAAAATGCCATTTTTATTCTCCAATCAAGAGTTAGCGGATATTCATTTTGTGTATGGCTTTGTAAGTGGAAACGCAGCAGAAGCAGCCAGAGAATACGCACGAAGATTTCCAAACAGATGACATCCAACTCGCTCAGTATTTGTAAGAGTACATCGCCAAATAATTGAAAATGGTTTTGGAAATCTCCAAAGGGATCAAAACATAAATGTTCATCAGCGCAGATTTACCCGTATGATTCTGCGTGAGTTTGATAGAGATCCGACCACAAGTGTTAGGAGAGTTTCTGGTGCCTTGGGAATTTCAGCAAGCCATGTTCACCGTGTTCTTAGAAATGACCATAGACGTCCTTACCATTTGCAACCTGTGCAAGGACTACAGCCAGGGGACGGAGAACGAAGAATCACATTTTGTCAGTGGATTCTTGATAGAACTGATAATAATAGGGAGTTTTTAAGTAACGTTTTATGGACCAATGAGTCATGCTTCACTAGACGTGAAGTGGTAAATTTTCATAATCAACATATTTGGTCGCATGAAAATCCGCATGCAGTTCGGGAAAGAAATTTTCAGCATGAATTTAGTGTGAACCTGTGTGGATTGGTATCTACCGTATTCGACTATTTGGACCCTACCTTTTGCCTGCAAGGTTAAATGCTGCGACCTCCTTGGAATTTTTAAAGGCTGAACATGCAAATATGTGGGATGATGTTATGTTAGATTTAAGAAGATTGGCCTGGTTCCAGCGTGATGGTTGTCCAGCTCATTATTCGAGAATAGTTAGAAATTGGCTGAACGAAAATTATCCAGAAAGATGGATCGGCCGTGGAGGACCAGTCGCCTGGCCTCCACGATCCCGTGACCTAAATCCATTAGATTTCTTTGTGTGGGGATTTCTAAAAGAAAAAGTGTACCAGACTCCCGTAACCACAAGAGATATGCTAATAGACAGAATCAGGAATGCATGTGATGAAATAAGGCCTTATTTGAATAATGCTATACCACGTTCGATCATTCGTAGATGTGAATTGTGTATTGAACAATTGGGTTTACATTTCGAGCAACTACTTTAGATTTTGTACGTTTGTCCTAACTATCCAATAGCATTTTAGTTGTAAATAATTAATTTAATTTGTTAATAATAATATTGGAAAATTAAACAAATTAATATTCTGTTTTTTGTGATATTGGAGTTAGGAATTATTGCTGTGTTTAAAAACACAATCTAAACGATCATCTTAATTACTTGTAATGCCCAAATCGAAAATTAAAAAAATATTTTCACATAAATAATTAAAAATGCATCGAACCTTAAAAATCGAAATATCTCAAAAACGGCTAACTATAACGAAAACTCACAAGAGAGCTTTTTATGTTGAAAAGTGCGAAGAATCAGTTTTTTTATTCAAAAAGCAAAAAACAACACGAAAAATTTTAGGTCATTTAATACACTACAGGTACAGTCGAGAGCGCGCTCTAGCGGCTACAGTAAAACTATGCCCATGGTTCGTTTTGTCGTACAAAAAAACCCTTGTATACCAATTTCACTGTTATACATCAAATATGTTCGAAATATTTAAAAAAAACTATTTTAGAAAATAAATTTAAACACCCTGTATTTCGGAAGCCACGCATTTTTCGACCCATGTTTATATAGACTTTATGCATTAATTTTAAAAGTTCTATCGAAAGTTATGCAACAATAAACTGAAACACCCTGTAAATCTTAATTTGTTCGGATAGAAAACAAAAACACACGAAAATTTCACTTTTTATTTCAATAAGTGTTCAAAATGTTACCCGTTAGGGTTTGCTAAATCTACAATTCGATTATAATTTAAAACGGAAGATTAGACGTGGGAACAACAAAATAACAACCCGAATTTTTTGCGCATTCGTTTATCAACACAGATACAATACTTTTCTGCAGCAACTCTTTTCACTATTAAGAAATTCCGCCATGTCGACATTTTTAGCAGTATTGTCAAGTTTTAAGAACATAACAGCTGTGATCAAAAATATCAAATGGTGAACAAAAATCGAATATTTATAATGGATGAGGGAATAATTTCATTTCAAGGGACATAATTTAAATAGATTTTTTATATACATATTTATTTTTTAGCAATGAAAGCTTGACTATACAATCCATACTTATTACCCAATATTTTAGTAATATTAAATTTATAAGAATATGAACAGATTTGATTGTATATATTTTTTGTTGAGGGAATGACTTTTAGACTAATAAATTAATCGTATTTTTTTGTGTCAACATCTTATCCAAATTTTTCCTTTTAAAATATTAGTGTAGATACTCATTGATATAATAAAAATGTGAAATTGATGATAAATCCATGCGATTTAGCATCAATGGCCCAGGACATGAATTTCGATATTTGTTGAGAAATACCTATGTATGTTTTGGGCCTTGTTACTAAATTTACTCAAACTGGATCATCGGAGTTTTGGATGAAGCCTCTCAATTTGGGTTATTTTGGAGTAAATCATAAAATTGTTGCTGCGGCTGGTGTTTCATTAGGCTCTGTTCACACAGTTACCTAAGTCCATACATTTCATCCAGTCAAAATAAAAATATTGCAAGAGTTAACCGAAAGATGATTTCGATAGGCGAGTTGAATTTGTAAACAAATGACTGCAGCGATTAATGATAATACCATTCATATATGAAGAATATCTGCTTCAGTGATGAATGCACATTTTATCGAAATGGATTTGTTAATAAGCACAACTGCAGGTATTGGAGCAATGAAAATCATCATGCTTTTAGAAGGGCATACTTAGTACCCCCAAAAAGATGCATTGGCAGGCATTTTAGGGAACCATTGAAAACCAAATCGAAGAGGATGGAAACCCTATACTTGATGAGGCTGAAATATATTTATGGCAAGACGGCGCTCCTCCTCTCTATGTTGCGGAGTTTCCAGATTAATGGATAGGGCGAAGAGGGCCTATAGAATGGCCTGTTAGATGCCATTAGAATTTTTTCTATGGGGCCATTTGAAATCTATTGTGTTTACTCCCCAACCTGAAAGTTTGTATGAACTTGGTCAATACATCATCGAAAGCTGACATGCCTCCAACATGTTTTTGCTTGGCCATTAAAAGGCAACATTTTGAACACTTATTGAAATAAAAAGTGCAATTTTCGTGTTTTTGTTTTCTATATGAACAAATTAATATAAAGATTTTTCTAATTTTCTTGCAAATGAATCAACCTATTTTAAAAAATCAAACGTCAAAATAAAGGACTTCGAAAGACCTTTCAAATAAGCTGTCACTCGATACCCGTTGTCATTCAACATTTTTAAGGGGATGACGCTGGGGGGCAGAGGGTGAAAGGGGGTGATGTAGTTTTTGGTGAAAAAGTTGTCCGCCTTGACAAATCCTTTGAAGTGTCTCGACGTTTTTTCTTTTAATCAGTGGTTCTCGATAAATACGTGGTGGGAATTATTTAAATGGACACTCTGTATATAGTACGAGTATAATACGAGGTCTATAAATTAAGTGATGTGATGATTTTTTTTATTCAAATTCAATTACAAACTTGATATTGTCACACTCAAAGCAACTTCCTTTTGAAGCCACACAGCTCCACATGGATATCATATAAAAAAACTATAAAACGTCAAAAAAAACCTATAAGATGTCATCTTGCAAACTAGGTAGTTTTTAGGGCGCAGACAGTCATTCCACGTCTGCTCACTAGGATCGTTGTGAACGTCCATCTAAGGAGGAATCACTCAACTGAGCTACACGCATTATTGGTTGCATATGTTTTCCAAATAATAGTCCTTGACTGTAGTTTTTATCTCGGAGAAGAAAGTTGGTTGAATGACAAGATCGCATCTGGATGATTACGTGTATTGGTCTGCATGTGTATAAAACCAGTGATATTTGCTGTGTGAGAAAATCATTACTGAATATGCTGCCAATGAAGTATATCTATTGGCTGTGCCCGACGGGTTATTTTTATGTTGTGCTTTCTGTAGAGAGGTTATGTTCAAAGTTATGAATTACGAAAAACTGAGGAGAATTACGAGAAATCATCACCGCTAATTCGACAGTGTACAGTGAATATAATTATTTCTTATCTCTCTCATTTTTGAAATTCAGCAAGTTTGTATATGTAATTTCCAGAAAAAGTAGATGCGCAACTAATTTCTAGCTTTGTGTCTCAATTAAGTGTATTTGAGGCAAGAACCCAATGTAATTATCATCAACACATATAACTTACAGCTTAGACTTCCAGTAATGCCATCTCAGAAGCAGATTTTACAACACATCAGAGCCAAAGATTGATAACAAGCCTCAGGACGTTTAGGCAACACGTACAACTAAGTGCTAAGTTAACATCTTGTAGAAAAACCTACATAATGTCAAAAAAAAAATCGGTATAATGTCACTTTTCACGATACGTGCCGGAGACGGTTCTTCCACTCCTAATAGCAGTGCTTGAAGTCCGATACTGGAATAGCCTTCAGCTGGTCGGCTACGACCATTTGAATGTTTTCGACTGTCTCAAAATGCACCCTTGTGGTATTTTTTCAACTTCGGTAATAGAAAATAGTCACAAGGACTAATGTCAGTCGAATATGGAGCCACAGGTATGTTTTTACTGGCCAAAAACTAGTTTATTGACAGTGCTGTGTGACAAGGAGCATTATGGTGATGCAACACCCAGTTGTTCTTGATGTTTGGTCTCACACGAATGACACTTTCTCGAAGTTTTTCAAGAACCTCCCTTTTTGAGCGACTCCGTGTATGTACAGTAATGGACAAAAGTATATAGACAAATATGAATATTTACCTAAATACCTTTAGAAAACGAATTCATACTTCATTGCTCCATAAACAAATGCGTTATTAGTAGAAAAACTAAATTCCTTGTTTTTACATTATCTGCAATGAACACAATTCAAGTCTGAATACAGGGTGTCCGCAAAGTTGGGGTTTTCCTTTTCAGAAACAACTACCCTTGAAATAACAAAGTTAATGTGTAGTGAAACGAGGGCGACCAAGTGAAAAAAAGAAAGGAAAAAGTACTCACTCTCCAGTTGACGAGAAGGGCTAAGTACGTCTCTGCCCGAAATCATATCGCTCCAACAGAAAATGAAATCAGCTGATGCGCTACCGAGCAGACGCACCATGCCAGCCCAAACATTTACCGAAAATGTTTGTTGAAAATGTACCCGACGGACAGCCTGCGGATTTTCTACTGACCAAACATGAGTGTTGCGAAAGTTATTCACCCCATTATGCGTGAACGTAGATTCGTCTCTCACCAATATGCACTTCAAAAAGTCCGTATTATTGCCATGTTGATGCAACAACCACTCACAAAACCGCACTCTTGCTGGAAAATCGTCAGGTTGAAGGGCTTGTACACGTTGGACGTGAAACGGATACAGTCCCTCTTCACGCAGCGTTTGCCACACTTTAGTTTTTGATACTTGCACTTCTCTAGCCACGTCTCTAGTGCTTGTTGGGGGATTCTCGTCTACGCGATTACCTCTACACGCGTGACCGTAACCGTCGGTTGAAGGTTGCATACTGACCTGACACACTGACGCCGACCCAGTTCTGTCGTCGGGTTGAGCCAATGACCTTGTACCAATGGATGATGTCGCGGGTCGCGGCTACAGGACGGTATTCAGATATTTTTGATGTTGCAGAGCCCTTTATCTCGGTTCCCTTAAGACATTGGTGTATATGGTACTAAGAAAAATTGCTTATGTTTTCAAGATCTACATGTCGTGTAAAGGAAACCCCAACTTTGCGGACACCCTGTATAAGCACTTTTTTACTAGGGACAAGAATATGTAGACAAATTCTTTTCAACATTAGTTTGGTACAGTTTCGTGTCAGAAGAGAATTAGTTTGTGTTCATCAAGTATTATGGAATAAGTTGAGTGATTTTAAGACCATGCCGCGTGGTCCAGAAATTTCTTTCGATGTGAAAACTAAGATCATTTAGTTATACAAAGATCGTCAACGTTAAGTCGACATTGCCAAAAATTTGAAGTTGAAGCTTAAAGCAGTTTGGGCAATATTGAACAAATATAAACAAAAAGGTATCTTGGAAGCCTCTAAGAGAAGTGGTCGGCCTAGAAAACTAAATGCTAGATCAGTTAGATTAATAAAAGTAATTTCGTCCAAAGATCCGTTTAAAACCCCAAGACAAATAGAAGCCGAAATCGAGACAAAATAAATTGTCAGTGTTTCTACGAAAACTATAAGTAGCAGATTGAATTATTTGCACGTCACCCGAGTAAGAAGCCGCTAATTTCGAGGAAAAACCGTAAGGACCGATTACAATTTGCACGGTTGCATCTTGATTGGAGCATCTGTGACTGGAAGAGGGTATGTTTCAGTGACAAATCAAAGTTCAATATGTTTGGATCAGATGGTGTTCATTACGTTAGACGTCCTAGTGGACAAAGATTGACCCCCAAGTACACTTTGCCCACTGTCAAACATGGAGGCGGATCTGTTATGGTTTGGAGGTGCTTTTTGGGGTTTGGGATGGGACCTCTATATAGAATAGATGGCATTATGGATAAGTTTGTATACACAGACATACTCAAGCATGTCATGTTACCCTATATGAAAGACAATATGCACTTAAGATCAATCTTCCAGCAAAATAATGACCCGAAGCACACTTCAAATCTCGCAAAGAAATTCTTTCTGGATGAAAAAATACCAGTTCTCAAATGGCCTTCACAGTCTCCCGATACAAACCCCATTTAAAATCTATGGGAATACTTAGATAAGCAAACACGAGATAAAAATTATTCAAACAAGGATGAACCTTTTGCCGCTTTAGAGCAAAAGTGGAGACAGATTGATGAATCTTATATCAAAAAACTTCTACAATTTATGCCGAGACGATGCCAGGCAGTGATTGATAATAATGGTTATGCTACAAAATTATCTCAAACATGGTTGGTTTTTTATAATTCAATGAAATTTGCTTCTTTTTTCTATAATTGTTTTGCTTTGTCTATATATTTTTGTCCTTCCAGTTTTTTTCAATTCATTTTTTATTGAAGGGATTCTAATGACTTTATTTATGTATAAGTGAGTATTATGCTATTACGAATTATGTATACAGGTTGGTGTATTAATAAAACAAGTTAAAAAAGAAATACAGCACAATATTAATTTGTCTATATACTTTTGTCCATTACTGTATATAGGAAAAACAAATTGGCATGCATTAGATCATCGACTTCGTCTTTATTGCTTTTTTGGGCCTTGGTGAGGTTGACGTGTGCCACTTCTTGTGCTGGCGCTTGATTTCTCAAACACCCAAGACTCGTCACCAGTAATGACACCTTCCAGAAAATGAGGACACCTTTCCTTCCTGATGTCGTTTTGGTCTTACGAAAGGTTTTTTGGAATCGTTTTTCCGCAGAATTTTCTCTTCCCCAATTCACTGATCGAAATCTGATGAACGGTGGTGAATCAAATTTAACTCTTCCCCGATCATTCTGACTGTTAACCATCGATCTGAACGCGCAAGATCCTAGATTCCATCGGTTCTTGAAGATAAAAGTCTTCTGCTTCGTGGTTCATCTTCAATCGACAATGCATTAAACATTAAACCGCCGAAACACCGTAGGCCTACTGGATCACATGTTCCTCTGTCTCCCCTAAAAGCTCGGCACCTCCAATGTTGCCAGATCGAACGCTAGGTTGCCAGTCTCATCACAGACCTCGTATATTCCCGAGTGTTCATGATAAACATAATATTAGTAGTGTACGAAGTTGCAACGTTGACATCGATAAGAGTACCACGAAAGTAGATAAAATGAATAAAAAGACGTATATCTTATCGCATAACCAGTTTTTCAAAGTGCGTATACTTATAGTGAGGATACATAAATAGAATGGATTTATATTGATTAAAGTGTAATGCAAGTCACAACATAGTCTATAGTCTGATTTCAAAATTGAAGGCAGCGGCAAATTTGAAAGAAAGCCGCGTCTACCGTTTGTCGGTATGGACGGGAGACCGGTAGTGGCGCGACAGGAAATATTTTAAGCTAGGTTCTCACGCGGCAAGAAGACAGCGTGGCACGCTTGCGATTTTGCTGTCGTGAATCTTGGCTGGAGTGGAGGATGAAACGTAAACCAGCAGCAGTCGTGCCCGGTTCACATGGTTCACAATTCAGTTTCGGTTAATTCCTTGGAGCTGACTATGGCGGAACATGTGGTTGAAAGTTGTGAGGTGTTGAGTTCGGTTTTAAATGCGATGGTAGCAAAAAGGCTAAGAAAGTTATGTGAACAGATGAAAAATTGGAAGAATAAGCGTTATTTTGTCAGAAAGTAGATGGATTCAAGGAGAAACTCGGGGATCACAAAAGTTCCGTGAGGATCTTAAAAATTTGCTGCGCATGTCTAAGGATGAGTTTGATTTTCTCTTAGAACGTGTTTCTCCTCACATTACGTGGTTATGCCTGGCTACCGATTGTCGTGTCCACGCCCGAAAATCAAACGTGTTTGATGACGTCAGAAACAAGTTTACGACACCTCGTTCAGGCAGAGGCAATTCCACGCAAGCAAGACTCACGCTAGCGTGCCACGCCTCGTGAGAACGGAGCTTCATAATGGGTTTGACATCCTACTGAAAGTAGATATGTAGTAGAATTTCATGTTTAAAGATGTACAGTAAAGACATTTCTCACATGTTCTGATGTAACCGTTCGTGCCTGAATTCGCATCGGCGAAATGCGATTGTCAAAGGATTAGTGGTTTTCCCAGATAGTCGTAGATTTGCCGTGCTTTTTGGACGTTTTCGAGTAACATCTAAGTTATAATCACACAGTTTTACGTCATTGAACGTATGACTGATGAGGTAAGAGAAATTTCTTTATGTTTGATAGCATATAATTGTCAAACATATGAATCTTAAACAATATATTGTGAAATATGGAAGTAACTTCTCGAACAAAATTCAAATAACGCGAAATTCAGCAAATAGTACGGAAAAAGTTTAAATATAAAACGATGATGATGATGAGCAATTTATGTTGGAATGTATTGATTATCAACAAAGATTTGCTATACTTGTGTTCTAGTTGGAGTAATAAATATTCTTGAAACACAAAAAGTTAATAATCTGGTCAATCAGGAGATGTAGAAGTATCGTCACTACTTGAGGTTGATGATTACTGGCTCTATTGCTTTTTCTATATGGTGATCTAGTTCCCAAAACTTCTCTTCTTCTATCACTTGAGAGATACATTTCTGCCACGCATCACGCTGTCACAGCACCGATTGCATCTTCCAACAGAATACGAACGTCAGACATATTTTGAATGTCGTATTTTTACGAGTCACCTCATTTTTGATTTGAGCCCATATCTCTATTGGATTCATCTCGCAATGATACTGTGGAAGTCTCAATACCATGAATCCCATCTCCCTAGCGATTTCATCAACAGCTTGTTTGACGAATCGGGGTTTGTGTTCACGCGCGATTTGCAGCAGTTGTGCCTTCAGCACGTTATGTTTTTAAATACCAGCCAATTATAAATATCAGCTTTTCGCCAATTTGAAGTAGGAAGGATTTCTATACGTCTACTGTGGTACGACGCATTGTCCATGATGATAACCGAATCTGGTTCGAGCTTGGATAATATGGATTTGAACCAAGATTCAAAAACTTCGGCATTCATGTCCTCCTGGTAGTCACCAGTTTTTCTGGATTCAAATATATTCAACCCTCCATTCACAAAGCCAGATGCACAGCCTATATGTGTGATTATCAATCGGCGACCTTTGCCTGAGGGACTTTTCATACCTGTACTCAATCGATCACGATGGGCATGTCATATTTAAATCTTGCCAAAACTTGGAAACAGTATTCAGCCACGTTTCATCCAAGTAGTAAATTTGCTGACTCCCGATTACGCGAATACTACGTATGGTTTTCAAGTATTCCCTACGCCACATAACGATGTCATCTTTCTCTATTAATACACTGTTCCTTTTAGGTTTCGAATATCTAATGTTAATTTCGCGCAAGGTTCTTCAAATAAAAAGAGTACGTTTTCCGACGAATTACATTTTTCACATCATCATCTAGGACAACTTTCTTACGTCCTCGATTTTTATCGGATTTACCTCCTGTTTTTTGCTTTCAGGATTCTATAAATCGTCCTGATAACTTGGTCATATCGCTACAATCTCTCACTGTTTCGTCCATTTTTTAAAAATAAACATTTTTCACGATGTTCCTTTCACCAGGACATAAAACACGCCGCTGGTTCGTACTACACATTGCATTTCGTTTCATTTCTGAAATAGTAGATATGTGCAATGCCTGCACTAACCAAGCTTTCGTATCCGCGATCCCTACTTAACACCTTAATAGTATGTGCTCCGCACCTGACTACACTAGCTGGAACCTGAATGCAATAAAATTGCGGCGTATCTTTTGAGTATAGCGCGATGCCGACTACGACGTTGTCAAGCCTACGTTCACTTTCTGATTTATCGGATTCTTAACTTTTTCAGACCGAGGTGAAATCCGCCGCAAAATTTTTGATAGAGTTAAATAATATACTAAAAAGTCAAGCTAACCTTCCCGATACTCTAAATAGGTCATTACCATCGTTGTTACCCGATTTTTATGAGTATTTGAAAATCCAGAATTTGGAGAAAATTTAACACATGAATCAGATTGTCACATATGACATCCATATTCAAACATTTTTTGCTACTGGACTTACTTGGTATATATACAGGGTGTCCGCAAAGTTGGGGTTTTCCTTTACACGACGTGTAGATCTTGAAAACATAAGCAATTTTTATTAGTACCATATACACCAATGTCTTAAGGGAACCGAGATAAAGGGCTCTGCAACATGAAAAATATCTGAATACCGTCCTGTAGCCGCGACCCGAGTGGTACAAGGTCACTGGCTCAATCCGACGACAGAACTGGGTCGGGGTCAGTGTGTCAGGTCAGTATACAACCTTCAACCGACGGTTACGGTCACGCGTGTTGAGGTAATCGTGTAGACGAGAATCCCTCAACAAGCACTAGAGACGTGGCTAGAGAAGTGCAAGTATCAAAAACTAAAGTGTGGCAAACGCTGCGTGAAGAGGGGCTGTATCCGTTTCACGTCCAACGTGTACAAGCCCTTCAACCTGACGATTTTCCAGCAAGAGTGCGGTTTTGTGAGTGGTTGTTGCATCAACATGACAATAATCCGGACTTTTTGAAGTGCATATTGGTGACAGACGAATCTACGTTCACGCGTAATGGGTGAATAACTTTCGCAACACTCATGTTTGGTCAGTAGAAAATCTGCACGCTGGCCGTCGGGCACATTTTCAACAAACATTTTCGGTGAATGTTTGGGCTGGCATGGTGAACGGTATGCTCTTTGGACCATTTATTCTCCCAAATCGATTGGACGGGATGCAATACCTAGACTTTTTACGCAACATTTTGCCTTCCTTGTTAGAAGATGTGCCATTAAGTGTAAGACAATCAATGTTGTTTCTGCACGATGGTGCACCGCCCCATTTTAGACGCGAAGTGCGTGAGTTTTTGAATGAATTATTTCCGAATAGGTGGATCGGACGTAATGGACCCGTAGCGTGGCCTCCGCGATCTCCAGACTTAACACCATGTGATTTTTTTCTTTGGGGAGAAATGAAACGCTTAGTGTACAAAACTGAAGTGCATACGGTTGACGAACTTCGTCTCAGAATTGAACAAGCTGGTACTTTCATTCGGGGGAGGGACTCCATTCTCAAAGCCTGTAGCGATGCTTGGCTACGTCGTGCACGCACCTGTGTTTTTTAATCAAACGGCGATAACTTCTAACAATACCTATAAAGTACGTTTACCTAAAAACTGAAAACGCGGCAACGCCGTCATATTTGTTACCTCTGTTCGTGGGATTTCATTTTCTGTTGGAGCGGTATGATTTCGGGCAGAGACGTACTTAGCCCTTCTCGTCAACTGGAGAGTGAGTACTTATTCTTTTATTTTTTTACTTGGTCGCCCTCGTTTCACTACACATTACCTTTGTTATTTCAAGGGTAGTTGTTTCTGAAAAGGAAAACCCCAACTTTGCGGACACCCTGTATATTCAATTATTGTCGGTTGAATTGAAGTATTCACGTTTTAAATACGTATTTCCAGCAAGTTGGTTCGCAAAAATTCAGTTCTGGGAATCTATGGATTTGATTTCCGGAATCACAATTTACGATTAGCGGTTGAGCTTCAGACCTGATCAAAAACATAGTAGCCGCAGCTAGTATATTTTCGATCACGAAGCATAATAAACTGTTGTCAAGGGAATAACTGAATATAATTTGATTTGGCAACATTGTATCCTTCATTTGCTCAATGTTGTCAAGTCCAATGTTTTTCAATCAAGTTTAAGAGAAACCCCTCGTAGCATGGATAGGCATGGTATAAGCCAGAAGACAGACCTGTTGAAAATTGAGGTTTTCCCAAGGGATGGAAATGTTCGCATCGACTGAGTATCATAAAGCCTACCTTATCCAATGATACGTGGATCGCAAAGCTTGACTTCTGGCTACTGATCTTCTTACCGTAGGATTTGACTTTGACTACTTGAGATTGAAGATTTTACTTATATATGTTATTTTAAATAGGAGATCAGAAGAAAGTTGTTCAACATTTGAATGTTCATGCAAAAATTCAATATATAGACTTTCAGTGGATTTCTCCGATGAGCGCGTGACAACATCGCTTACAGTTCTCTACTGCCTTCCAATTTGGAACCGAACTATAGGTTGATAAAATATGCTTTTAGGTTTTCATACTTTGAAGAGCTGAAAAACGATCAGATCACTGTGCGGGATCATTTTGAGGATCGATTTTAGAAATACGAGTACATAAATGGTATACCGGGTGTTTCAAATTCGTGGGGGTCGAACTTCAGGATCTCAGAAAGAATAAGAGATACGAAGGGCCGATTTCACCAACATTATTATTATGGACCAATAGGAAAATACCTTATCGAAATGCAATTTAACGGAAGCTGTCAAAGGTCTCAGAATATCAGTGATTTCTATTAAAATGTTGAATAAAATCGTGAAAATTCGACTGTATTATAAACAAGACCACTTTTTGATTCCAACATGATGCTTTTGTACAGAAAAAACAGGACAACTTTCATGTATTTTGATATATGTTATAGGTGTACATTTGATCAGGTCGATTCTAGCTGTTAAATTTGGCAGCAGGGTTGGTCGTTTGTTAATTCATGGCAATCTCGAAATTTGTCTACTTCAATATACTGTGTGTATATTATG
Source organism: Acanthoscelides obtectus (assembly GCA_963669975.1). NCBI lineage: Eukaryota > Metazoa > Arthropoda > Insecta > Coleoptera > Chrysomelidae > Acanthoscelides > Acanthoscelides obtectus. The sequence continues at coordinate 4,901,724 of CAVLJG010000009.1, read as the reverse complement.
AGATCATTATAGCTACACATACCTGTTGAATTGTGCGGATTTGCAAGAAAATAGAGTATAAAATGTATTCCAACCAATTCCTCATCTCTCTTTACATCATAATAGTAATCATTTGTTATAAATTCATGGGTTAATGAATATCTTCAAAGCAATCAAAACAATATGTCGTCCCCATCCTAAAACACCGATATGTGTAAAACATGTTAATCCCTACATCTCCGAGGTGCATAATGCAATTACTGTAGACATAGACCTAAAATTATTAGTAATTACTGAAAAATAATGTAGGGCTCATGCACGACTTAACGTAACCGAATTTAAGGATCAGCTGTTTCTACACCAATGTCCTCCACGTGTTACGCCGCCAGATGGTAACTAGCTAGTGTGCTAGTGCTGGCGGTATAGATTTGTTTTGGTGTTCGTCTTCGGGTGTGTTTTTCTGCCTTGGACTTGTTTTTTGTGCGATTAATTGAGGATGGCCATGCCTAGAGCAAAAAAAACGAGAGCCGCGCTGGTATCAACTCCTGACCGTGGTGAAGAGGTACCTGCAGAAGGCACCTGAATGCAATCGGAAATCGCCAGAGGAGCGCCTAATGATGATGTCGTGTACACGTTAAATCTGCACGAACCCCTAAATACGTGGTTATGTTGAATGTACCATCACCGATCGTGCGACTGATTATACTCTGAAACTAAAACAAAGAACTGCAACTGCAATTGTATGTATGAATGTTGAAACTGTTGAACAGTTTCGGACCAGTGGGGTTAAAATATCGTTGAGGAAATGGAAAGAAGTGTATGAATGTGTTGAAATGCAACACCTAACAAAAATTTGAGTGTAAAGGCTTTTTCGTGTAAGCGTTTGGAAGTACAAGTATGCAAATATAGGATAAACTATAAGCACACAGTAGGTGATATAATCACATATGAATTACAAAAGTTGCAGTAAACATGGAAAAACCTTCAGCTAATCTGACAAAATAGATTTTACTCAGACATCAAGCATTTTTAAAAATTTTGGCTCAGTTTTACATAATTTCATAATATTTAATAAACTGAAAAGATTTCAATGGCAAGCTGTCACTTCATATTTTTCAGTGTTTTGTTTTGAATACTTTGATGCTATTTGCTGCCAAACATTTGACCGAGAGATTTTGAGGCTGATTGGGTATATTTAACGGACTGTTTGGTACTCGTACCCTATTGTTACAGAATAATGGTTTGTTAAATTGTGAAATCCACCCTAAATCGATTAAATTGGGGCAAAGTTGCGTATTTAGGTAATTAACAAAATGCCTCTTAGAAAGTTTCGATATTCAAAGTATTTCCGGTGAGAGACGAATAAAACCGAATTTTCCCAAAATCATTTAAATTTTTTCCTGAATTCATTTGTTGTAGCATTTCAAAATAAATTGCACTATTAATGTTGCCACTTTTTCCCTCTTCTAGATGGCACAATTAGAATTTCAATATGACGTTTCGTCTCTTGTCATCCAGCAACATCTTTATTTTTTCATCGGCTGGGTCAGCCCTTGGATAATAGCGAACGCTTCAACTAGACAACCTGCTGCCCAACTAAAACTCGTTATGGGCATTGAAATCGCCGAGGAGAACTACCTCTGAAGCAGGGTGATTCATGTTCAAGAAGTCGATGTACCTTATATTTTCTTGGTTGCACGAGTTATTTTATAATTGCGTTAATAACATTTAAATCGGCAAGTACAGCAGGATGATATTTATATTCTAAAACTATGGGTGGATCATTTTTGTTGACTGTCCCATCACAATTACACAGTGTTAGATCTAACAATCTACCATCGGTGTTCGTTATTTTGTTTATATTACTGACACACTGAGAGAAAATGTGCTGTTACTACTACTACTTGGACTGTCAATTTCAATAAGCCGTATCTAATTATTTTCTAAAGCCGTCGTTTACATTTTCAGATGGTATAGACGGCAAGCAGGCTCGCCGCACCGGTACCAGCGGCCCCCTGGGTGAGCTGTTCGATCATGGTCTCGATTCCTACACTGCCGGTCTCATTCCATCCGCCATCTACTCCATCTTCGGCAGGGGGCCCACGTACAGCATCGTACCCTTTCGCATGTTCTTCACTATGTGGAACGTACTGATGAACTTCTATCTCTCGCATTTCGAAAAGTACAACACGGGTGTACTTTTCTTGCCGTGGGGATACGACTTCTCCATGTGGGGGACCATCATCACATTCTTCATTACAGGGGTAAGGTATTTGAAACTATACTAAGTGACATATAAATCCGAACACCCAGTTTAAATGGTTTTATTTTAATAAAATTTTGTATAAGTACTTAATGAAGCATAATAAGTAAATGATAAAAATTTAAAAATGATTGCACTGCTTTAAAGCCCTTTGACCTTTAATAATGTGTGGATGCACGGATGTGCTACGCATTCTCCAACGCGCCTAGGCATGCTTCTGATCAGGTGGTCAATGTCCTCCTGTGGTATCTCATTCCAGGCAACCACCAACTCCTCTCGAAGTGCTTCTAGAGTCTGAGGAGGACGTTGCAAATTGAGCAATCTCCTACCCATCATATTCCACACGTGCTCAATTGGGGATAAGTCGGGAGATCTTGGTGGCCATGGTAACAATGTTGAAAGAAGTCTATTGTGACTCTTGCAACATGTGGTCGGGCATTATCTTTTTGGAAAGTTGGATCTGCCAGGGTGTCAAGATAGGGTAAAAGATGGCGTTCTAGAACTTCGTGGATATAACGCTGCGCGTTCATGTTACCTCTGATGAAGATTAAAGGTGACCATAACTCCAACAGTGTGATGAACATGTCTTTCAACAAAAAACTGTGGATTCCTCCTTTCACCACGTCGCCTTCTAACCCTGGCACGACCATCGTGCATGCCTGAACAAAATCGAGACTCGTCACTAAAGACAATACTGTTCCATTCCTGATCCCAGAGTGACCGTTGTCTGCACCACTCAAGGCGATTACGTCAGTGTTCTCGAGTTAAAGGGAGGCCCCAGTGTGGCCGGTATGAAAACAAGCCAAAACTTCTCATTCGTCGGTAAACACTTCGCATGCCAATAGGTCTTCCGTGTTCTGCAAACCATTCATTTGCAATGGACCTGGTAGTGGAGAAACGGTCCCTTAAGGCCAATGATCTTAGGCGGCGATCTTCACGGTCTGTTGTTCTACGGCGGCGTCCAGTGCCCCTTGCTCTTTGCGTACGGCCTTCTCGAAGCCATGCCTGACAACACCTAACCACAGTGTCTACACTTCTTTGCACTCTAACTGCAATTGCCCGAAAAGAAAGTCCAGCTTCCCGAAGTCCCACTATACGGCCCCTATCAAACTCACTAAGTTGACGAAATCGTACAGGTCTCCGTACTCTAGGCATCGTAACCGATCGTAAAGGATGCCAAGAACCAAAATCCGCCAACGTTGACTCTTTACTGCGGCTGAAATATTCATTTTTAGAGCGTTAGTGAATTAAAAAAAGCAGTATAAAAACCGGAATGTCCAACTGATAAGGCTGAAAATTTTTTCACTTGTTATTTACACTAAGATGAATACATTCACCAACTTTTATTAAAATAAAACCATTTAAACTGGGTGTTCGGATTTATATGTCACTTAGTTTAGTACGGATTTTTCTTTTACACCTATACAGGGTGTTTGTTAAGTATGTACCATAAGCTTAACAGACGGTTCTGTGAGTAATTTCAAGCCAAAAAGTTCATATAAACATGGGTCCGCAAATTGTTCGTTCTTAAAATATAGCGTGTTAAAGTTTAAAAAAAATGTTTTTTCGTAAATAGGTATTTCTCAACAAATTTAGAAATTTCATTTTGCATTTCTTAAAAAAAAAATAATGAAAATACATCATTTTTTTGCAGAAATATAAAGTTTAACTTTAGTGAGGTTCATTGAAAATGAAGGTCCTCCATATTTTTGTCTATAACATGTAGAAAAATGACTTTTAAGACTATGAAATGAGGGAATGGCTGATAGGATGGGGGAATGATTTTTACAACAATTTGATGCTGAATTTCAATAAAAAATATAAGTTAATTTATTAATAGATGTATTGAGATTTGTTTTATACTTTAAAGGGCACATCCTCGTATTTTCATCATTCTCTAAAAAATGAACATCACCCCTAACTTTCAGCATTTTGGAGCTAACTTTACGAGTACAGTTCTTTGTTTTTGAAAAAATGTTTCGATCTATATAGCAATTTGTATCTTTTGTACTTATTGCAGCTTCAACATGTAATATTTTTTCTTTTCTCCGTGTTTACTTGCAAGATCTTCATAGATATTCTTGAGGTCCGTTGGCAGTGCTTCTCCGAAAATGAGTCTTTTTCTTACAACGTCAGGAACTTGTATATTATTTAAAAGCGAAGACACTTTAGTTGCTGGAGAGTTTGGGTCAGTATTTTTAGTTTTCAATCTCAAACACCTCTTTTATATTTTTCGCTAAGCTTGACTGCGTTCCTCACTTTATTTTCCAAACTTTTAATCTTCGCGTACAGAATAGTTCCCCGCTTGCGCATTCTACTGAGAGCACACAAATTCTCTGCTCTGTGCCGTAAAGGTGGTGCAGGTATACAAGAGTTACTAAAAACTTCATGGAGAATCAAAAAATTAAAAAAAGCGGGGTTTCCATTTTGAAACCTAAAGTGAAACGCAATATCTTATTTTTGAATCGCCCTGTGTTGAACGGCTATAGATGAAAAGACGTCCCCCTAGAAATAAAAATTGACATGTTCGAGCGTTTTTTCCAAAATATACCAGGAGAGAGCCCCAAATGAGGGTGGGACCTTTTCGTTGGACCACACCCTGTATAATCTAGCCCTATTATATGTAAAATATAATTTCTAAGACAACATCCGCTTTGAATATGTCTTTATACTATATAATAATAAAAAATATATTTTATTTGTAGATCTTCGGATCCGACATGTGGCACTTCCGCATTGGCAGCTTCAACGCGGGCAATATATTCGAGATGCTGTTGTACGTCTCGTCACTCATATCAAACGTACCGGTTGTGATGTACAACATTTACCTTTCCTACAAGAACAAAACGGGCCATATGAGGCCGTTCAGCGAAGCAGTGCGACCTCTAGTCTCCGTTGGCTTGTTCTTCTTGGTTACTCTAGTCTGGGTTCTGTACTCACCATGTAACATTGTCGAAAAAGACGCCAGAGCTCTCTTCTTTTTGATGGGGACAATTTTTTCTAATATTTCTGTAAGTATTTCATGCACATTATTATAACCATACGGAGTGTTTCAAATTCGACCCTCAGCATTGTGATCTCGGAAATGGTAAGCGATACGAAGTTGCTTAAATGGGGGAAAGTTTCATATTCAAGTAACTAGCCTGATGCCGCTCAGAAAGTTTTGAAATACAAATTACTTGCCGAGGCAGTCGGAAAAACGAATTTTCCCAAAATCCTTTTATTTTTACCTGACTTTATTTGTGGTGGGATTTCAAAATGAATTGCACAGTAGCATTGTCACTGTTTCTCATCTACAAGCTGGTATAATTAGAATTTCAATATGAATATTTGAAATGGGATTTCAAAATAAATTGCATATTACACAGTTCTGCACGAAAATCCTTGTCGTCAAACACGTTATTTTGATAACTTCTACATATTTAAACCTTACACCGACCTTTAAATTCTCGTATCACGTAACCGAGTCCAGAGAGTACCAACAACATGCCTTGAGCAGTAGTAAGAATGTACCTGTGCAATATTTATCTTTCTATAGAATAATGGGGTACGACGTTGCCTAGTCTACGTTTTCTATTAGTATATATTCTATAGAAAAATCTGGATCCGCGGTTAAGGTAATTCAAGAGAGAGCTAGTAAAAATAAACAGAAAAAGTACAATGAATATAAATTATACCTCTTATTAGGGAGTTATTGAACGTCCAATAAATTCAGGCACTAATAATTCCTGGCCGTATTTGACATGTAAGCAGGCGCAGTAAAACAAAAATAAGACTTGGACTTAATAAAGTAAGTGCCTGCCACTATTGCAGGACACTTAAAATCGTGTTGTTTCTTTCTGTGCAAATAACTTAATTTTTATAGTAGTTTTTGAATATAAAATAAATTATGTACTTTGCTATTTTCTCGCTATTTAATTGGTCTAAATCGTGAACCCTTTCGCCGTAACATTCAAATAAAAAAATACTGATATTTACCTCCAACGAGTAGCAAAACACGAAGCACAAAAACAATAGCAAAACTTTATATACTAAGTGACATATAAATCCGAACACCCAGTTTAAATGGTTTTATTTTAATAAAAGTCGGTGAATATATTTATCTTACTGTAAATAACAAGTGAACAAATTTTCAGCCTTATCAGTTGGACATTCCGGTTTTTATACTGCTTTTTTTTAATTCACTAACGCTCTAAAAATGAATATTTTAGCCTCAGTAAAGAATCAACGTTGGCGGATTTTGGTTCTTGACATCCTTTACGATCGGTTACGATGCCTAGAGTACGGAGATCTGTACGATTTCGTCAACTTAGTGAGTTTGATAGGGGCCGTATAGTGGGACTTCGGGAAGCTGGACTTTCTTTTCGGGCAATTGCAGTTAGAGTGCAAAGAAGTGTAGACACTGTGGTTAGGTGTTGTCAGGCATGGCTTCGAGAAGGCCGTATGCAAAGAGCAAGGGGCACTGGACGCCGCCATTGAACAACATACCGTGAAGATCGCCGCCTAAAATTATTGGCCTTAAGGGACCGTTTCTCCACTACCAGGTCCATTGCAAATGAATGGTTTGCAGAACACGGAAGACCTATTGGCGACGAATAAGAAGTTTTGGCTTGTTTTCATACCGGCCACACTGGGTCCTCCCTTTAACTCGAAGGCGACGTGGTGAAAGGAGGAATCCACAGTTTTTTGTTGAAAGACATGTTCATCACACTGTTGGAGTTATGGTTTGGGATGCTATAGCTTATGGTTCCAGGTCACCTTTAATCTTCATCAGAGGTAACATGAACGCGCAGCGTTATATCCACGAAGTTCTAGAACCCCATCTTTTACCCTATCTTGACACCCTGGCAGATCCAACTTTCCAACAAGATAATGCCCGACCACATGTTGCAAGAGTCACAATAGACTTCTTTCAACATAATGATGTCACATTGTTACCATGGCCACCAAGATCTCCCGACTTATCCCCAATTGAGCACGTGTGGGATATGATGGGTAGGAGATTGCTCAATTTGCAACGTCCTCCTCAGACTCTAGAAGCTCTTCGAGAGGAGTTGGTGGTTGCCTGGAATGAGATACCACAGGAGGACATTGACCACCTGATCAGAAGCATGCCTAGGCGCGTTGGAGAATGCGTAGCACATCAGGGTGCATCCACACATTATTAAATGTCAAAGGGCTTTAAAACAGTGCAATCATTTTGAAATTTTTATCATTTACTTATTATGCTTCATTAAGTACTTATACAAAATTTTATTAAAATAAAACCATTTAAACTGGGTGTTCGGATTTATATGTCACTTAGTATAATTAATAATGTTACTGGAATTAAATCAGTCTTGGTACACTTTTAAACAAGATAAAAGTTTCTTTTATCCAATATTTCTAGGTTAGAAATAGTGCGCGGAAATGCACCCAGTAACTCTAATTCTGTAACCACTTTAAGATCAGTCTCCACTTGCTATTAAGACTGTCAGGTCGGCAGTGATAGTGGAGGCAGTATTTCAATAACTCCCTAATATCTATTTTCTGCATAGTTTTATGAGAACAGTTTTATTAATTAATGTTTGAATTAAATACAGGGTATTTTTAAAGTTGTGTCATTTATTTTAACTGCTTCTAGGACTCGTCAAAAGGAGTTAGTATACCAACAATCACATATATAAAAGTTGCATAATAAAAGAAATAGTAAAAGATTAAAGTTTAAAAAAATAAGAATGTTATTACACGGAGTTTTTTGATATTCTCTCTCACTGCCGTGTAAAATCTTAGCTTTTTTTGTTCACTACTCTTATCGTTGATCTAAATTTGGCAAACTTTTTGTGTTATTGTATGGTTTTCAGTACGAGTCTTTGGTTCAATCAGTTGTATCGGTCTTTTAATAGTGCATATGCTTCCATCTGTCTGATTATTTTGTGCGAAAAAATGGCTCATATTTAAGAAAACAATGAACTAGTGGACACAATCCTAACATTCGGAGAGTGCCAACAAAATGCCGCCGCAGAATGGCGATTGTATGCGGAAAGGGTTCCTCTGAGAAATCATCCGAACCCACGGATGTTTGAAAATCTATATATTAGACTTCATGACATAGGGTACTTGAAAGAACAACGAGGACCCAACAATGAGTACTATATCAATAGCAGCTCAAGTTGAAGTTTCTCATAGTAAAGTGACAATACGACATGAACAGAATTATCTTTATCATTATCAACGGGTCTTGTACCCGTTATAACCTGAAGATCATCTTAGAAGGGTTGCATTTTGCCAGTGGCTTTTAGAACAGTTTGGCAGAAATTAATATTTTACGAAATTAATTTTGTGTACAGACAAGGCCACATCTACATGAAATAGAGTGCACAATTTGCACAACAATCATATTTGGGCAGTAGAAAATCGACATGCTGTGAAAAGAACTCATTTTCAACATATATTTTCATTAAATGTTTGGGCTGGCGTGGTCAATGGCATGTTTATTGGACACTTTTTTTGACCTCGACTGACATGTGAAATTTATTTAGATTTTCTTCGACATAATCTGACACAATATATGACAACATAATAGGAAATATAAAAACTTTTGCTCGACAAACAATACACCCTGGTGTAACAAGAATATTAAGGCAGCTCAAAATTTGAGAGACAAACAATACAAAAATGTATATTCACAAAATCAAATGATGATTGGGAGGTATATAAAACTCTTAGGAATAAATGTGTGTATGTAATTAGAGAAGAAAAAAGGAAATTCTACGATAATAAGTGCGACATTGTAAAGATGTGGAAGACTTTAAAAAGACTGATCAATTCGAAGCCGCATGATTGTGTAAATCAAGTTCAATTCGAAAACGGTACCGAAACAAATTCTTTGGTGATTGCAAACAAAATTTCACAGCGTATCATTGAATTATCTAAGAAAAAAAAGTAAACAGTTTAAAATCAAATAACAACTGTGCCGAAATCACTACTAAAAACGTGCTGAAAAACTGTTTCGAAATTTTGGGATATCCTGTATTAAATTGGATCAATTGTTCACTGAGAAGCAGTCCTTTTCCTGAAAATTTGAAATGCTCTACAATAACACCAGTTCCCAAAATAAAAAAATTCTAAAAGATGCAGCGATATGAGACCAGTAAATGTGTTACCAGACATTGAAAAATTATTAGAGTCCATAGTGCATGACCAATTAATGCAATTTATAGAAGAAAACAAAATTTTAGTGGAGGCGCAAGCAGGCTTTCAAAAAAAATATTCCACAGAAACGGCTTTCCAGTTGGTAACTGAGAATTGGAGAAGAGCCATAGACTCAGAAGAAGTTGTCATAGTAGTATTTTTGGATTTGAAGAGGGCATTTGAAACGATTGATAGAGATATTTTGTTAGGTAAATTGAAGGCATATGGTACAACAGGAAGTGTTTTAGATTGGTTTAGAAATTATTTGTCTAAAAGGATGCAAGTTACAAAAGTTAATGACACCATTTCATCAAAAATTGAAAATACGTTGGGTGTTCCACAGGGCAGTATCCCGGGACCACTTCTTTTTATTTTATACATAAATGATTTACCTGCCATAGTAAAAAAATGCAAAATTCAGATTTTCGCCGATGACACTATGATTTATATAAGTACTAAAAATATTCAGACTGGTATCTCTTATATAAACGAAGACTTGAAACTTGTCTCAAAATGGTTAGCATCTAACAGACTAAAATTAAATACAAGTAAAACGAAAGCCTTGTTAATCGGAAAAAAACAATGTACAAATGTTCAACTGAATATTGATGGTGAAGATATTGAATTCGTAGAAAATTTTAAATACCTGGGAGTTTTTGTTGACTCTCGATTAATTTTTGATATTCATTATGAAAAAGTTATAAATAAGATTAGTAGTAAAGTGGGATATTTATCGAGAGTTTCTGGATGTCTTAGTTCATATAGCAGAAAAATTATCTATAATACCAACATTCTCCAAATTTCTTGTTCTGTTCGACTATTATATATTTAGCAAATAATTCCATTTTTTAAAGATTGCAAATTTTACAAAATAAGTGCGTGAGAATAATACTAAATAAAGATAAATATACTCCAATTAGGCAAATGCTTAGCAAATTAAAATGGCTCAATATAAAAAATTTTATCAAATATCTTGTAATGATATTCATTTATAAAGTAAAAAATAATATATTTCCATCAAGTCTAACTAATTTAACATCATCAAATGTCGACCATCATAATACCAGAAATAAAGATGACTTCCATTTAATGACCAAAAAGTATAACATATGCTACAAATCTGTATTCCATCAAGGGTTGATTGAATATAATAAATTATACTCGGAGATAAAAGACCAGAAAACTTTGACAGAATTTAAAGTAAAATTGAGAAATCACTTGTTAAATCTACAATTACAGCTTGCCCAGCATTTACATCATACACCATATGGCTTGAATTTACTAGTTTTAAGTTATTTACAATTATTCTGTTTATGTAGCCAAATGTACTAAATAAATATTTCTACTACTACTACTACTACAATTATTAGATGTTCCTCTAAATGTGAGACAGAATACGTGGTTCCTACATGATGGGGCTCCACCACATTTTAGACGAGAAGTTCTTGGACATCTAAAATGAGTTTCCGAATAGATGAATAGGGCGCAATGGGCCCATTTCTTGGCCTGCTCGCTCCCCGGATTTAATGCCTTGCGATTTTTGTCTGTGGCGCTATTTGAAGGAGTTGGTGTATCATGATGGAGCGGTAAATACTCTGGAAGAACTTCAACAGCACACTGAAAATGCTTGTGATTTAATTCGTGAACACCACGCTTTTATTTTCGAAGCTTGTAAAGAGTCGAGCAAGATTTTGCGTTATTGCAACATATGGGGACAATTTTGAACAGTTTTTGCGAAAACGGTATCCATTTAACTTGATAATAATTTATTTGAATAATTTTTAATAATGTAAACTAACTCTCTTGTTATGCAACTTTCATATAGGTGACTTTTAGATATATCAACTTCTTTTGACGATCTCTACAAGCTGTTGAAATAAATGACTCAACTTTGAAAACACCCCGTATAAATGTTCATATAAATTATTTGTGGAATTGAAAATGATCCCAACATCTATGTAAGCTAAGTCTAAGTAGTGAGGTATGTTATACTGAATGCTATTATCTTTTCAGTGCCGTCTGATAGTTGCTCAGATGAGCCACACCAGGTGTGAGATCTTCAACTGTCTATTAATTCCTACCTCAGTGGTTGTTGGTATTGCGGTTGTCACCAGGCTACAAACGTTAGAACTGTTTTTAACGTATGCGCTGTGTGTAGTTGCAACATTAACGCATCTGCATTACGGAACATCAGTGGTGAGTATGCTTAATAGGCCGAAACTTTCTACAGTTTTCATAATGTTGACACACGGTTTGTGTAAGAGTATTATTACCGGCAACAAGGTGGTCACGTTACCGGTGGAACAAAGTACCTGAAACAAGTACATTTGACCCCCAAGACGTCAACGTAGTATCCAGCTTAATGCTGGCAACAGCTTGATTATCATTATTAATGACAAAAATATACATTGAAAATCAATTTGGACATATTTGCGACAGGCTGGTGATAGAGAACCCCACACTAACTGCTAATTGAATTCGAACCGTCGGCATCGATTTATTGAAGTAAATCGAAATATAGTAATGGGCAAAAGTACATAGACAAATTAATATTGTGCTGTATTTCTTTTTTAACTTGTTTTATTAATACACCAACCTGTATACATAATTCGTTATAGCATAATACTCACTTACACATAAATAAATTCATTAGACTCCCTTCAATAAAGAATTAATTGAAAAAACAGGAACTATGAAGGACAAAAATATATAGACAAAGCAAAACGATTATAGAAAAAAGAAGCAAAGTTCATTGAATTATAGAAAACCAACCATGTTTGTGTTAATATTTTGTAGCATAACCATTATTATCAATCACCGCCTGGCATCGTCTCGGCATAGATTGTAGAAGTTTCTCGATACAAGATTCATCAATCTCTCTCCACTTTTGCTCTAAAGCGGCAAAAAGTTCATGCTTGTTTGAATAATTTTATCTTGTATTTGCTTAGCTAAGTATTCACATAGATTTTCAATGGGGTTTATATCGGGAGACTGTGATGGCCATTTGAGAACTGGTATTTTTTCATCCAGAAAGAATTTCTTTGCGAGATTTGAAGTGTGCTGCGGGTCATTATCTTGCTGGAAGATTGATCTTAAGTTCATATTGTCTTCCATATAGGGTAACATGACATTCTTTAGTATGTCTGTGTATACAAACCTATCCATAATGCCATCTATTCCATGTAAAGGTCCCATCTCAGACCCCGAAAAGCACCCCCAAACCATAACAGACCCGCCTCCATGTTTGACAGTGGGCAAAGTGTACTTGGGGTTCAATCTTTGTCCACTAGGACGTCTAACGTAATGAACACTATCTGATCCAAACATATTGCACTTGGATTCGTCACTGAAACATACCCTCTTCCAGTCACAGATGGTCCAATCAAGATGCAACCGTGCAAATTGTAATCGGTCCTTACGGTTTTTCCTCGAGATTAGCGGCTTCTTACTCGGGTGAAGTGTAAATAACTTCAAATCATTTAATCTTCTACTTATAGTTCTCGTAGAAACACTGACAATTCCTTTTGTCCCGATTTCGGCTTTTATTTGTCTTGGGGTTTTAAACGGATCTTTGGACGAAATTACTTTTTTTAATCTAACTGATCTAGCATTTAGCTTTCTAGGCCGACCACTTCTCTTAGAGGCTTCAAAGATACCTTTTGTTCATATATGTTCAATATTGCCCAAACTGATTTACGCTTCAGCTTCAAATTTCTGGCAATGTCGACTTGACGTTGACCATCTACGTATAACTCAATGATCTTAGTTTTCACATCGAAATAAATTTCAGGACCACGTGGCATGGTCTTAAAATCACTCAACTTATTTCACAATACTTGATGAACACAAGCTACTCTTCTGACACGAAACTGCACTAAACTAATGTGGAAAAGAATTTGTCTACATATGTTTCTCCCTTAAAGAAGTGCTTATATTCAGACTTGTATTGTGTTCATTGCAAATAATGTAAAAACAAGGAATTTAGTTTTTCTACTAATAACGCATTTGTTTATGGAGCAATGAAGTATGAATTCGTTTTCTAAAGGTGTATTTTGTGTAAATAATCATATTTGTCTATATACTTTTGTCCATTACTGTATATCGATTACGATATTTAAAAGCGAAAGATGGATATACAAGATGTTAATGAAGTATGTAAATGTGAATTCAACAGATGCTTCTTTGAGTAATTTTAAGACAAACAGTTGATATAAACATTGGTCCGCAGTGATCGGTATGTAAGTATTGTATTTGGCGCTACTGTATTTGTACTGGAAAATTATTGAAAATAAAAAAGAGAATGTGGATACATCCAATCATCGCAAAGGCAGCAAAAAGGTCATTTTCAGACATTGTTTGCTGAAGTACAAAGAGATGAAACATGTAATACGGATAGCCAATAAAGAATTTTAATTTGCCATTATTTCTTGTACTGTTCGACTATTCTATGTTTAGCAAATAGTTCCATTTTTGAAAGACTGCAAATTTTACAAACAAGTGCATGAGAATAGTACTGAATAAAGATAAATATACTCCAATTAGACAAATGCTTAGCAAATTAAAATGGCTCAATGTAAAATTTTTATCAAATATCTTGTAATGATATTCATCTATAAAGTAAAAAATAATATATTTCCATCAAGTCTAACTAATTAAACATCATCAAACGCCGACCATCATTTACATAATACCAGAAATAAAGATGACTTCCATTTAATGACCAAAAAGTATAACATATGCTACAAATCTGTATTCCATCAAGGGTTCATTGAATATAATAAATTATACACAGAGATAAAAGACCAGAAAACTTTGACAAAATTTAAGTAAATAGAGGAATCACTTGTTAAATCTACATTTATAGCTTGCCCATCATTTACATCATACATCATATGGCTTGATTTACTAATTCTAAGTTGTTTACAATTATTCTGTTTATGTAGCCAAATGTGCTAAATAAATCTGTCTACTACTACTACATAAATAATTTATACCTACCTAAGTGCTTCTTTTCGTCAATTGTGCTGCTTCTTTGGCAAACAAATTTTTTATTACCGCACAACATTTTCTTCTCATAACTCTATGGCTGTGTTCGTTTTTCCTCATATCCCAAAGTGGCGGTGGATTTTATACTTCGCCAATTAAATTAACATTATCAATTTTTGTCTAGCCATTTCTATACAAAACGAGTCGACAAACGTACCTGTCTTAATAGAGCTATCTAAAGACGTGGAAGACACCACGCGTCACAAAATTAAACCGACTCGATTCCTGAGATCCGCATGAAAAGACAGGCGTGACTATTAATGGTATATTACAGGGGCACCGAGTCGATAAACTCTTCGGTTAAAACCGCTGTCTGTCTTCACTCTTAGTTTTGGAGATATCCCTGGACCACTCAAGGAATATGGGGAAAAGTTTCTTTTGGAAATTATTTATAATTTTTCATTCCTAATTATGTAACATCAACAATAAATACTAGATAATATTAACATCTAGACTAACAATTTCACTAAATTAAGATTGGAAATGGCCCCCCTTCGGCTTCAATACAACCGTGTAGCTGTCTCACGAATGAAGTACGCAACTTCATGAAAATACCTGGCGTATTTTTATTATGTCACATGAATCTATGATTCTATTCCGTAATCATCTTCACTTTCAGTAGGAGTTTTGTATACCAATGCTTTAAGGTGTCCCCAGAGAAAACAAATCTACGGTATTCATATCGGCGAGCGAGGAGGCCATAGATGTGGGCCTGTTCTCCCAATCCAGCGATTATGGCAATTTCATCAAAAATTGCAGCGCCCACTGCACTAAAGTGTGGTGGAGCCCCCTCGTGCATGTACCACATACGGAATCGTTCCGTGTCTGGGACTTCATCTAAAGTCCAGGTAAAACAAATTCTAAAATCTTCTCCATTAAGTCCAGGTGGAGAGAACGAGGCCCAATGAGATGGTCACCGATAATTCCAACCCAAATATTAAAAGAAAACTTTCTTGTAGGTTATGTTCTCTTGAGGCGTATGGATTGTTTTCTGCCCAAATGTGAAAGTTATTAAATTGCGAGAAAACAAGCTTCATCTGTAAACAATATTCGACTTAAAAAACTTGGATTCCTTATCATTTTACTGTATAACCAATCAGAAAAAGCTAGTCTTAAATTTCTAAGCAATAGAGCTTGCACACGGTGCATATGATATGGATATACCTGCTGGTCTCTCGAGATCTGCCACACTGTAACGGGTACTATTCACTTCTTCAGCTGTTTTCCGAGTTGCAGGCCTCCCAATGACAACCGTCGCTCTTTTAAAGCTGCCTGTTTCCGAAATTCGTGCATGGAGACGTAAAAAGTTCTTCTATTAAACACTACACGCTGAGGAAATATTTCATCAGAAATACATCTTGCAGCATTATAGGTTCCATGAGCCCTTCTATAACAGACACGCATATCTGCCATTTCACTATTATTAAATTGTACCATATTGGACAAACGTAACCACTAAAACACTTTTTGTAAAATTATAAATTGACGACTGTCAAGTTGCTTACTAAGTGCCATATCCTACAATATATTACGCCTTATAGCCTCCCTGATTTTCATAGCGTTTTCTCTCCTTCAAAAAGGCTGGGGTATTTCTAGATTTCACCTGTTCCGTGTTAGCGTCTTAGCGTCACCCGCTCTCCTAGTGTGAAGTTAGGTTTTCTTTATGAATTGTAGGAAAATTTTATTCTGATAAAACAGATGATATAAATCAAAAGCATGAAAAATTTGATGACATACCTCAAAATAGAGCGCTGACGCGGAAACAGTAGAAAACTATGACAATCAAGGAGGCATAAAGTCATTCTACAGTTGTAGGAACGGTTGACGATACGGCCCTTAATGCCCGCAATCGTTTTCCAAGGCAACAACCCTTGATTATTATTTACTATTTCCTTAGTTCAATAAAATTCATTAGTTCAGATGATAATTTAATGTAATTTAATTAGTGTTTATTTGTTGATGTTCTAATTTCCAAAATAATATTTCCCCATATTCCTTGGTATATGGCGTACATTTTTAATAAGTTAATAAATTTAATCAAGCTAGGGCTAAATTAGCTCCTTAATGTTATAAATACCACACCTAAATTGCAACAAAATTGGGATATTTACGAAACACCATTTTTTTATTTTATCTTGAAAACGAAGAATTGGCGGACTATGTTTAAATGAACTTTTTGTCTTAAATTACTCAAGAGTCGTCTGTTATATTGTATCGTACATACTATATTTTTCATGTAAAATAGTAAAAGCCACGCTTAAAAGTTTGAGTTTATGCTGCTATCAGATGCTGCTTACAAATGCTATAGGTCATATGGGCCAAACATGGCGGTCACTGTCGTCGCATGTCTAAGAAAATATATATTTTAAATTAGTTTTACGGTCGTTAAGGTTTGAAAAATATAGCATTAATTTTTTCAACTAACCCATTATTGTCCGGTCTAAAAAAATCCTTGTACTTGAGTATAAATGACGCAGTTGTCGTTAGAAGACTACTATCTATTCTCAATGCTTCTAAATGTTTTATTTTCAGGTAAGACAAATGTGTAAGCACTTCAAAGTAAATTGCTTCACACTAAAGGATCGCACGGATTGACTCCTTGCCGACAACGCATGAGAATGTGTTGTCTCTCGGAGCCACCCTCAGGAGGTGTTATTATTTATGATCCATACCACTTGTTGTATATATTTTGTATAATTTGGACTTACTAGTGTAACTTTTTGTTGTTGTGTGCTGAGGGTGCGTACAGAGATCTGCCTAGTTATTTTTATGCTATGATTTTTGTAATGAATTCTAAAAGACTTTTTTATCCTCTATTTTGTGCCAGTATGCATTGTAGGTTTTTGTTATGTGAAAATAAAATTCATCAATTATATTCGTACTTCATTTGCGGTTTATGTCGTATTTGTATGGATATGTTTTGCGGATGCCGCAGGGGTATTACGTAAAATATCGATATACGTCATTACAAATAGGTAATCTAGATGAAAATAAAGGACAATCGTCATCTATGCCTGATGAAGCAAGTAAGCAGAAACCAGGTATGCTGGCGAATAACTTTTCGTTCCGCCTCACTTTTACTCTTTATTGAAAATATTCACTTTCACACTATTTTCACTCTCGCTGTTTATGGACGTCTTCGAAGAAGCTGTCCTCCTTTTCGCAAGCCCCACGAAATTAAATGACGTGTTTTTTTATGAAAATTATCTATGATGATTAGTTGAAATCTACGTTGAATTTAAACTCAACTTTGCTAAAAGCACTCTATATATGGTATATGCACTGGGTATTTAAAATTCGGAAACGGTAAAGCATTGCAATACAAGCCAAAGTTGCGCATTTAGAGAAAGAGACGGAAAATATGAATGTAATCTGAACCATTTTCATTTTCTCCTGGCTTAATTTTGTTGGGCTTTCAATTTAAACTGCTTTGTAAAAGTAACTGTTACAATGTTAGTTCATTAGCATGCATTTGTGGGACAAATCTTGAAATTGAATTTTGGACCAATTAACCTTAACCGATTGAACTAACATTTTGTATGCCTGTCTACATAATGGTGATTTATCATTTCCATAGCATATAATATGGGTATCAAATGAAAGAACGTGATGAGGGAAACACAATAACCAAAGTGTCGTCATTTCAAATCAAATGTATCGACCGTCGCAAGATGGCGTTTATAATTTCTATAGTTACCCATATTATACGGTTATCGACTGAAAGGGCTTGAACATTGATTTATAATTTCGATAGTCACTCCCATATTATGGATACAAATGAAAGAGATTGATGAAACACAATAAGCAAAGTGACGTCATTCTAATCGGAACGTTAACACGTTCAATGCCACTGCCGCCTATTGGCGACACCGATGTCTAAACTGCTGTGCCTCCGTCGCCATAGGGCGACGCTTGTGATCTATTATTATATGGTGCTTCAGGTGGCATACATTTTAAACATTTTTGGGAACTTTTACGTAAGCTGTTTGTCCTAAATTCTACCTGTAGTGCCAGTGTCGCCATCTAGCGACCAAAAAAAATATTTGTACTCAGGTAAGAAAATATTCGATAATTACAATTTAAAATGCGAAAGGCTTTCGCGGCCATCATCCAATGTTATTTGGTTGGTTTTTGGGTAGTTAGACCGTCGCAAATTATTTTTTTAAAATTACAATATATCGCTCTTTTAGTATCATTTTAAGCAATTTTCAGGCAAAAAAATTAAAAACCCCCTTGTCCCTGACTACATGTAACAACATTTTACTGGCAGCGAACGTGTTAATATGACAATTGACATGGAGATGATCTCATGATGAAGCCAGGAAGTGGACATGGGAACCCATCGAATAAAGCCTCACTCAATTCCTAATGACATGTCTGATGACTAACTTAGTCAATTATTGTGTAAACAATACTCATCTATAATAACATATCAATTTTCAACTTTTCAACATTATATAATTCGTTAAAATGTGGGTTCAATCAGTTGGGCAAGAATACTCATTAGATATAAGTACGTCTCCTGTATTTACAAGAATTCGTTATATTTTGTGTTTCATGCGTGGTATGAATTTGATTTGATTTTTGCTTCCGTCAATATAACAATAACAAATACCTTATAAGAGTTGTTTCTCGTTTTTTTTCGCACAAACGTTTGCTCACAAAATTACCAAGACATATTCCAAATAAATTAAATATTAACGCATGGGTACTTCAAGGTTCAGTATTAGCTCCGCAGGGGGATCCTGTAAAGACCTATAAAACGTCAAAAAAACCTATAAGATGTCATCTTGCAAACTAGTTAGTTTTTAGGGTGCAAACTGTCATTCCCCGTTTGCTCACTAGGATCGTTGTGAACGTCCCATCTAGGAGGAATCACTCAACTAAACTAAACGCATTATGGTTGCATATGTTTTGTGAGATCAAATGGTTCTTGTCTGTAGTGTTTATCACTGAGAACTTTACAATGTTCTCGAATCAAGAGTTGGTCGACATGTTGTTAGTTTACGGTTAAGCTCGTCAGAATTCACCTATCGCTCGGGTTACCTATCCTATTTTCTGCTCGAATCCACTTTCCTCTTTTTTGCGGATTTTGCCGTTGTCGTTTTTTCCCCTCTCCATCTTCGTTTCCTCGGGTTACACCCGTATCCGGATGTGTGGGCATGTGTATCTACTTTTGTAGTTTCATATGTGCATTCATTTCGGGTCTGATGAAGCCAACCAGCAGAAATACGTATCGCATCGGGTACCTATCCTATTTTCTGCTCGAATCCACTTTCCTATTTTTTGCGGATTTTGCCCATTATTTTTCTACTTTATATATACAGGGTGTCCGCAAAGTTGGGGTTTTCCTTTTCAGAAACAACTACCCTTGAAATAACAAAGGTAATGTGTAGTGAAACGAGGGCGACCAAGTAAAAAAAATAAAGGAAACGGTACTCACTCTCCAGTTGACGAGAAGGGCTAAGTACGTCTCTGCCCTAAATCATACCGCTCCAACAGAAATGAAATCAGCTGAAGCGCTATCGAGCAGACGCAGAAACTACATTGATTGTCTTACACTTAATGGCACATCTTCTAACAAGGAATGCAAAATGTTGCGTGAAAAGTCTAGGTATTGCATCCCGTCCAATCGATTTGGGAGAATAAATGGTCCAATGAGCATACCGTTCACCATGCCAGTCCAAACATTCACCGAAAATGTTTGTTGAAAATGTGCCCGACGGACAGCGTGCGGATTTTTCTACTGACTAAACATGAGTGTTACGAAAGTTATTCACCCCATTACGCGTGAACGTAGATTCGTCTGTCACCAATATGCACTTCAAAAAGTCCGGATTATTGTCATGTTGATGCAACAACCACTCACAAAACCGCACTCTTGCTGGAAAATCGTCAGGTTGAAGGGCTTGTACACGTTGGACGTGAAACGGATACAGCCCCTCTTCACGCAGCGTTTTGCCACACTTTAGTTTTTGATACTTGCACTTCTCTAGCCACGTCTCTAGTGCTTGTTGTTTTTTGAAACGCAATCGATTATACGAGTTCGTTACCTCTACACGCGTGACCATAACCGTCGGTTGAAGGTTGCATACTAACCTGACACGATGACCCCGACCCAGTTCTGCCGTCGGGTTGAGACCTTGTACCACTGGGTGATGTCCCGGGTCGCGGCTACAGGACGGTATTCAGATATTTTTGATGTTGCAGAGCCCTTTATCTATCTCGGTTCCCTTAAGACATGGGTGTATATGGTACTAAGAAAAATTGCTTATGTTTTCAAGATGCCTTTGTTAATGTAGTACAAAGGGCTCGTGAATCAGGTGACTTAAGACCTCACAGGGGAGGGCATGCCGGTGCTCCAAGACCGCACGATCAAATACAGGTCCGCACTGAAATACTTGTCGGGAGGATACTTTATAAACAAGGTAACATTTTTTTTTATTTATTTTTTATTTTTACACACATATTCTGGTTTATCTTCCTCCTACAATCATTATCTGAAAATTAATGACGCAACTTCAAAGTCACCCTGTATATAAAAGTATAGCAATCTCAGATATATTTGTAGAGCTGGCAAAGTTGCGGGGTGTTAATGCACAATTTGGCAACCGTGTCGAACCCTCAAAAAAGGGCCGCTGACAAACACACAAGTCACCGTGTTGCCAAGTTGCCATTGAATAGTATGGAATTAAACCTCAGACTAAAAATATAAATAGACAAATAATTCCGTACAAAATATCGTCGTCAACATAACTGTATTTACAGTAAACAAATATATGCGACGCTGCCACTTCTCCAGACTGAAAAATCTATTGAAAATGGAATGAGATATTGGTGTGCACTCCGCCCGAAATGAAGGTGGACTTAAATAAGGTGTGGACGCTCCGGTCGATCGTGGGTCGATCAAACAACTGCTCCTAGGCAGTTGTCAATGTCATTTTAAATTTTAAAAAATTTATTTTTTCTTTTCGTGTTTGTTTATACTCGCAAAAACGGTCACAGAGGTGGCCGACACGCCATAAATTCAATTCAAACGGATGCAGGTTCATGTTGGGTAATTCATAGCGAACATTACATATAATATTTTGCCCAGTCAGTTGTTTGACTGGATTTGTTCCACCTTGGACGAAACTTGCTCTCATTCGAACTAGCACATTTCTACCGACTTTTTGCCGAACGTGGCAACGGTGTTCAACGGCAAGTGTGATGCGTATGCGTACACAGAATTTACAAACATCTGGTGTTTGTTGTTGTGCACGGTGAATTTGTTGCGAGTATTCAAAAATGTTTTCAGGTTGTTTTAGCGGCAATTATAGCATTGTTATCATTGATAGACAATTTTCAAAGACAATGGGACGTCGGAAGTGCATTCTTTGTGGAGTTAGCAGTGAAAAAAACTGAGGCAACCTTCCACAGGTGAGTAGAGGTTAGAGGAGGACAAGGGCGTAGCGCATGGGGATGCGTTGTGATTTTTAGTATTAAGAAATAGACATTTTATAGTTATTGGTTGTTTTTACACTGTATGTGTGGTGATTTTCAAAAAAATACTCTTCTGTTAGACACGTTTTTGATCTTTCAGGTTTCCTAGTGATAAGAAAAAACAAGAAGAATCTCCAATGGGTGAATGAAAGATGAAAGTTAAACTTGGCGTCCAGACTTTGAGCAAGAGTGTTGCAGAAGCATTGGACTTTTTGAACAAAGATCTGGCTATGGCTGACTTCAAGGATTCAGAAGCTACAGCAATATTTTTGTAGAACAGTAAACAATTTATTTGATGTTTTTAATTCAAGGAATAGGATGTCAAAATACCTTATGAGAACCGTTGTCACCTGCTACTAAACAATATTTCAATTTCTTAGAAGAAAGCGAAGGATTATTTGAAATCGTTAAAATTAGGAGACACTAGAGTTATACCTTCTAGAAGAAAATTAGGATTTTTGGGATTCATAATTTCAAAAAACAGCCTGTATGAATATAGAGTCAAAGAAACCAAAGAGCTGAAGTACCTTCTCACATATAAGTTATCTCAAGATCATTTGGAAATTTTCTTCAGTTGTATAAGAAGCAAAGGAGGATACAGCAATAGTCCTACCTCGAAGCAGTTTCAGAATATTTAAAAAAAATTACTTCATACTGAAATAAGTGGCAATGAAGCATCCAATGTCGTGGCATTAGATAGTACATCCATTTTGCACTGTTCATCATCATCTTTAGAGATCAAAATTAGTGAGGATATGACCTCATCATCAAACAGTATAGAGGAAGATGAAGATTTTATACAATTTAAAAACTTTCTTCGAATAAGTCCTTGGTAGCTTAAACTGTATTTGGAAGATGTTGTTGCATATGTTGCAGGTTTTGTTGTAAAGAGGCTAAAAAAGTCTATAAAATGCGAGAGTTGTTTAGATTTGTTAGAAACTTCAGGAGAGTCTATATCGAAATTACAAATAAGAAAAACGTATGGAAAATTAGTTAAAGCCTCCGCTTTTGTAATAAATGTGTGTAAATATGAAGAACATTGCTTTAGATTATATAAGAAAAGGTTAGAAGTTGGCAAAAAAAATATGACAAGAGCTTCACAAATATTACCAAATTATACATTGCAAAATTTACCTCTTGGATTCGGAAATGTGTTTAAGGACCATGTATTCGAAGATGAACCTTTAAGTAATCATTTTCCATTGCTCTGTAAACAAGTTTTAGAACAATATTTTACCATTAAGTTGTACCATTATACCTCTAACTTGAATGCCCCTTCAAAACGTGTACGATCATTACTCATAAAAAGTATATTATTTCAAAATCAATAAAACCTGATAATTACAAAAAAATAAAAAGCAAAATTATAAAATGAATTATAAATAATGACTTAGGGAGAGTGACAAGTCCAAAGGAATTGTTTTACTGAAATATGCACTAAATCTCCAAACATGGATTGACTACTATAAAATAATGTATAAACCTACCCCCAATGTTGACTTTAGCTTTTTAGATGTTTTACATCCATGTCTGGATCAGCATATATCAATACAAGAAGTTTTTGACGCGCTAAATGGCTAAAATGACTATCAGAGTCTACAGAGTACACTAAATCCCCAAGTATACCGTTATGTATAAAACGATTTATAATCCAACTTAAGCTCCACAATAAATAGTCTCAAATCTTCCTAAACAATATTTCATACAGGGTTGACCAAACAATATGTAATACTCGGAAGACCGAATTTTTAGGACATCTCCTCCTGGAATGTCCATTATACAATCCATTGAGAGAGCATATTCTGTCAGATCGTTTGAACAAATCTGTGTCTTGCTTGCCTAAAACGAATGAGTTGAATTTATGATACAAACTTTTTAAATACTTTAGGGAATTATTTAAGCTAAGATCTTTCTTAAGAATGAATAGTTTTTGTGCCTACAATATCAAGACAGAAATTTAAATTGATGCGTCAATTATTTATTCTTTTTCTGTTTGTTTAATATTTTTTTATACAACTTTTGATCATGGTTACTATTTTTTTTGTATTCATACTCTGGACAGGAAAGTTTCTACTCAATTCTTATTATTTACATAATACTCTCTCTTGTTTATATACCTTTGTACTAGGTATTATGAAACAATAAACCTGATAATTAAGTTCCAATAATAAAACCTTGTTTACTTCTCTGTGTTTATTCTTTTCACTGCCATGGAAGGTGATACTGGGTGTATTAACCAGAACACCATTACAAAAAAGCACCTACGCCACTGGTGGAATCAGCTGTGGTCTGCACATACACAGCTTATTGTTTGTATTTGTTTTGAATTTGGTTTGTTTGTCTTCATGCAATACAGTGCCGTAAGAATGGTAAGTCTATTTATATTTTTAGTCTGAGAATTAAACCTTCTTCAGTGTATATGCTTTGTGGTTAGAGTCCTATTTATAGTTAATTTGGGGATTCCAGGATTGGTGATTTTCTCAATAAAACTTGACTGAAAACCTGGCACCCTGATGATGCCGCATCTGGCCGTGACTTCGCATGTCAAATGTCAAGAAAAACTAACCTTATTTTTCTCTTTTCATTATAAAAGACATGATTGCCTACGAATTGATGATTTTATATAGGCTGATGCCTAAGGTGAGACAGCTGTTCTGTTTTGATGTATCTTATGATTATTGCTTAATTTTTTGTAGCCTGAACTAAGAACTGCTCTAAAAAGAACATCCGAAACAATCTTCCAGAAAGGGGGCATCATACGTAAATTAGAGAACTTGGGAACAAGAGATTTACCGTTTAAAATCAGTGTGCATGGTGTGGTTTACAACAAAGCTGACTATTTCTTATTTGAATTCAATGCACCGCCGTCATCTATAGCGAGTCTGTTCGATGAGTACATCAGGGATGTGTGATGTAGTACGAAGAAGACTATATAAGAAAACTGAACCAGTAGGATTTGAATGTACCTTGGACAATGAAATGAAACCTCCACCATACAGAAATGATGTGCTAAACCTCATAGAACAAGCTAAATCACAACAAGGGAAACCTAAATTTGAGTACAATACTAATTTAGACCATTATCCTTTCCAAAAGTGAAGTGTTTCCTGCAAACACAAGTTGTTATTCATTTATTAAATGTAGGTGTTAATTAGTGATACTATATGTTTGCTCCAGCACAGTAAGGAATGAGAAACAGTTCATAAATTAATATCTGTGGAAATATAGTGAAAGATAAAATGGATGCATTAGTACAGTTTTAACTTTTCTAACATGGGGTATGTAGAACAGACATACTCATACAGAGTCCATTTGATATGGATGTGTTTGTCAAAAATACATACGAACTACATAAAAAAGAACAAGAAACTATTTTTTTTTTCCTATATTCCAGTCCTGCACTGTCAACTTTGAACTACAACACTGTTTATATATCACAAGCAATTTCCCAACATTCCTCACAGCTTTGACTGTCTCCTTTAATCTGGTTTCACTATACAGGGTGTTAATTATGTACCATAAATTTAACAGATGATTCTTTGAGTAATTTTATGGCAAAAAGGGCATTAAACATACGACCGCAAATTCTAAATTCTCAAGATATGGGGCCATTCAAGTACTACGTAAGCAGATTTATTACAATTATTTACATCCCCCTTTCACCAAAAGTAAGCAAAGCTCTTACCCTCTCCCCCCATGCTTACGTAAACATTTATCAATTAATGTATTGTTTTTTTAATATTATAATTATCACCTTACAATTATAATTTGAAAAATAAGAAAATAGATTTAGGATATAGATTATATTTTACTGATACAGTATTCAACATAGAGTAAAGGACAAAAATATTATATCTTACTAACATAACAAACTTATTTTAAATTTTTGGTACATATATTAAATTCAAATTAACAGTCTTCAGTCCATGAAACCTGAATCCATGATTCAAAGTTTTTGATGACATTGGATTGCTTCGATTGCTGCTCAGTGTTGTGAGTTTGCTCACTTTCATTGGATTTTGGAATGTCTACATCGTTCTCATCGAGCCATTCAACATCATGGTGCTCTAAATTTTGAATAATGCACATCAGTTCATCAGCACGACTAGCAGCGACTCTTACAGGTCTAACTTTCGTATCACTGTGCGTGTTTACTTTTTTATGGATATTTTCGATGTGACGATTCAGTGACTTGACGGAAGCATGATAAAGACCACACGTTTTGCATGTTCGACTTGTTAGCCTCAATTTTACCGTCGGACAAAAATAATGGTAGGGCATTTGCAGGAAATCTTTGAGTGAAGCACTTAACGTCGCGTTCATCCAAATGAGACCCAAAATGGTCATGAGGCAATATACCAGCCAGTTCCCGAGTAAGAGGAGCCATTCTGCGCTCTACTCTGTTATACGCACTTCTTCCAGGAGCATTGGTAGCTAAAAACAATGCATCGAGATCATGTCGCCTTAAAGTGTTGTATAGCAAACCCTATGACTTTTTGATAACGTGGATTTTCATCAGGCCCTCCATCAACCGTCATGAATATCACTGGTTTTACTAGTCCATGGTCAGTTTTAGCTAATGGTCGCAACTTTCAAGTTCGAGAAGCGTCACGAAATCCTGAGCATGAGTATTAGCAGTAGATGAACTACGCTTCCACTTCGAATAGCGATGTATGTTGGTCCAGAATATCCAACGGCTTGCGGTTGTCCTAGCATATTGGAAGTGATTTTGATACCAGCATAAACAGATGGTATTAATTTATCATGCTCATCGATTACCCAATCGTGATCAGGCAATTTGATTCTATATTCCATGTCCATTAGAACAGGTGCTTGCTTATTTGCCGCAGTTACGCCAATAGGGACTCGAGCTTTATCATCTTGAGATATGAAAAATAATTGATCTGGTCCAAGTATGGATGCTATGTTCTCTAAATAATGGATTGATGTTTCAGAGAACTTGCTATCTAAGTGGCTCTTGTGGTGATCAGTTTGAGCCTGAATGAGCTTAACAGGGATTATCGATACATGTCTTCGTCCATCTGCAGAATTAAATTTTCTGGGAATCAAACGAAGATATATCCCACTGCGACTAATGTCAAATCTTATTTTACGTAATTCTTGTGTGGGTTCATCAAGAGTTTTTACGCTGCGAATTGATTCCGTTCGTCTTCTATCATCTGCTGCACTTCCAAATAAAGCTATATCCGCGATTGTTTTCAATAGTGAATGTTGATTGCTTTCAAGATTAGGACGTCCCACTGAATCCCTCAGAGATAGTCTTTTTTTATTACTATGTCCGAAAAAAATTATTCCAAAACGTACAATGGACTCAAAATTCGCGTAATATACCATTTTTAGAGTCTTGAGGTCTAGGTACTTGCTTAGTACTCTAATACTATAACATGGATTGTTTAACCTTTTTTCTAGATGTTCTATATGTTTAGCCCAGGAAAGTGCTTGGTCAATATGAACTCCCAAGAATTTTCCACAGTCTGTCAGAGGGACTTCTATTCTTTCTGCTAAGGTGATGTTTGTAGCTTCGATTTTTTGCGTGATTTCTTCGTTTTTGAAGACTTTCAATGCGTTGAGCGATTATCGACCATGTTTTTGTCAAATCGTTGAATTCTTCTCCAGTTCTTTCTTACAAGCATCCCATGATTCCAAAACCGCTATAAAGTCAGCCATCTTCGTTTTCAACACATTCGGAATTTCACTGCCTATGGTTACATTACGCTCTTTAATTTGTGATTAAAATTTTTGTCATTCCTCGACACAGCTTCTTAAAAAATATGACTGCCTTTCTCATTTAGTTCGTTGCGAAAAGATTTCTTTAGTTAGTGTGAATTCCTTCTGATTCTTCTCGTCTCGTCAACGCCGCAAATCTCATTATTCCTTGTTCAGGTTCGCAAAAAGTTTGCCTACCTGAAAATCTAAATATCGCAAAATTACACAAAATGTATTCTATTGGCAATGTTGAAAACAAAATTTTCTATGAATCCTTCCGAGAAATCTTTGAAAACAACTTCAATATATCGTTCGGTTATGCACGAAAAGATATACTAAGTGACATATAAATCCGAACACCCAGTTTAAATGGTTTTATTTCAATAAAAGTTGGTGAATGTATTTATCTTACTGTAAATAACAAGTGAAAAAATTTTCAGCCTTATCAGTTGGACATTCCGGTTTTTATACTGCTTTTTTTTAATTCACTAACGCTCTAAAAATGAATATTTCAGCCGCAGTAAAGAATCAACGTTGGCGGATTTTGGTTCTTGACATCCTTTACGATCGGTTACGATGCCTAGAGTACGGAGACATGTACGATTTCGTCAACTTAGTGAGTTTGATAGGGGCCGTATAGTGGGACTTCGGGAAGCTGGACTTTCTTTTCGGGCAATTGCAGTTGAGTGCAAAGAAGTGTAGACACTGGTGGTTAGGTGTTGTCAGGCATGGCTTCGAGAAGGCCGTACGCAAAGAGCAAGGGGCACTGGACGCCGCCGTAGAACAACAGACCGTGAAGATCGCCGCCTAAGATTATTGGCCTTAAGGGACCGTTTCTCCACTATCAGGTCCATTGCAAATGAATGGTTTGCAGAACACGGAAGACCTATTGGCATGCGAAGTGTTTACCGACGAATGAGAAGTTTTGGCTTGTTTTCACACCGGCCACACTGGGTCCTCCCTTTAACTCGAGAACACCGACGTAATCGCCTTGAGTGGTGCAGACAACAGTCACTCTGGGATCAGGAATGGAACAGTATTGTCTTTAGTGACGAGTCTCGATTTTGTTTAGGCATGTACGATGGTCGTGCCAGGGTTAGAAGGCGACGTGGTGAAAGGAGGAATCCACAGTTTTTTGTTGAAAGACATGTTCATCACACTGTTGGAGTTATGGTTTGGGGTGCTATAGCTTATGGTTCCAGGTCACCTTTAATCTTCATCAGAGGTAACATGAACGCGCAGCGTTATATCCGCGAAGTTCTAGAACCCCATCTTTTACCCTATCTTGACACCCTGGCAGATCCAACTTTCCAACAAGATAATGCCCGACCACATGTTGCAAGAGTCACAATAGACTTCTTTCAACATAATGATGTCACATTGTTACCATGGCCACCAAGATCTCCCGACTTATCCCCAATTGAGCACGTGTGGGATACGATGGGTAGGAGATTGCTCAATTTGCAACGTCCTCCTCAGACTCTAGAAGCACTTCGAGAGGAGTTGGTGGTTGCCTGGAATGAGATACCACATGAGGACATTGACCACCTGATCAGAAGCATGCCTAGGCGCGTTGGAGAATGCGTCATCAGGGTGCATCCACACATTTTTAAAGGTCAAAGGGCTTTAAAGCAGTGCAATCATTTTGAAATTTTTATCATTTACTTATTATGCTTCATTAAGTTCTTATACAAAATTTTATTAAAATAAAACCATTTAAACTGGGCGTTATATGTCACTTAGTATATTTAACACGCACTTAAAAGTGATCAGTTTTAGTTGAAAATTGTCACTTATGGTTCAGTGATGGCCATATTCCATAATTTTGTTAACATTTGAAATCATAGACTTTATCACTTTACTTGACGTACGAATTATTTTCTGAAGCTGACCATACACTATAAATATATTAATATTTTAAAATTTGTCTACCACTTGTCATACAAGTCACTGCACAACAAATTTGTCCGAGCTGAATTTATCTTTAGATCCCACTACTTATTTATGCACACAAAAAAAGCAAGCATGGTATATCTTTCAGTACTTGCAAAAGTGTTTTTGTTGTCCACAAAAAAAAAACAATCAAAATACTGTTAGATTGTCAATTGTTTATTAAAAAAATTACACAAATCGGTACACATACAAAATAAATACAAAAAAAATAATACTGTTAATAGGATGATTTTAGAGTGTCTTTTTTTTAGTCTTTTTGCCTTTTCTATACCCTTTACCAAACCATCCGGCAACAATCTTTTTATTAGAATTATCTATATACGATTCACTATCATCTTCATCAGTAGTATAGTCACAACACACACAAATATTTGGCTTTTCTTTTTTCTCTATCTTACTATATCTAAACAGTTCATTCGCAAACACAGGTTCACACTTTAAATAGAACAAACATGACTTGGAATCTAGGTGAGTATTACAATACTCACACTCGGGCAGCTTTTCATTAGCTTTACTTACAGTTAAAACCAGTTTATCTTCTGTCTGTCTTTCTGTGAAAACCTGCACAGGATTAATGATACTATGCAGTCCAGAATACAAAAAACTTGTTTGATAGGGATACAAAAATAATTCTGAGTAATCACTAAAAATTATGGGAAAATCAGAATTGAAAAGGTCTATTTCTGCGTACATCTCCTGCTCAGGAAGACATGAATTACTCTTATCACTACTATCACAGTTTAACAGGTCATCCTTGATATCAAGGGGTGCATCATTTACAAAGTCTTTCATTTCTGTTTGTACTTCAGATTCCGACTTTTCTTCTTTGATACCTTCACTTGATGCCTTTAAAAATGGTTGAGTTGTAGTATGCATTTCCATTTCGTTCAGTTCGGTGGCATGCTGGTAAATTGGGTCCAGATGATTTTGATATGGTGGCACGGAGATACCCAAGAGATCCATCACTTTCTTCATGACCATATCACACCTGTGCAAAATTGTTTAAATGCTAGTAAATTGGTTTCGATGAAAACAAGTGGCAACTGCAACCTGACTCTGCAGCACATGTATTCAAATACAGGCATTCTAACAAAAAAAAGGCAACACAACCAGACGCTCAATGATTGCTGGCACTCACGTTGCTAGTCCGTTTGCAGTTGTCCACCAGGAGTGCGTTAGTAAATCACTTGGTAATGTAATATCGTACACTGGGCTGCGTTCACAACGATTGAAGATAGGTATAAACTTTATTATACAAAAGTTAGTAAAAACTTCCTAAATATAAAAATTAAAAAAAAATGGGGATTTCCATTTAAAAATCTAAAGTGTAACGCAATATCTTATTGTTGGATCACTTGATATTGTAAGGCTATAGATGAAAAGACGTTTCCGAACATTTTTTCAAAAATACACCAGTAGAGTCACGAATGGGGGTGCGACCTTTTCGTTGGGTCACCCTGTGTATTTTTCATGATTAATAAGCTGCTCCGCATCCATAGCGTTTCTTATAATTAAAATGGTCCCAGAAAACGTGGTTAGTCGTGTGTCATCAAATATCATATATACTAAGTGACATATAAATCCGAACATCCAGTTTAAATGGTTTTATTTTAATAAAATTTTGTATAAGTACTTAATGAAGCATAATAAGTAAATGATAAAATTTTCAAAATGATTGCACTGCTTTAAAGCCCTTTGACCTTTAATAATGTGTGGATGCACCCTGATGTGCTACGCATTCTCCAACGCGCCTAGGCGTGCTTCTGATCAGGTGGCCAATGTCCTCCTGTGGTATCTCATTCCAGGCAACCACCAACTCCTCTCGAAGTGCTTCTAGAGTCTGAGGAGGACGTTGCAAATTGAGCAATCTCCTACCCATCATATCCCACACGTGCTCAATTGGGGATAAGTCGGGAGATCTTGGTGGCCATGGTAACAATGTGACATCATTATGTTGAAAGAAGTCTATTGTGACTCTTGCAACATGTGGTCGGGCATTATCTTGTTGGAAAGTTGGATCTGCCAGGGTGTCAAGATAGGGTAAAAGATGGGGTTCTAGAACTTCGTGGATATAACGCTGCGCGTTCATGTTACCTCTGATGAAGATTAAAGGTGACCTGGAACCATAAGCTATAGCACCCCAAACCATAACTCCAACAGTGTGATGAACATTGTCTTTCAACAAAAAACTGTGGATTCCTCCTTTCTCCACGTCGCCTTCTAACCCTGGCACGACCATCGTGCATGCCTAAACAAAATCGAGACTCGTCACTAAAGACAATACTGTTCCATTCCTGATCCCAGAGTGACCGTTGTCTGCACCACTCAAGGCGATTACGTCGGTGTTCTCGAGTTAAAGGGAGGACCCAGTGTGGCCGGTATGAAAACAAGCCAAAACTTCTCATTCGTCGGTAAGCACTTCGCATGCCAATAGGTCTTCCGTGTTCTGCAAACCATTCATTTGCAATGGACCTGGTAGTGGAGAAAAGGTCCCTTAAGGCCAATAATCTTAGGTGGCGATCTTCACGGTCTGTTGTTCTACGGCGACGTCCAGTGCCCCTTGCTCTTTGCGTACGGCCTTCTCGAAGCCATACCTGTCAACACCTAACCAGTGTCTACACTTCTTTGCACTCTAACTGCAATTGCCCGAAAAGAAGGTCCAGCTTCCCGAAGTCCCACTATACGGCCCCTATCAAGCTCACTAAGTTGACGAAATCGTACAGGTCTCCGTACTCTAGGCATCGTAACCGATCGTAAAGGAGGATGTCAAGAACCAAAATCCGCCAACGTTGATTCTTTACTGCGGCTGAAATATTCATTTTTCGAGCGTTAGTGAATTAAAAAAAAGCAGTATAAAAACCGTAATGTCCAACTGATAAGGCTGAAAATTTTTTCACTTGTTATTTACAGTAAGATAAATACATTCACCAACTTTTATTAAAATAAAACCATTTAAACTGGGTGTTCGGATTTATATGTCACTTAGTATATATTATGACTGTGTAATAATTTTGGTGTTTTCACAGCATTCCAGAATAAACTTTCATCTGGCAATATGCATTCCATTACTGTGTACGGCAGGAGTTTCCAACCAAGGGGGCGTGCCTCCCAATGGGAAGCGTTAGCATTTTAGAAAGAAAAAAATAAACAAACAGCATTACAATGTAATGTTTAATTTACACGCATAAAATTAGAAATTAAATATTCTCTCAACCGCTGATTCAAAACCCGGCGTCATCAATCGCAGTTTGTACAAGTTTCAACAAGGCACAACATGAAATCCGCGCGCAACCCCGCCGCGCTCCGCATAACATTCATCACAAACAATTACCTACCAGACGCGGATGAGCATCTGTGACATTCATTCCCACAAACTTGACGTTTCGATGTACATGTTTTGTTGAGAAATCCGTTTGAGTGTGTCAAATTATTGTATCTCACTGTTAAAAGGTAAGTTTGTGGATTTACAAACTTCAGTTACCATTTTTATTTAATTTACTAAATTGTTGATTGAATGGAGACGCGTTCATAGATCGGCCATTGGGACTTTTTTACCACATCACAATCAAACCAACGGGCGAAATAATTTTGAAACGACGAACTTTAGGTACCTAATATTGATTCCAAATGCATTTAAAATTACTATTACAACGTCAACCTGCCTACAAAATATAA